>OZ012705.1:53848192-54269099 GCA_963942595.1 Cylloceria caligata
GATCTTGAAGAGAAAGGTTTTCAGAACACTTGATGATTTTTTTGCATCGATATGAATTACATTTTTTTTGTTGTAACTTTACTTTTTGTTGGATTTTTTCTGTTACAAAGACCTTCATCGAATGTCGCTATAAAAAGTGCACAAAAAGGCTCTTTCTTGACATTACTGCCCGTCAACTGGTCGATAAGAGACTGATGTAATATTGGCTTCTTATTGCTCCAACGGCTTCTTCAGGTCACAAAAGACAAATTGGCGAGACCATTCCAATGAGTCTTCGTAGATTTGAATGCGGCTAATACTGCAGGAGCCTGTCAATTATAACGGAAAACATAACGACGACAATAGAAAAAAAAATTTTCCCTGAAAGCAGTAACTTGTTTGGACTCTATTCCAATTTTTCCCCTAGATCATGAATAAACCATTAATTATTTTATCAGGGGTACAAATTGAAAATGCGGGTTTGATAACAGATGGCGTTACTAACGCTATACGCATCAGGCAGTACTGTGACTATGTTCATGTCAAAGCTACGTCTTATAGCTTTAATTTTCAGTATGTGTCAATTTGTCGCAGTGTCAAATTCATAGTTTTTTTGAGCTCTCAATATGTCGAGTTTCGTGCCAACAAAACAGCATTTGCGGGAAGTTTTAATTTACTTCTTTAATTTGAAGAAAAGTGCTGCTGAAGCACATCGATTGGTCTCCGAGGCTTATCCGAGTCATGTTCCATCGGTTTCAACGTGCGAGAGATGGTTTGTGCGGTTTAGAAGTGGTGATTTTGACGTTGAGGACAAAGAGCGGCCGGGCCAAGTGAAAAAGTTTGAGAATGCTGAATTGGAGGCAATACTCAATGAAGACTCGTGTCAAACTCAACAAGAGCTCGCAGATTCATTGGGAGTGACACAACAAGCCATTTCCCATCGTATAAAAGCCCTCGGAATGATCCAAAAGCAAGGACATTGGGTGCCGTATGAGCTGAAGCCGAGAGACGTCGAGCGCCGTTTTTTTGCATGCGAACTGCTGCTCGAACGGCAAAAACGGAAGGGTTTTTTGCATCGCATTGTCACTGGTGATGAAAAGTGGATCCATTACGATAACCCGAAGCGCAAAAAATCATATGGTTACCCCGGCCATGCATCATCATCGACGGCCAAACCAAATATTCACGGCGCCAAGCTCATGCTCTGTATTTGGTGGGACCAGCTGGGTGTGGTGTATTATGAGCTATTGAAATCGAACGAAACCATCACAGGAGCACTATACCGAACTCAATTGATGCGTTTGAGCCGCGCACTCAAAGAAAAACGGCCACAATACGAGCAAAGACACGACAAAGTAATTTTGCAACATGACAACGCTCGGCCACATGTTGCAGCGCCGGTCAAAACATACCTACAAACGCTGAAATGGGAAGTCTTACCCCACCCGCCGTATAGCCCAGATATTGCTCCTTCCGATTACCACCTTTTCCGATCGATGACACATGGCCTAGCTGACCAGCGCTTCCATTCTTACGAAGAAGCCCAAAAATGGGTCGATGACTGGATAGCAGCCAAGCCGGCCGAATTTTTTCGCGACGGTATCCGTAAATTGCCAGAAAGATGGGAAAAAGTTGTGGCTAGCGATGGACAATACTTTGAATAATTCATTTGTTACCATTTTTTCAGAATAAACGTTCAAAAATAGAAAAAAATCCCGCATTTTCAATTTGTACTCCTGATAGTAAGTCTCAATTACTCAAGGAATCACGGCAAAAGAGCACTAAGAAAAAGCTGAATTGTTAGAATTAAATCAGCATGTTTAGAGCTACATTAAGCGGTGAAGGAAAATGCATTTTCTGAACGCTTAAAAACGCGACTTCTAATCAGTCTATGAGAGATGTATCATCCCGGCACATGATTCCATAATCGTATACAGTCAGACCGCCGAAGTTGCATTCACCTCTGGAATAAAAGTCATGGCACCAGGAATACTGTATTCTAAATTACGCCGATACAACGAAAAATTCCAACAATTCGTTAAATTTTAGATTTTCTTCGTCTATTGTTAACTTGTAATGCGATGATAACACGTAGTTTAATGAACATAGAAAATGAAACGATACACAGATTATTTTGGAAACTTGGCTTTTGAAATGAACACGTTTTATGTTTTGTTATTTATCGAGAAAGTTTACGAAATTTTCAGTTGCAACCGTTGGTAATTTCTATCGTGAAATAATATTTCCCCGAACCCTCTATGTGGAGTTATCGGGACCTGCAACAATGATAAATAATGCAATAGCCTTGGAAAAAAAGATATATAAGTCAGAATTATTTCTATTCTTTTTCCCGAAGAGGGAAACTTGAATTAAAATCAATACGGTAAAATTACGGGGCAGGAGGTCGCGGATGAATGTTAATAAAATCACTCCACTTCCCAGGGGTATAACATAAATTAAAAAGTACACAAGGAAAAATAAATTAAAACCACTGAAGAAGTAATTCCATCTATTAATTACGGGGTGAGGGTAATTAAGATGAGAACGTCATGACGTGGGTAAAAAATGTAGCTCACCTAATTAAGAGGCATATCAATGTGCACTATTTATTTAAACATGTGATATGGATGTGCTTGTCTTATCATTGCATTTTTTTCGACAGTACTTAGGCAGTACTGAAGTTGATCAGTCAAAAGGCATCGAGGTTGTAAAGGAGGCGATGTGCAAGCTCAAGTTCACGCAACAATTGCGCAAAAGCGAGGGAACAAAAACACCGAAGGTTGAGCTGACAATAAGTATAGATGGGGTGGCGATACAAGAACCAAAAACCAAGACAACATCAAAGGTAATTTAATTGTTTTCAAAAATAAAAATAAAAAGTGTATAAAAAATCCACTACCCTTTTTTTTTGTAGCGTATTATGCATCAATATCCGCTGCATAGAATTTCTTACTGCGCGGACGATAAGGGTGAGAAAAAGTTCTTCAGTTTCATAGCAAAGGAGGAGGATGCCGAGAGGCACACGTGTTTTGTATTCGTTAGCGACAAACTCGCCGAAGAAATAACGTTAACGATTGGTCAAGCGTTTGGTCTGGCTTATAGACGCTTTCTCGAGACATCCGGCAAGGACCTTGAGACCCAGAGGCGATGTATGATTTTGCAACAGAAGATATGGCGATTAGAACACGAGAATAACGTTTTTAGGCAGAGGCTACAGGATATATCGGCGATAAAAGGATCGGTAAGTTCATTGAATCGTTGAAATATTGAATCAATGAGTCATTCGATCATTAAACCAGAAGATTTTAATTTTTTATAAAAACACGATTCAATAATTCAATGACATTGAATGATATCTTTGAAAAAGAAAACTGACTCGCCTTCAGTGTTGGAATTGTAATAATTGTTTTAGGCCGACGTCTCATCGTATCTAACGCAGTACAATCTCCCCGATATTCTTCATGTGCCCAGTAGTAATACGTCGTCCTCGGAGTTAACACTGGATGACGCGCCGCGGTTGAATGACATGTTGAGCAAATTGACCAGTAAGAACGGAAGTGACACGAATGGAAAAAGCTCCAATGGGTCGCAGCAACCACCCCCGATACCTCCGAGGTCATTCGAAAAATCATTTGATGATGATTTCATGGGGTAATTATCGATTTTCTAATGTTGCCTTCTTTTCATCAAGTGTTCTTTAGCTTCCTCACAGAACATATCTTGTCTTCCTGACTTTTATTTAGAGATTTTCATGTCAGGATACTTAAAATTGTATGAAACTTCCAGAAAAGTGGCTTAGAAAAAATATCTGGATGTGTATGTGTGTATGCGTATGTTAGGCCTCCAAAATGTAAACGCTTAGTTGAATCTTGATACATGGAATTTTGTGCCAAACTACACGCACATGTCGATATGTAGGGATAGGAGTTTGATATTTAATATTTTCATAGGAGAATTAGCTTTATTAAAAGTTTCATGAATAAATGTATTTGACGTTCCTAACATTCAGGCAGGTTACAAGCGATTGCATTTTTTTTGTTTATTACCTAGCAACAGCAGGGAAATGATCGAAAATTACCAATAGAATTTCGTCCCGCTGGTACCTCGCGATGTTAAATACCATGCTCATATTGGTCGAAATTCGTGTCAAAAAAATAATCAGTAATATATTACTATTTTCATTTTTTACACATTTTCAACTGAAATTCGACCGGACGTCAAAACGTTTATGTTCGTATTACAGTAATGAACAATCTCAAGCATATCCGTAGATTATGAAATAGCCTATTTTTACCGACCAAAGTCGGTACAAATATCTGCTCCAGCATCCCTTTCAGAGTCATCGAACGAGGGCATGCGAAGCACCAAGTGGTCAATAAACAACCTACGATCTTTATATTTCGGATTTCGCCGAAAATACAATAGTATTACAGCATGAAACATGAAAAATCTATTCGTTTGTATAGTAAGAAATGCTGTCTAGTCCACCTCTCCGTGGAATTTTTTTTTGGTCCAATAAGTTATCGAAAATTGGAGAGGGCGACTGTCGTTTGTCATAACGCTTTTCTCGCCAACTGACAAATCCGTTTTAGTATAAATTTTACGCACATCTGTCAGTCTTCACTGGACTAGGGAGCACGTAAAAAAATTTCGACCTTGTTTCATTGCAAATCTAAGCGATAATCCGAAATATAAAGACTGATGTGTCAAATTCGTGTTCGAAGTTGTCAAAGAAGCTAGAATAACCACATTCGAATTTCGAAATTCAACCTACCTCATATTTAACGGTTAATTAAGTGCTCCAAAAATAATTTTTCCCCTCCGCCCCTAAGGATAGAAACGTGTGGACTTCTTGAGTGACGATCCAGCTAGGATGACCACAACCAAAATAATGTTAAAGGGAAGTACCAAAAAAAATTAACTTGTACATTATTTAACGTCTTTTTAACGGCTCTCGAATGAGACTAGTTGCGATCAAATCGGAACACCCCTTCCCGAGATACGCACCCCCCCGGTATTTACCGACGACCGAATATCGCAACATACAGTAAAGTAGTCCAGTAGAGCTAGGGCAATGCACTAAGTCTTAAAAATTATCTTGATTTGACGGCTTGATATAACCGTGGCAATTCATTTTGCCGCTCCAACCCCTTAGCCGCAAACCAACCCCCATGAGGGTAGTATGTGGACGTCTTTGCTCCATCCCACTCCCTCCACCATGCGGCTGCCTCCACTACCCCACTTTTTCAATGCCGCGCTACCCACTGTGCTTAAACAGTGTCGGCAACATGGACATGGTAAAGTGGGATGATGTGGTTACTCTGGTGAACAAAGAAGAGTGGAGATAAGAGCAGGATGGAGCAAACGCGTCCGCATACTTGGAAAAATGAATAAAATTATGAATTCACCACCTCAGCTGTTGTTGACATCCGCCTTCTTTCCACGGCGATTTTAAACTCCTGTCTCTCTCGAATGCACTCACGCACTCGCATACACACGGACGCGCAGACACGCACTCACTCGCACCTTATGCTCCTTAGCACACACGCACACATGGACGATTGCACACACTCATAGACGCACGCCTCATTACTCTCTACCAAAATCGCTCCTGATTGAATATATCGCAATGCAGATGGCCGAGCAAGTCTACAGTTTTTCCGACATTTAAAAATTATTTTCTCTTTACAAGACCCGCATTTTCCGATGTTATATAATTTATTTTTCCGGAGATATCATCGTACCAGAGAACGCTCGTGAGATTTGAAATTTCGGCCGCTGGACCGTAATTCAAAAATGTTTCTATGTACGCTCGATAAGCGTAGGCATTATTCGGAGGTGAAACTAGTTTTTGATTCTTGTTATTTTCACTCTCAGACTAAGCATAGTATGCGTGAAATCGATATACTTATCACCCTGCCCAGGAATAACAAATTCAATACGTGAATCATCTGTTAGCGAAGAAATTGGCTTATAATACACCCAATCGGAGCCTTCGATACTTGTTTGCATCGGTGGGAGCGCAAATAATTCAAGTTCCGATTTAAGAAAATCGCACGAGTGCGCATGTAGGAAAGTCATCTTATTTTAACTATCCAAAAATATCTGCAACCGTTCGTTGACGAATCTTCTTCTTCATCATCATCATCATCATCATCATCATCATCATCATCATCACTTATCTCTTAATTACGCTTTTCTTTTTACGGTAGATATGTCGTGGTTTACGTTCGTTCAGTGAATGAGCATTTTGCGAAATTTGGCGCTTTTTATAACCGGACCCCCGCATGAGTATCCATTTTTTCAGAGAACTCACCTTTCAGATTGATGCCTGATTCTCGCAGTCTTTCGCGAATAGCATCTTTCACAGGATGCACAGAACACAGGTCTTTCACAGACCCACGCGTATTTGCTCAATACATCGATAAAAACAAGCAGATATGCGTACCCATCGTTGTACGTAGCTATCGAGCGAAGATCAGCTAAATCAACCTCCCATACATCGTCTATATTACTCACGTTGTACGTACGACGGGGAATTCTTCGTTGCACGCGACGACGCATGTTATATGAATCATGTGTCTCGAGCCATGGTAAAACATTTTTTCTCGTCACTCTCCGATCCACCTCAGCTAAATTTTTCGCTCGAGAATAAGATGCAGGATGAATAGAGTCATAAAAGATTTTTTCAAGAATTTTTATAATTTTAACGATGACCAGTTAAATGGATTCTTATTCTTTACTAACTGTGCGAGGGACTGATATTCGCTGGGGTGTCGTTGATTCTCTACTTGTGCGATGTTTTGCAATTGTTCGTCCTCTTCTTCCTCCCCCTTCGTCCCTCGATGATGTCGTTGTCCGCCGTGAGCATTAAATCTCGGTTTGAGTGTGCGGCCTCGGTCTCGTTGCTGCTACTGTTGCTGCTATTACTATCACGTGGTAAAATGAGACGCCGCTGCGGTGTTGAGGATGATGTAGGTGTAGGCTCGTGCAGTAACTCGGGATTGCCGATACATTCACGTGGCATCTGTATCGTTCGCAGGACTTTGGGAAAGTGAGATCGACCGATGGGTTTTTCGCGTTTTCTAGGGCACATAGCATCATTGACAAGATCAACAATATTGGAATTTGAAATTCTTTTGCCGTCTATGGAAACCACACCGTTACGATCCTACGTCCTTTTTTACCGACTGTACTTTGATGCAAATTGCGATGCAACGATATTGCTTTAGATTTATATTTTTTTGGTACGCATCGATAATAAGTGTGTCATTGAGCCGAGATTTTACTTCGTTCATTAAAACGTCATCGATTTTATTCTCGCGACTATCGAGTACTGCTATTTTTTTATGGAATATTCGGTACTGTATTATCATACTCGAACAAGTGAAGATAACGCTGTAGGACTTGCTGGTACGCTATCCATTTCTCTCTCTCGATGTTGTACAAGTGAGAGTTTTGAATTTCACTCCGCTCAGAGTCGAGGCGCGATAACGGTGTACCGGTGGTTTGTACGCAGGGAGACGGCTCTGTAGTAGTTGTAGTAATAGCGAGACCCGCGACACGATGTATGCTATCATGAGGAATAAACACTATCTTTCTGGCATATTCCATGGCTCGTGTAGGCCAAGCAGGCACAAGAAGCAACTTGAGTAATCCGACACAGTGCTCGATAATGATCTTTCGCTTACCACTCCGATTTCCCCTTTTGGCGGGTAGTCGTCAAAGAATTGTTGAGTGCCTCCGAAGATGATTCTTTTCGAGCACACTCGCATATACACCGTACGAGCGTTACTCTGCTTTGGGCAAAAAGCAGCATTTGCACGTCGTTGCTCTTGCTTCAGATAACACAGTTCCTGCAATATAATTATTTGCTTTTTATCGAGAGGGCCGTGCAACGCCATTACAAGCGCATCACTGGTACATCGCGCGTCGCATTACGAACCTTTATTGCTTTTTGAGGCACGTAAACGCAATGGTATTGGTCATCGGAAAATATACAGGCGCGAAATCGACAAGCTGTTGCATCGAAATATATCTCCTGCAAAAATCTCGGATTCTCGGGATATACCTGTCGCGCTACATATTGGATTTGCGCGCGATCTGGCGGATTTTTGAAGACAACGATATAATTAGCAAGGATATATCGCGCTGCCCGTGACCCTGAAGGCAGATTTTGCGTGACGAATATGACACTAAGATTTTTATTATGGCTACCCTTCGTGGAAAGATCGACCACGGTATTGTTCGATGCCCCGCGCATTAGATCGTCAATGACTACACGTTTAGGCATCGTATAATTTGAGTAGTCTGCTACTTGCTGTAAACCCTCGCGAAATTCGATTTTATCACCGTACTCTGAATACCCGGACTGCCACTCTGAGTAATAAAACAGTATGCGCTGTAACATAGTTACACGAACGGCACAGGAGTTCAGGCGATGATTATCAAGGTGAACATCGAGTTTCGAGCATCGTTCGGGATTTAGAACAGCTCGAGGAGGCAAAATAGATTCGACGTATTGTAGAAGCAGAAAAACACCTGTGCGAGAGGCTCGGTACAAGAGTACCGAGGCTTGCGGGCAATAGGCCATTACCCTGACATAAAAACAGGAGCCGTTGCCGCTCCGAAATTCCCTCGCTGACCAAAACAGCAGGTCAGCGACCCACCGGCCTTGCCGGGAGGCGAGGGGAAGGCGGTAAGCGCGGCAGCGGCGAACCGCGGAAATAAGGAAATGCGTCGAAATTCGAATTAAAACCGATATGATGACGTAGGGTCAGGCGGAGCGAGGGGAAGGCTATAAAAGGCCGGTGCGGGGAGTGCGGAGCTCTCTTGGTTCTTCATCTTCTTAGCGTGAAAAGCCTAAATATTGGAGGATAGCAAAGCGATAACGAAAAGTTCTAATTAAAAAGTAGAAGTTCAGGAGTCATCTAAAAAAATTACATCTTGTAGAGTCTGTGTTCACTCGAGAAAGGAAAACAAGTGAGTGACACCCGGAGGCCCACGAGGAAGGAAAAGACAGGCGAGAAATCATTATATAATTAACAATAATCAGTGGTAAAGTAGAAAAATTGTCACATAATCAAAATTAATCTAGTTTATAAGAGGATAGAGTTAAGCATATAGTATAAGTGCATCGTATTCAGCGAAAGGTTTCCGAAATAGAAGGGAACCAGATCTTTAAACCGACGAGAGAAGTGCGAAACGAAATCACATAAGTGGAAAGGAGACAGAGTGCGAGTGAGACGAGAAAGGAAGCGAAAAGAATTGTACATAGAGTTTCTACACTCTATACAAGTAGTGCGGTGTGTCCGTGTGTGTGAGGCGACAATACCGAGGCGTCGTCCCGTAACCATAGCTCGAGCTCTGAAATACCGGGAAGTTGCGCCCGAATAAGCCGAAATAATCATAACTAAAATCGAGGGAATTCCCTTATTTTCGAGACGGAAAAGATAGAATTAAGAAACGTAGAAGATAGGATAATTATAATTCGATAGGATAAGTAGCTTTACACCTAGGAAAAATAAATACGAATGAATGAGTGAAAGAAGGGTGAGTGCCAAAGAATTGTAAATAGGGTTCATACACCCTATAAAAAGAGAGAATGCAAATTAGCGTAAACCGAAAGTAAAATCTCAGTGCGAAAAATATCGGACAAGACTTTGTAACACCAAGCAAGAAAGGAGTGAGTGCGAGTGGAAGATAGCGAGCGGTGCGGTATAGATATAGCGGCGAATTGAATATAGGTATAGTGGAACTGCGCCACGAACCATAACAGACTTTCGAGTAATACCGAGAACCCGCGCATCACCAATAAAATAAATAAATTGTGAAAATAATCGGTGCATTCCAAGCGTCAACGGGGATCCTCGGAAATTTGATAATTGTAATATAAAAAGAAGGAGGTCTGGCGATCATTTTTTCTTCACAAATAAAACATCACTTTTCACCACTTTGAAGTCTACATTAATTAGTTTAGTGTCGAGCCCAAAACCCCACGAAAAATAAAATTCATGTGAACGGGAGAAAAATACCGTTTCAGCGCTCGAACGGAACATCCGTTATTTCGCGCGTGTATTTAAAGAATTTGTTGACAAAATATGTTTTACCACAGCCCGTAGGACCGCTTATGATGGCTGTCCATGGATGTTTCCAACGTGTATCCATTTCGATTAGTGTCTTTCAAAACCAATCAGCTGACCCTTAAATAAGCTTATACGCACGTAGTAAAATCGAACGTCGATGTGTTTCACACGTTTGTGAAATACAGGATTCTTCACGAGGCATATACCGTAGCACTCTGGTTATCCATATACGAGGGCGATTTGAAAAGTCCGTGCAAAAATGAAAACTACTTAATTTTTTAGAATAGATCATTTTTATTTTTCAACATAATCTCCTTTTAGACTAATACACTTCGTCCAGCGATGCTCTAGTTTGTTGATCCCTTCGGAATAATAGGATTTGTCCAAGTCTTGCAAATAGGCATTCGTTTCTGCAATCACCTCCTCGTTTGAGTAAAATCTTTTTCCGGCCAGCCATTTCTTCATGTTGGGGAACAAGTAATAGCAATCTCACGCACCTTTACTCTTCTGTCATCCATCACCATATCATGGATTTTATCAATGATTTCTGGAGTAGTGGCCGAAACAGGGCGTCCAGAACGTTCAGCGTCACTTGCGTCCATAT
Source organism: Cylloceria caligata (assembly GCA_963942595.1). Lineage (NCBI taxonomy): Eukaryota > Metazoa > Arthropoda > Insecta > Hymenoptera > Ichneumonidae > Cylloceria > Cylloceria caligata. The sequence goes on from OZ012705.1 coordinate 53,858,861, forward strand.
GGACACTCCGAAAATTTTGAAACCACTTATAAACTGTTCTAATTAAAGGTGCAGAGTCACCATAATGTTTATCAAGCTTCTCTTTAGTCTCCTGAGGCGATTTGCCTTTCATAAAGTAATGTTTAATCAACACGCGAAATTCTTTTTCGTCCATGTTTTGAAAACCTTTGGACTTCTTCGATTCAAACGAACGCCAAACACAAAGAAATAAACCGATCTGGCTGAAACTTAGTGTGTGTTCTTCCAAGAGATGCTACTAACTGAAAATAACTTCGATAGGCAGCAGTAGTGCCCTCTCTCTGACTTTGCACGGATTTTTCAAACCACCCTCGTACAGCGTCGTGGGAACATCTTTGCTGTTTAGAAGTTCCTTGATGAGAGACTTCGTCCATGCGATCTCTTTTGCAGTCTGGCAAGCGGCCATATACTCGGAATCCGTCGTCGACAGAGCAACGGATGTTGCCTCTGTGAAGTCCACGAATTTCAGGACGAATCCTGTAGTCGATCGTCTCGTCTTCAGTTCTCCCGCATAGTCTGTATCGCTGTATGCGAGTAGTTCCTTTTTCTAGCCGCATTCGAAATGCAGCCCGTATCCGATGGTACCCTTGAAATACTTGATGATTAGCTTTACGGCTTTCCAATGCATTCTCGTGGGATTTTCCTGATATCGACTTGCTTGATTCACCACAAATGTGATATCGGGCCTTGTTACCACCAATAAATACATAATATTTCCAACGGCTTCACAACACGGCGCCGTTGTCGAGTCACTTTGGTCTCCCGCTTGCACAAGAGGACTCAATTCTCAGTGCGGGTCTGCAGGAATGGTCACTGGATTCGCTTCTTTCATCCTGAATCGCTCCAAAATCCTCTTCGCGTAGGTTTCTTGATGCAGAAAAATCGAGCCATCCGACGATCGCTCTATCGTAAACCCGGATTTGACTGCAAAGCACTTCGCTCGAGATATACACCCTCAGACTCCTTGTACAACGCTATAAAACGCGCTATTGGTCCTCGTCATCGTTACAGTCTGTTAGCGGTCCACTCGTCTCCTGTTTTATTTTTATAAATGTATCGATGTACTCGGCAAAATGGCCGATTCGCCTTGTTGTCGAGTCACACTGCGTAACAACGTATTGCCAAATTTCATCGATACGCGACACCTTATATCCGAGAGAGACAGCTTTTCTTAGTTCGTCCAGCCATATACGTCGCATGTGCAGCCCGCGGATGTGTCCATGTCTGTACAGCATGTTCTACACAGGGGGAACAGTATTTTCCCATGCATGCGAATAGACAGTACGGGCAGATACAAATCGCGCGGTGCTACTACGGTGCACTTCACGAGACTCTCGACGACACTTATATCGTTTTCAAGCCCTATGTGTTCTCGACACTCGTCACCTACGTACAATTTCGGTTGTCCAACGGGATATTTTCCATTCTTACACACCGATAGATACAGCGAGCACACATCCACATAGCGTATCTGCTCTTCATTCGCGGCGTCGTACAGACTCACAAAATAATATGTCAAAATCGCATTCCCATATCTCGCTTAGAGTGTACCCTTTCGATCTGATTCACTCAGAAATAAGTACGGTACGCTCGTATCACCGAATTTGGTTCGAGCATCTCTATTCACGCGATAACATCGCGGACATTCCTGTCAAAAGCAGCCGTGGAATTGAAGAACGTGATAGACTCCCGCCTTCACATAGTATCCATCGACCGCTGGTAGGCCAGGCGGAGGGCGCTACTGTCTCGTGCGTCCAGCATGAGCGATAACGCAGTTGCGCTCGCGCTCGAGCCATACGAACCATCCGACGGTCTTGCGCAACTGCTTATCGCCCCAGCGGTTCGATTCGATTCTTCCTCAAACCATTTTAAAAATCGCTCGCGATCCGCTGAGAACATTGTATCGGGTGAGTAAAAATGCAGAGCCGGTAGAGCACCTATATAATTTTGATATTCCGATGTGTTTAATAAATGCAGAAATGTACCTTTTGATACCTCATCCGCAAAACCGAAGGCCTCAGGTAAAGCGCTAAGAGCCATGAGTAAGTAGTTTAGACTATGGAGAAAAATGACATTGCCAATCTTCATCGATCACAATCTCGATACCATTCATAATCAGAGAGGGCCGCCTCGTTTTTTGCGCTTTGATTAGATACCGTAGAATGAACTGCGCGTCAAAACCTCTGGCATTATGAGCAATACAGATGGTCTTTTTTCATTTTTGTGATAATGCCAATTTCACGAGCTCCACAACAGGATCATCGTTAAACACGAATTCGCCTTTGCCACAGTCAGCACAATCGATCTCTATATATGTGATATCTAGACATATCATGCATATGCATTGTGAAACATAATTCGGCTCGTGAATTCGTATCGATATACGAGGGTCGATCAATAAATAGTCGGCCTTGCGCCATCTGTTGGTCGAGGAAAGAAATCAATAGCGACGTTTAGTAGTGCCATCCTTCATATGACTGTTGTCAAAGTTTCAGCTCGCTGCGATGTTTAGTTTGCGTTTGACAGCCATCGAAAGACAACCAACTTTAGTGTTTTTACAAAAATGGAAAAAATTGAGTATCGTGCAGTGATTCGATTTTTGTTTTTGAAAAAGAAAACGAACAATGAAATCAAAGCAGAGCTAGACGAAGTTTATATGGACCTTGCACCTTCGTTATCAACCATTGAATATTGGACAGCTGAATTTAAACGCGGTCGTACGAGCATTGTTGACGATGAACGTTCAGGTCGTCCAAATGAGGTCGTCCAAATGAGGTCGTCCAAATGAGGTCGTCATACCAGGAACAATTGAAAAAGTCCACGATATGGTGTTAAATGATCGGAGACTAAAAGTGCGTGAAATTGCTGAGGCCACAGGCATATTATATGGCTCAGTGATTTCAATCCTGAGTGATCAGTTGGGTATGAAAAAGTTATCCGCAAGATGGGTGCCGCGTTTGCTCACTGTCGACCATAAAAGAGAACGTGTAGCTGATTTAAAGGCGTGTTTGGCGATCTATAAGGGTGATCCTGTTGAGTTTTTGCGTCGTTACGTAACCGTGGACGAAACACGGATTCATCACTATACATCAGAGACGAAGGAACAATCGAAACAATGGACTTCACCGACCGAACTTACTCTGAAGAAGGCGAAGACAGTGCATCGGCCGGTAAGGTTATGGCCACAGTTTTTTAGGATGCACGTGGCATAATCTACATCGATTACCTTCCGCCGAAAAAAACGATTAATGGCGAATACTATGCAGCCGTACTGACTCGATTCAACGACGAATTGAAGAAAAAACGTCCACATTTGGCGAGGAAAAAAGTGCTCTTCCATCAAGACAATGCACGCGTTCACACGTGCCCAGTTGCCATGGCCAAAATTCATGAATTTAAATACGATTTACTTTCGGATCCACCGTATTCTCCAGATTTGGCCCCTTCCGACTACTTTCTGTTTCCAAACCTGAAAAAATGGCTTGGCGGAAAGAGGTTTGGTTCCAGAGATGACCTCATCGCCAAAACAGAGACTGTTGGAATAAGTGTATTGAGCTAAAAAAAGATTATGTTGAGAAATAAAAAGATTTTTGTCGAAAAAAACGCGATTTTCTTTACCAAGCCGACTATTTATTGATCGACCCTCGTATCATTGTGCAATTGTTCGTATTGCTGCGTCTTAAAATCATAAAACCAAAATCTCGTCGAAGCCTTGTCTTTTTTTCTTTTCCTTTGGCGCCTCTGGTTTCTTAAGAGGTGCTATAAAACACATGAATAGTCGGTCGAGTTTGCCTGCATGTAATACAAAACGATATGCCACATACATGCATCTTGTTATGTGTGGTTTTAATCATACGCGGGCAGCCTCTACAGATTTTCAATGCAGACACTACCGTCTATATTTACGAGTCTCACTCACTCTTGTGATGAGCTAAGCAGAAACCGTCAAAGAACGAACGATTACAGTCTGCGCAATACTCAGGCTGAGAGTCTCTATTACCACTGCAATAAGTGGATTTACCCCGAGCACATTGATAGCTGCAGCGATGCTCGAGTTCTTGGTTATATTTTGAATTACACTGTGGGCAGAACCTCCGACTGCCTAGCGCACCAGCGAGATTTACTATTGGCTGGTAGTGATGAGAACGCTCGTATTAGAGAATAAAGAGCGCATGATTAATTTTACCTATTGCCGAGAGTACGGAATTTCGCCCACCGTACAGAGCCGGAACGCGTTTTCCAAATGTGAGAAATTCATAAACTGAGACGACGAGTTCGTCTCATCTACCCAACACAGGGACATCAAGGCACCGGTATGTGTACCGACCCACACACACAGAAGCATCAGTACTACACGCAGTACCAAAATAGACCAAGAACAATAAGCCCACGTACGCCCGATACATGCAACCAGAGGATACCTGTAATACATGCTACCAACGCTGCGAAGAACAGAGTACCGAGAAAACCAACTACCGTTACTCGAACTACTATAGTATTAAAATATGTATGAAAATAAATCAACAAGGAACACGTTAAATACAATAATCGAAGATATAGAATTAACGATAAATGGGCTACAGGACGACTATCGAATATAGTTATACTCTTTTATACAGGCAGAACTTGGAAGAAGAGCGGAGGAAGCCAGTATAAAAGAACACGAATCGTGACAATCGGAGAGCATTTGTTCACATACGAGGGCGGTTTGAAAAGTCCGTGCAAAAAATGAAAACTACTTAATTTTTTAGGATAGATCATTTTTATTTTTCAACATAATCTCCTTTTAGACTAATACACTTCGTCCAGGGATGCTCTAATTTGTTGATCCCTTCCGAATAATAGGATTTGTCCAAGTCTGGCAAATAGGCATTCGTTTCTGCAATCACCTCCTCGTTTGAGTAAAATCTTTTTCCCGCCAGCCATTTCTTCATGTTGGGGAACAAGTAATAGTCCGAGGGAGCCAAATCTGGAGAATAGGGGGGATGTGGAATGAGTTGGAACCCTACTTCCATCAGTTTTGCGGCCACAACTGCTGAGGTGTGAGCTGGTGCATTATCGTGATGGAAAAGGACTTTTTTGTGGGCCAATCGTGGACGTTTTTCTTGCAGCTCGATTTGCAAACGGTCCAACAACGATGAATAATATGCGTCTGTAATAGTTTTACCCTTTTCCAAATAATCAATGAAGATTATTCCTTGCGAATCCTAAAAGACAGTTGCCATAACCTTCCCGGCCGAAGGAACAGTCTTCGCCTTTTTTGGTGCAGATTCCCCCTTGCCAACCCACTGTTTGGACTGTTGTTTGGTCTCAGGAGTATAGTAGTGTATCCATGTTTCGTCCACAGTCACGAAACAACGCTTAAAGTCCTGCGGATTCCGATGCAACAGCTGCAAACCGTCCATGCAACACCTCACACGATTTTGATCAATCGTGAGCAATCATGGCACCCATCTTGCGGATAACTTTTTCATGCCCAAATGTTGGTGCAAAATATTATGTACCCGTTCATTCGAGATGCTCACAGCTCTAGCAATCTCACGCACCTTCACTCTTCTGTCATCCATCACCATATCATGGATTTTATCAATGATTTCTGGAGTAGTGGCCGAAACAGGGCGTGCAGAACGTTCAGCGTCACTTGTGTCCATATGGCCACTCCGAAAATTTTGAAACCACTTATAAACTGTTCTAATTGAAGGTGCAGAGTCACCATAATGCTTATCAAGCTTCTCTTTATCTCCTGAGGCGATTTGCTTTTCATAAAGTAATGTTTAATCAACACGCGAAATTCTTTTTCGTCCATGTTTTGAAAACCTTTCGACTTCTTCGATTCAAACGAACGCCAAACACAAAGAAATAAACCGATCTGGCTGAATCTTGATGTGTGTTCTTCCAAGAGATGCTACTAACTGAAAATAACTTCGATAGGCAGCAGTAGTGCCCTCTCTCTGACTTTGCACGGACTTTTCAAACCACCCTCGTATTCTCACCAACGTCTAGGACCAGCCAGCAAATCGAAGGACGACCGGCTAACCAGCTAAAGAAAGACCAGCTAGCCAACCAAAGGAGGAACATACGAACAGCACCACTCTAAGGACCAGGCCTGATACTTCTGACGAACACCTTCAAAGTCCAACTACTGAGCCACCAGACATTCAAGCAGTCCAGCATCCGAGTCACCGAGATCTTACAAATAAAACTAACCCATGTGGTATGGATAAAGATATACCAAACCCAGGGGACTAAAAAGACCCTGAAATTTAGCTAGAGACGCTCCTGTCGTCGTTTCGATGCACCGATGCACCGAAGATGCATCTCACTGACGCCTCCACCGCAGCGGCGGCGGGGCCAGTGAGTAGATAGCATAGCCAGGAGAGCTCGAGCGAGAGCTCCGTCCCCACCACAGGTCCACTAGCTCTATAGATATAGGAGAGGCTAGAACCAAAGGCTAAGAATAACTACAGACCTCACTAACATAGGTAAATTATCTACGGCAAGCCCGGTAGGACAACACTCTCTCTTGCCCTACGTAGAAACTATACTGCCATATAATTAGAGAAATATTTCATTAATTTAATATAAAATCTCCTTTCATCGCGGACACGATTGAATAGGCGTGCGTGAGCCCCGGTCAAGCTTTTTGTACAGTAAATGATCCCTAGAATTATAAAAAAAAAGAGTCCAATTAAATAGTATTAATAATAATCAATATTTTTATGTGTATAATATATTACATTTGTCAAATAAACCCTACTTTTACCTAATACTGAAGCCTGTATTAATTTCCTCCCTGCTCGAATCCGAACTAAAAACTTTTCAGGGTAAAGATAACGTAAAAAAGACCGTTACAAAACAACGATCGCTATATGCTCGTGAATCAAGTACTCCCGAAAGAATTGAATCTCGCGCACCCCGCACCCTCTAGACGGCGTCGTTAACCCCGCATTATGCGTGAGCTCTATCGCTGCTGTATATTGCGCTCCTCGAAATCCGTTCCGAATTTGACACCATCGTCTGTGTAGCTCACCCGTACGAATTTGACTGCGTTCGGCATGCGCTTGGGCTGTGACAAGGGATCGTTGTAGACACAAATTATCGCTATTATTTATGCTTAAAATTGACCTTTTTGCTATAGACTCGTGCGTAAGCATGGTGCCCCCGCGGGTGCCTTCGACGCCTCGTACTATACACGTCGTCATTCTACAGGTACCATCGTCTATTCGCGCGCGCTCTGAACTACACTATTAATTAGTCGCCACATATCGTTACGAACGATTTCACGCGCTGTTCGAAATAATAATCATACAGGTCCTTGCGCGAAAGACGGCACGCTGAGAGTCATACCTACATAATCATGTCCCTCGCATGATTCTGTAAGACGAGTGAGATCAGCCCATACACCACCCTCGAATCAAATTAGATAATCAATACCGTCCGGTGGCTGACGAAAATAAAAATTTGCACTTTTAAACTCTTCCGCCCCTGCATCCTAAAGCGTGGAATATATCCACCTTGTCGCATCGCAGTCCTTCTGTCGCCAGTCTGTCGACCTGCAAGCATAATTAAACCATTTTTACGAATTTGAATTTTTTTGTTTAATTCCATTAATTTTTGTCTTTGTTGCTAGCTATATACTATGTATATAAATTGTGTAACGTAAGAATTACGAACTTATATTTGCTTCTAGTCCTCGAATCCCTCGACTACACCCGGGAACCGCCGACGCATTTCGTAAACCAACTCGACTGCCGGCGGTCTCGGCACAGTGAATCGTGCAAAACGAAAAAGTTTGGGTCTGACTCATACCCTATTCTTTCATTTTTACTGTTATTATCCCCGTAATTTTTTAATCGTCATTCTCATCACTCTCCACGTCATCCTCCGTCACCTCCTCCACCCGTTCTTCGCCTTATTCTTCTTCTTCCTTGTCGTCTGTATTGCTATTGGCATCATCGCTTGAACTGTATTGTCGTGACGGACCTGCGACGGCTCTATCTGGTTCTTTCGTAGGACCGGCCATGAAAAGACCGTTTGTTGGCTTATCCGCAGAACGGTTGAGTAAAATATATCCAACGATCATCAATGATCATCTGAATCGGTTCTACCCTCCTCATTGAAATCATAAGTGTCGGATCCCATTTCTCCTTCTTCATACCGTCGTATTATAGAAAAATCTTGTAAAATAAATAAAATAAAATAAAAGTAAATAACGCAGTATATTACTTACGTCTTTCACTGAGTATGGGCTGCAAAGCAGGCTCATTCAGCCACCCTTATCGACGGATAACACGCACCACCGAATCAATAATTATTTGATTATGAAACAGTCCAATATTATACGCATCAACTAAATCGCGCTGATGCCACTCGCACAGCATACCGCGAATCTTACGAACAACTGCTTGCGTCGGAAGTTCCCATAGCGTTATCTGTAAATTTCTTCTTCCCCATCGCGAACTCAACGACGGCCTACGTTTCAATATAAACTCTATCAATTTTCTTATCAATGAGCGTTTAACCACCCTGACCATGATCGTGCTGTTAGGCTAGTAGTAACCACAGCAAATCAGACGATTAACTAGACATTTTTCAAAGCCGCACGCTCTTTATATATTCGCTTAAGACGCTGTTTATCTCTTTTTCTCTCTGCATATACTACAGCGATGTAATGAATACGACTAACCAAGAAGATGGCCGCACATTATGTAAAGTACAAAAGCAAGATCCATGAAAATATTTAGCGATGGTGACGTAAATGTAAGACCATATCATGTACTAAATTATCGAGTTTCACCGACGAATGTCTCATTGTTTTCATGTAATCTCAAGGCACTCGGCTATGAGGAAAATCATCAAATTTCGTCGACGAATATTATTTAATTTTCATGCCAGATCTTATTTGTATGTCAAGGTGTGAGTATGCACATACGTGTGCGAGAGAGAGTATGCAAGTGATTTGAGATATATTTACTACTGCTGTTACTAGGCTGTTAAGGAGAATGCGACAAGGGATATTGATGAGTCATTTTTAGTCGTTTGACTTACAGTATCAAAAGTAGCGGCGATGCTATTAGACGGTGGGGGTTAACTGTATAAAGCGGGGTATGAACACCGCCGACGATTCATTCGAAAAGTTACAGTCTACGAGGAAGCAATAAAATGGCAAATAACGGTGCTACGTCTCACACGATATCGCTCTATATAGCGAACTTCGTTGCGTACGGTTTAAATCAATCATTCGGTAAAACAATCGTCGCCGGTCTCGAGTTGATCTTTGCGTATCCTACTCCAGTAGTGAAAATATTGTCGAATACTTTTACCGGAATTACACTCAGTGCGGACGGGCGATGAGTGTTTAGAAGTGATTTTTCTCGCGTACAACCATATATCCAAGCTCATGGAGCTGATGCCGATTAAATGTGTAATACCTGTATAGAGCGCACAGTGCATTACACACTTCTAACCTCGTGTTACCGGCACAGAGCAGTTTCTTTTGGTAAAATTAGCGGTAGTGCTAATGAGGATTACGAGAATCGAGAGGAATCTCGAGAATCGAAACGGAAACGTGTCCGAAAATGCTCTGCAAACATCGTTCTGCAGCGGCCGACATTTAATATGCTCGTCGAAATAAGTAGAAGAATTGACATTCATATGTAGGCGCTAGAGAAGGAAAGTGAAACGATTCAGCGCGGTATGAATGAGGTGGTATCGTATGTCCGTAAAAATATAGGTGTGAGTGAAACGTCTCGTGCAACAGCGTATGAGGTCATCGGTTCCAAGGAAACTTATGAAAATTATTTTGTCCGAAATAATTGTGCTGTACCATGGTCATATCGCTAATTATACATCGGGTGTTGCGTTGATAACGCAATAATTCTTCGTGGGTGCAGCTATTTGTGATCAAGACGCAATTGTAAATATTTGTATTTGTATATAGTGTACATTTCGCTCGAGATATTATGAAGTATACGCTGAGGACAGTCATAGAGAGAAGAAAAAAATGTGAGCTGTCACAGTCCTAAAACCGAAGCATCAGCAAAGATCTGCGACAGAAAGAAAAAGAAGCTCTCGTTTTTGTTTCATTAACACTGCAGATCATGGTATACGTGCCGATGTCTATTAGCAGCAAAGCAGAGAAACTTGGTAAGCAAAGAATAAAAATTCATTTTTAAATCGTAATTTCAAAGCATGTCATATTTATTTTTATTTGTAAAAAAATAATTTCTTGCAGAAGAAGCAGCGCCTGCATATAAACCCACACGGAGGGCCCGTTATTCATGTTATGGTGAACGCGAGGAGGATACATACACTGTACAGCTAGATCTAGCTTCGGGAAAGAAAAATGTCACCCGCCATCCTCATCCGCAGTTGGCGTCGGTGGCAGCAGGTCAATAACGGTGCTAACTTTGTATAATGAATCGAAGCATATCAGGTAAGACAGCACCGATTATTCTGTGCATGTTGTTTTTATTGACCCGTGCAATCAATTAAATTTTTGTTTCATTCTTTTTTTCAGAAGTACACTGTGATAACAACGACCCCTAGCGAAAAATAATTTTAAAGTAATATTACGAGTGATAATACAAATTAATTCCGTATAGGGATAAATATAAATTTAACGGTGGATGATTACCGTGATTGCAAGGACGTTGCATACGATGATAAATGTATAAAGTGCTTTCCATTAAATATTGATTCATTTTTTTTAAATACCTGATCTTACTATGTCTCTTTTTTTATATCGTAATGATTAGAGAATTATAATTGAAGTGTCTCTCTCTCTGTCTCTCTCTCTCTCTCTCTCTCTCTCTCTCTCTCTCTCTCTCTCTCTCTCTCTCTCTCTCTCTCTCTCTCTCTGCGAGCAATCACATTCTACGTCTTTTACAGCAGAGCAAGCGTTTCACGAGAAACACAGCGCAAGACAATACATGCTTGAAAAACCGCTTTCGTTACATTCAAAGCGTTGGACACCTAGTTATGATTCACAGGAGGTCGTTATCTTTATTCCCATGTTACTCTCTAGCATTCAGTCTGTCTTTGGCATCTTACACGCAAACAATAAGAAGCAATATATATCCGCGATACGATAAGGAGATTTTAAGCGACGCGTTTTGCTGTCTGTGCCTGCGCGCGCGCGCATGTGTGTGTATGTGTGAGTGTGAGTGAGTACATTCGAGAGACAAGAATGTAAAGGGTGATTTTTTAAGAGCTTGAGAACTTTTTTTTAAAAAAAAACGCATAAAATTTGCAAAATCTCATCGGTTCTTTATTTGAAACGTTAGATTGGTCCATGACATTTACTTTTTGAAGATAATTTCATTTAAATGTTGACCGCGGCTGCGTCTTAGGTGGTCCATTCGGAAAGTCCAATTTTGGGCAACTTTTTCGAGCATTTGGGCCGGAATAGCCCGAATTTCTTCGGAAATGTTGTCTTCCAAAACTGGAATAGTTGCTGGCTTATTTCTGTAGACTTTAGACTTGACGTAGCCCCACAAAAAATAGTCTAATGGCGTCAAATCGCATGATCTTGGTGGCCAACTTACCGGGCCATTTCTTGAGATGAATTGTTCTCCGAAGTTTTCGCTCAAAATGGCCATAGAATCGCGAGCTGTGTGGCATGTAGCGCCATCTTGTTGAAACCACATGTCAACTAAGTTCAGTTCTTCCATTTTTGGCAACAAAAAGTTTGTTAGCATCGAACGATAGCGATCGCCATTCACCGTAACGTTGCGTCCAACAGCATCTTTGAAAAAATACGGTCCAATGATTCCACCAGCGTACAAACCACACCAAACAGTGCATTTTTCGGGATGCATGGGCAGTTCTTGAACGGCTTCTGGTTGCTCTTCACTCCAAATGCGGCAATTTTGCTTATTTACGTAGCCATTCAACCAGAAATGAGCCTCATCGCTGAACAAAATTTGTCGATAAAAAAGCGGATTTTCTGCCAACTTTTCTAGGGCCCATTCACTGAAAATTCGACGTTGTGGCAGATCGTTCGGCTTCAGTTGTTGCAGGAGCTGTATTTTATACGGTTTTACACCAAGATCTTTGCGTAAAATCTTCCATGTCGTCGAATAACACAAACCCAATTGCTGCGAACGGCGACGAATCGACATTTCACGGTCTTCAGCAACACTCTCAGAAACAGACGCAATATTCTCTTCTGTACGCACTGTACGCATTCGTGTGGTTGGTTTAATGTCCAATAAAGTAAACTGAGTGCGAAACTTGGTCACAATCGCATTAATTGTTTGCTCACTTGGTCGATTATGTAGACCATAAATCGGACGTAAATCGCGAAACACTTTTCGAACCGAACACTGATTTTTGTAATAAAATTCAATTATTTGCAAGCGTTGCTCGTTAGTAAGTCTATTCATTATGAAATGTCAAAGCATACTGAGCATCTTTCTCTTTGACACCTTGTCTGAAATCCCGCGTGATCTGTCAAATACTAATGCATGAAAATCCTAACCTCAAAAAAATCACCCTTTAAAATCGCAGCGGAATTAGGTCGGAAGTCGACAACAGCTGGAGTTGTGAGTACATAATTTTATTCATTTTTCCAAGTATGTGAACGCGTTTGCTCCATCCTGCTTTTATCTCTACTCTTCCTTGTTCACCAGAGTACCCACGCCACCTCACTTTACCATCTCCACGTTATCGATACTGGTTCTGCAGAGCGGGTAGCGCGGCGGTGGAAAAGTGGGATGGTGGGGGATCGAGCAAAGGCGTCCACATACTATTCATGGGTATGCATATCGCGTATCTCGAGGTACAGAAGAGCTAGAGCAATGCTCTTAGTCTTAAAAATCATTTTTATTTAACGGCTCGACATAACTGTGTTAACTGATTTTGCCGCTCCAACCTCTTAATCGCAAACCAATCGCCATGTGTATGTTTATCGCTCATCTCGAAGTACAGAAGAGCTATATTTTTGTTATGTCGAACCGTTGAATCAAAATCATTTTTAAGACCAAGAGCATTGCTCTAGCTCTTCTGTACCTCGAGATACGCGATATACATACCTATGGGGGTTGGTTTGCGGCTAAGGGGTTAGACCGGCAAAATCATTTGACACGGTTATGTCGAGCCGTTAAATCAAGATGATATTTAAGACCAAGAGTATTTCCCTAGCTCTACTGTTCCCCGAGAAACGCGACATAGATACCTAGGGGGTTGGTTTTGGCCTAAAGGGTGGGAGCGGCAAAATCGGTTGACACGTTTATATCGAGCTGGTACATCGCGATGATTTTTAAGACCTAGGGCATTGCCTTAGCTCTACTGGACTACTCTACTGTGCCTTGCGATATTCGGCCGTAGGTAAATACCGGGGGTTGCGTATCTCGGGAAGGACTATTCCGATTTAATCGTTACTAGTCTTATTCGAGAGCCGTAAAAAAGCCGTTAAATAACATACAATTTAATTTATTTTTGTATTTCCCTTCAACATTATTTCGGTTGTGGTCATTCTAGCCGAATCGTCACTCAGAAAGTCCACTTTCTTACGTTAGAGGCGGAACGGACAAATTATTTTTGGAGCACTTAATTAGGCGTTAAATATGGGTAGGTCCTATCCCGAAATTAGAATGTGGTCATTCTAGCTTTTTTGAGGTTATTCACTGCCCTATTGCAGTACATGCTATGTAATTGTAACTAACAGCAACTTATTAATCAATCGGTCGTGTATACGTTATTATTAAATTCTGAATTTATGCGACAATTCCCGACCACTTGTTAAGATGGAAATTTCGGTAAATCGCAACTCGGGGTGTGAGTCAGCGTTACCTAGATTCCTGCGTTATCGATCTTTCTTGGTCGAAAGATCTCAAACAATCGAATCCCTAATTTTTGTCAACTCTGATTGCCTCACTCATTCGTTAAGAATTAATGAAGCAACCACAATTGACGGTTTTTTTTTTTTTTATTTCTAAAGAAATCGTGAAAAAATATCACCACACCCCGGGATCGAACCGGGAACCCCAGTGAGGCAATCAGAGTTGACAAAAATTAGAGATTCGATTGTGTGAGATCTTTCGACCAAGAAAGATCGATAACGCAGGAATCTAGGTAACGCTGACTCACACCCCGAGTTGCGATTTACCGAAATTTCCATCTTAACAAGTGGTCGGGAATTGTCGCATAAATTCAGAATTCAATTGTAACTAACAGCTACTGACGTTAAGTTCGCTAGTCGCGACTGCTGGTAAGAGCGGGTAAGCAGCAGTGAAGGTATAAGCGTAAAGCAGCCCCCGAGATAAAGGCATTTTTTTTATTCTGTCCCAACCTATGTTGGTTTCTCGATAAAAAGTTCATAAAATCAACGTTTAACATTGTCGAGGCTGTTTTGCTAAGGAACGTGAGTTCGTATTCATGAACTAAATATAATGGCTAGATATATAGTATTGGGTCTGGGAAAAAGTTCGTGGCGTTTTTCCCGATAGATGGCATCAATTGCAAATAAGTCAGGAAACACAGATCGCAGCGACACCACTAAACGCTCGTTGGAAAGGTGACACTTCGAGCGTTACTTTGAGTGTATAAACATCGAAATTGGTGCAGTGGTTAGAAAGTTGTTTGCGTTTGAAAATGGAGAAAAGTAATGAAAAATTGCGCTATATTTTGGATTATTACGACAAAGGGAAGAACGCTGCGCAGGCTTGTAAAAAAATTTGTGCTGTGTACGGTGAAAGTACTTTATCAAAATCTGCTGCGTGGAAATGGTTCGCTCGCTTTCATTCTGGTAATTTTTATGTGAAAGATGAGTCACTCTCTGGTCGTCCAATCACTCAAAAAGCTGATGAAATTCTTGAAAAAGTCCAGCAAAATAAGCATACCAGCAGTGTCGATATTGGTATGGAGGTAGGCATTGACAACAAAACCTTTTTGAACCATTTACACAAAGCTGGCTACAAAAAGAAGCTCGATTCCTCATGAGTTGAGCGCGAAAAACATAATAGACCGAATTAACATCTGCGATGCGCTGCTGCAACACAATGAAATCGAGCCATTTCTGAAACGTGTCATAACCGGTGATAAAAAATGGATCACGTACGACAATCGGAAGCGTCAAAGATCGTGGACAAGGGATGGTGAGTCATCACAAGCGTTCGCGAAGCCAGGATTGACGACGAAAAAGGTGATGCTGTGTGTGTGGTGGGACTGGAAGGGAATCGTCCACCATGAGGTACTTGCAGTTGGTCAGACGATTGCCTCTTAACTCTACTGTGGACAACTAGAGAGATTACGCCAAGCAATTGAAAGAAAACGGCCCGAATTGACTAATACGAAAGGTGTTGTCTTCCATCATGACAACGCCCGACCACACACTTCTTTGATGACGCGTCAAAAATTGCGAGAGCTTGATTGTACCAGTATAGTCCAGACATAGCACCCTCTAACTATCTCTTATACCGATCTCTGCAGAACTCTCAATTAAATTAAGCTGCTTTAAAAAAAAGCCTGTGAAAACCACTTGATTCAGTTTTTCAACCAGAAACCGCAGAAGTTCTTCACCAATGGCATCATGGCTCAACCTGAAAAATGGCGAAACCTTGTCGATAATAATGGATCATATTTGGTTTAAATAATTTCTTTTTCACACTATAAGAAAACCAGTTGAATTTTACTAAAAAAAACGCCACGAACTTTTTCCTAGATAAAAATATTTTTATATAAACCGCACAAAGGAATAATGTGTGCACATCCGAGTGGAAATGTACATAGGTGTATCTAGGTACTTGCAAAACATAGAAGAATTTGACGCAAAAAATATGTTTCGTATATTTTTCGTATATATTATACGTTTCACATACCAGGTCTATAAATATGAAACCGGAATTTTCCCATAGATGGCCCTAACTGTCAATGTAGTTACCGTCAAACCGCGTCATTGGCGCCATTTCCTTGTTGACATCTCTGACAAAGATTTTCAACTCAAAACAATACAAGTTTCATACAACAGCATAGTTTGTAATAGCGTTGAACATGTCGAATTTTGTGCCTGTAAACTACGATTTGCGGACAGGATTGATTTTCTGTGACCATTTGAAGAAAACTGGTGCAGAATCGCATCGAATGCTTGTCGAAGCTTACGGTGAGCATGCTCTTGGTAAATCACAGTGCTTTGAGTGGGTTAAAAAATTAAAAAGTGGCGATTTTGACGTGAGAAACGAAGAACGTGGAAGACCACCGAAAAAGTTTGAAGACAGCGAATTGCAAGCATTGTTGGATGAGGATGACGCTCAAACGCAACAACAACTCGCGGATTAATTAAATGTGACACAAGAAGCCGTCTCCATACGTTTGAAAGCCATGGGAAAGATCCAGAAGATGGGAAAATGGGTTCCACATGAACTGAATGAAAGACAGCAGGAAAACCGAAAAACCACTTATGAAATGCTGCTCGCCAGGTACAAAAGAAAGTCATTTCTCCATCGAATTGTGACTGGCGATGAAAAGTGGATATATTTTGAGAATCCTAAGCGTAAAAGATCATGGGTAACTCCAGGCGAACCAGTGACATCGACTGCAAGGCCAAATCACTGTGGACGGAAGACAATACTCTGTGTTTGGTGGGATCAGAAGGGTGTGATCTATTATGAGCTGCTAAAACCTGGCGGAACCGTTAATACTGATCGCTACCGACAACAAATGATTGATTTGAATCAAGCTTTGCGTAAAAAACGACCAGAATATCAAAAAAGGCAACACAAAGTGATTTTGCTTCATGATAATGCACCATCACACACAGCAAAACTGGTCAAGGAAACGATTGAGGCGTTTAGTTGGGAAATACTTTCGCATGCGGCTTACTCACCAGACTTGGCTCCGTCCGATTATTACTTATTTGTATCAAAAATGTACGAAAATGGCTCGATGACTGGTTTGCCTCAAAAGAGCAACAGTTTTTTTGGCGTGGCATCCACAAATTGTCAGACAGGTGGGAAAAATGTATAGCTAGCGATGGGCAATACTTCGAATAAAATATTTTTTATCATTTTCATACAATAAACGTGTATTTTCTATACAAAAATTCCGGTTTCATATTTATAGACCTGGTATACATCACGATTTCATATATACAGATAATAGATATGGGGAAAAGATATTATTTTTATATACTTTAAATCTATGTAAAAGTTATGTGAAATATATGTTAATATTCAATATCGCTTATACTATTTATTTATTGCAATTAAGAGACTTTTTACATAATGAAAAGGAATTAACACGTTCGGCACCGCGTCACCCAGATCCGGGTGACGGGCTATGTTTTCGTACGTAGCCTCGTCAAGCTGGGCGCTCAAAGTTTTAATAGAGGAGCATAAAAAATTGCTGACCTCCGTCCACAAACTGTTCCACTTCACGTAAAATACCCCACGTATTTAAAAATGCGAAATCCCACAATTATTTTCCCCCAAATTATTGGTGCCGAGATAAGAATGGACCAATTCTAAAATACAGTTGGACGGTCATAGTTTTTTCATTTTTAAATTGTAGAAAAAATGCATTATCTCGGGAACGATTCAAGTTTCGACCTTGGGTTTTACCGACTTACTGTAAAAAAAAATAATATAGTATTAATATGCTGAAAAGAAAATATCCGAAAAATCGCGTTAGCACGAAATCATAATTCTCTATATTGTATACTCCACCTCCAAAATGTGGGGGCACGTGGACGCGTGCGCATGCATGCGAGATCGGTAAGCCACAAACTGCAATACCCGCCCAAATCGCGATGGATCTTATTTTATGGTTGTTTGAATTTCCCGAAAAAAACGTGTTCTCTCTCTAATTTGCGTAAATTTTTAGCTATCGAGCTAAACCTTCCTACAAGAATAGGCCAAGGGAAGATGTAATTCGGTATTGAGTTTGGTAAGAATCGATCAAGGGGTTCCACTTTTATAGAATTATGAGTTGTCGTAATTTTTCGAGAAAAAAAAAATTTTGTTCAAACTGTCGTAAATTTTTATCGATCAAATCGAAATTTGGCATACAAATTAGCTACGATTAAACGTTGCTTGATCTTGAATTTGGGGAAAATTGATCGAGAGTTTTAAACCGTATGAAATTTGCAACTTTACTAAATTTTCAATTTTCATTGAAAATTTTTATACCATTTCCTCTATGAGAAAGCCCGGGTTGAGATAACCATTACTTATAGAGGAGAATTTGTAGGTTGGAGAATATTACGAGGACGTAATGTGCAAATTTCGAGTTTTCACGCTTCTTTAAATGCCGTGGTTTAAAGTTTATGAACATTTTAACGATACGATAAAGTATTAAACAAAAAAGATCGTCGCCTTGACATACTTGAAATTCAAGCGTTTTGGTTCTCGAGAAAATGTTATGTAAAAAATCTAAAATAGTTCTAAAGAGTGCTTTCAAGTTGCAGCTTTTGAATAGTGGCAGCGAAAATTTGATAAACGAAATCATTTAATAAACAAAACATGGCGTCGATGTAATCTTTGTCTCACGAACATATATACGGTGTTGCGATGAGGTTTTACATTTATTTAAAAAACTAATCAATACGAAATTAGAAAAGCGTGCAAATTTGAAATTTGCACATAGATTCCTGGTGATTCTCGTCCATCCACAGACTCTATAGGTAATGGTTATCACAATTCTGGTTTGCTCATAGAGGAAGATGTATTAACATTTTCAATAGCAGGAAACCGACGGGGGATGTGACAAAATAGATCAATCACGGCAAATACACCAATCACGAGTATTACTGTGACGGCACATGTTACTTGAGGGACCCCGTTTGCCTTGATTGACTCTTAATTTCCCAAGTAACAGGTGGGCTGAGAAGTTCGTAGACTAACATAGAAAAAATCTTTTTTTTGATAAAATTTGATCTTATTATTCAATATAGTTGCTTTCGAGGGCGATACAACGATTATAGCGGTCATACAATTTTTCGATACCATTTTTATAGTACGATTTGTCTTTAGCCTCAAAATAGGCTTCAGTTTCGGCGATTACCTCTTCATCGGCGCTAAATTTCTTTCCAGCGAGCATTCTCTTGAGGTCTGAAAACAGAAAAAATTCGCTGGGGGCCAGATCTGGAGAATACGGTGGATGCGGAAGCAATTCGAAGCCCAATTCATGAAATTTTGCCATCGTTTTCATTGATTTGTGACACGTCCATTTTTTCAAACTAACAAAAGATGCTTCACTCAAAATGCTATATCTCACAAACTAATAGTGCGACAGCTGTTAAATTGATACACGTGTCTTTTGAAGGCTAGGGCTAACTAAAAATCATATGGATTTAATACTAGTAGCGCCATCTATGTGTCAGCCTTCGAACTTTTCAGCCCACCTGATACCATTGGCTCCGCGCTGAGTCGTATTCCACCGATCCATGTGACCGGGTAGAGTAAATATATCAATTTAATTACTCATAACTGTGAAATAAATAATCAAAAAATGGGAAACAAAATTCATCATTCAGAGTAAGGATTTAGATTATCTTCCCTGAATTTCTTATTTTTTATCTAAATCACATACACAGCCCAATCCCGATACAGCGTTAAGATACACTGACTTGTGAGTTGCACTGTGCACGGTTGGTATCTGTAGAGCTGAGAACTGCCGGAAGGGGCAATCACTGGTGGGCGCAATAGATAAAGTGGTCGAGGCACCGAAAACGCTAAAGCAGGGGATCTGGAAGACCAAAGCTTTCTGTGATCCAGTGACGTTGTACGTGAAAAATGCGTTCAATACTGCAAGGTGGGATCGTATCATGGGAACCCTAACAACGAGGCAAATTCCGGAATACCTGAAGAGGATGTGTTACGTTCCGAGCTGAAGGCCTTGTAGCGAAACGTAGCTAATCCCTGCGTTCAGCGCAGGGATTACTCTTTATTATGTGGGATCTGTGCTGTGCTGTCCGCCCCTAAACGGGCTTGGGCTCTTGATGCTGGACGGATTGCATGCAATTAAAATCAGGAAAGCCAATATTACCAAGTGAAAGGAACAAAATCCGTATTTATTAGAAAAAACACACTCACTCATGCACACACACACTCGTACTTATAATTGGTTCGTTCTTTAGTAGTACGCACATATATCGTCTATAATTCCTTGTAATTGCACTTAAATTAACCTCGATAATAATATTGGCTTTATAATTGTATTTTGAATTTGATTGATCTAACGCGGGGAACTGATGTGCGACGCACCCTCCTCACAGCGTTTCGGCATTTGACTCGCGGTAACGGCTCCCGGAGTCCTAAAACTGTAAACCGGAGATTTTACAGGGTGCCATGCAGGGCACCAACGCGGAGCTTCTCTAAAAGCGATTACTGCTATAATTGTCAAGAGAAGCCTGCTGTTCACCTCGCCAGGACAGGATTTGCAAACCCCGTGCAGGAGAAGAGGAGGGCAGCTTATTCTGGACTCAGCACTTCTCCCTGTGCAAAGTCCATTTGACTTCGTTTTGTCTTCGCCTGGCAATGATGATATCATCCCCAGGCGAAAGCAGAGAGAAGATATTATTTTTCGCCGGGCTGTTTCGTGTCAAGAGCGTGCCGCGCGATAGTCATAAATGACTCGTGCGCGCCGCGAATTAGACAGGAACTGCACGGGGGCGCATCGCATATCAGTCCAGGGAACGAGGGCGGTGTCTGCACGTGCATATGTGTCGATCACGGACCTCGGACAATTTTTTCGTGCGTCTTAATGCGGGATAAACCAGCTATAGATCTGGACCCCTAACCTCGTGAGAGAATGGGGAAAGAACGCGAAATGTTGGGAATCAGAGAAGAAGCAAGATCAGGGCGAAATTTCAGACACCGAAGTAGCCTGAACAAGCTGTGCATGCATACTTAACGGGTGTTGTGAAGAAAAGAAAGATATCGAGAGAGAGAGAGAGAGCGAAAAGCAAGCAGAATGTCGTGGGATGAGCCAGCTACAGATGAGCTGGATCCCTAACCTGGTAAGGGAATGGGGAAAGAACGCAATATGCTGAGAACAAGAGAAGAAGCCCGACTCGGGCGAAGACACATAACATCGATGAAATGCGAAAGCGGTTCCAATGGTCAAAGTGTGTGTGCGTGCGTGAGATCAACGAGCCGCACATGGGTGTAACTGCGCTGTTGCCGCGCTCTCCTTGCTCCGTTGCCGCGTTGTCGCCGCTGTGTTACAAGAGTTTTCTCTCGATTCTTTCTCGAGAGAAAGTCTTGATTTCTGTGAAATTTTTTTTTGTTGAGATATTAATGTCAGCGATGCCTTAAAAATTCCAAAACATTAATTATCCATATTTAGAAAAGATGACGTGTGTCGCACGCGCATTTGGGTGTGCGGATGTTTGATTGGCTTGGAAAATTGAAATGACTACATATCGAGAATGGGTTGATCGATCTTTCTAAAACTTTGCCCACGGGTCGGGTTGCATACGCCGTCGGTTTGCTGCAATTTCTGTCCTAATCGCTAACGGATGTTTCATATTATGGTTATTTGAAATTTTTCGAAATAAAGGGCGTGATCGCTTTAAATTTCGTAAATTCTGAGCTACGGAGCTAAAATTTTCTACAGAAATGGGATAGAAAACAAAGTTGCCTTGAGTTCCTCAAGAATCGATCAGAGCGTTCAAAGGTTATGAAATGAGTTGAAAACATCTATTATCACTCCAACTTTCATAAATTTTTATGTATAATATAAAACCAAACTTTGGCATACAAATTGACTAGGAAACAAAGATACTTGGTCTAGAATTTGGTGAGAATCGGTGGAGTGGTTTAAGCTTTATGAAACTTGCAATTTCACGAAATTTTTTATTGTATTAAAATTTTTAATACCACTTCCTGTATGAGGAAGCCAGAATTGTGGTGACCATTACCCGTAGATGAGAATCTGTTGATGAACGAGAATCACTGGAAAGCTATGTGCGAATTCGAAATTTGCACGCTTTTCTAATTTCTTATTGATTCATTAGTGGGGGGAGGGGGGTCAACATGGGACTCAGCCCTGGCTAACTGTAGCTATTCGAGATAGAGTGGGTGGTTCGGACTTTCCGAGGTTTCGATAAACAAATTCAATTAATACAGTCACTACGAGACCTACAAATACGCCAGAGTGACGAATTATTTATTCAATTGAAGCAGGTCCTTGCTTGACATGATAATACAATCGTGGGACCGGTGGGCGTGGCCTCCCTTACCCTTGCTGGCTTGTGATTAGTCCCCAACCTCGCCACTGCCCCTGATTGGTCGCCCCACTCTAAGCCCTCGACTGACGCGCCACTGGACCGTACGTTGTTGCCGATGCGCCATCTATTGCCCACAGGTGATATGTCACCGACAGTCGGTAAAAAAGATCGACAATCCATGGTTCGTAGTACAGATTTGGTTCGACTTCCGATAAAATAGTTTGAGTCCTACCACTAGTAAATAGATTAGACCCTTCATAACTAAATATGATACTTTTCGACGTTTCTACTATAAATTTTACCCCCAAACCTTGTTTTTTCGAGACTGTGCACATTTCACGCTGGTATCCACGATTTGAATTTTGCCGGGTATCCCACTCAGCTCACGAAGATTTGTTTTTCACACCACGTCTTTCTGTCCGTAAAGCTTGATCGATTTCGAGTTCGTTATTCTTCTCCACACGTTTCTTGTGAACACTCATCAATTCTTTAGGGTAAAAGAAAATATCATTAAACTCGTCTTAGAGATCACAATCTATCTACACAAAACAATCCTTGTCGTTGTGGAGCTTTTTTTATACGAAAAACTTTCTTCACTACAATTTTTCTCGTAACCCTTCTCGAAGTTGCCTTTAGTTCTACTAACTCGAACGTAACTGCCCGGTTTGCATTTATGCATTGTGATCGCGTTATCTAGACGATACGTGCGTTATCTGTCGAGCGCTGGACCGTAGTCGTAGACGCGTTCACAAAGTTTACTAAATTATATGCCGTAAAATCGACGAAAAGTAGGGAAACAATCGACCATTTGACTTAATATTTCGCAAATTACAGTTGCGAGCGTTAGTTACTGACAGAAGTAGCTGTTTTACGTCACAAGAATTTGAAGAGTTCGTACGCGAGAGTAATATCCAACACATTTTAATGGCAACCGCGTCTCCACGATCAAACGGTTAAGAGTCATCGAGCGAGGGCATACGAAGCGCCAAGTGGCCAAATAGCAAACTACGATTTCGTAGTTTTTGGATTTCGCCGAAAATACAATTATATTATATAAAAAAACATTAAAAATGAATTCTTTCATTTAGTATGATTTGCGGTCTGGTCCGTCTCTCCATGCAATTTTTTTTGCATAGACACAATAAATTATCGAAAATTCGTGGCAGCTGTCGTTAGCCACGACGCTTTTCTCGCGAACTCATTAATTCATTTAACTACAATTTTCACGCATATCTGCTACACTTCACTGGACCAGACCGCAAAGCTTACGACTGCACTGCACTTAAACAAAAAAATTCTAACTTGTTTCATTGCAAATCCAAGCGATAATCCGAAAAGTACGAACGGATATGTCAAAATCGTGTTCGCGGCCATATTGCAGTATGTGCTGTCTAATTGTTAGTTCCAGCTCCTGACGGTAGATTCGCGATGCACGGTTGTCGGTATAAGCGGATAAGCGGGCGTGAAGGCATAAGCATAAAGTGGGCCCCAAGACAAGACATTTTTTTATTCTGACTCAATGTTGCTGTAGAATCTATGTTGGTTTCTTGGCTGAAAGTTTATTTACTGTACCCGGCCACATGGATCGGTGGGATACGACTCGGCGCAGAACCAACGATACTTGGGAGTTGGAGGCAGAGCTGCCAGAAAGCGGCCGCAGCAGCACGACGCACACAAGCGCCCGCCCGTGTACGTGTGACCGCCCGAGCTCGTGGAGCATCGGACAATAGAAGGAGACAGAGATATGACTGTCTGTCTCTTTCGGGCTGCTCGCGCTGCTACTGCTGCTAGTGCTCGGGCTGTCGCGCGATACATTTAACTCTGACTGAGACGAGCGCGTAACGTATGTTAATTTGCGGTCGATGATAATTCGAATCCACGCAGTGACAAATTTTTTTTTCAGTATTTATTGCATTTTACGATTAATTAATTATTGTTATTTTATATTTTACATAATTTTGCTATCCTTGTTTTATTACGTATGTGATACAGGCTATGTTATACCTCATAAAAACCGTATCAGTACTATTGCTGCAAAGAATGGACTATAAAATGTAATGGTTGCTTAAAAAATTTGACACAACGAGAACTCGAACTGTCATCGGCCGCGGATGAGAGATATAACGCGCACGCTTCACTGATTATCGTTGTTAAGCTGCATTAGCAAATTAAGATACCCAAATTTGATTTAAAGCTTCTGAAAACTAAAAATATAACAGTTAATCCAACCAACCACGTTAACGATTGTTGCAAGAATTACCAAAAGAACGCAATCCACTCTTGGTCAACGTGTACGTTATTTTCTTCTTTAGTATATATATATGTTTGGCAAGATACTTAATAATTTATTAACACGAATTAAATGAAAGCAACGTTATGTTCTTTTTAATTATATACATGTGTTTGTTATTATAATATCGCACGTACATGTTGTTGCTGGACGGAAACCGCGAGAAGGTGGTGGTTTCTTCCATCATCAAGAAAATATTAATAATTGTTAATTATAATGAAGCAAATACGACTAAAAAAACGACTAAGTACAACCCAACAAAGACTAACTAACAGTAATAGAACACCAATCTTTTAATTTCCTACTTAACAGTGTAAATATAACGTATATACAGTAGCGGACAAAAGTTTAAGACGGAGAGGAAAAAAAAAGTAATCGTTGATTTTTTTATGAAAAGAATTGACTCAGTGGATTTTTTTTTTGTATTAGCTAATTAATCATTAATTCATATATTTATTACATAAATTCAATTTTGCGCGTAACAACATTAGATACAATAAACAAAGAAAACATAAATTTGTTTGATATCTTCGGGGACAAAAGTTTAAGACTATACGTAAAAAAATATTTTTTGGTAGAAAATATACAGATATTTTCCTCCCTTCAATACTTTGTCCACAGTCCATTATTTTTTATCACATCAGCACATCTTTGAGACATTGAATCAATTAATTTTTTGCAGTCGTCCACAGTTGTTTCATTCCACGTTTTTTCAACCAAAGAGTACAAATCGTCAAAATTTTTTGGTTTATTTCTTTGAACCCTTCTTTTTATGGTACACCATAAGTTTTCAATTGGATTTAAATCCGGCGACTGCGACGGCCACGGTAATAAAGTGATTTTTTCATCTTGAAAAAAACTTTTCACTACCCGAGCCGTATGCTTTGGGTCATTATCTTGTTGATAAATAAAATTATCACCCATATTTTCGTAGGCATACGGTAACATAGTATTTTTCAATATATCCAAGTATTGAAAACGGTCCATGATTCCATTAATTCGGCGTATTGGTCCAGGACCATTGCGAGAAAAACATGCCCACACCATTACGTTTCCACCTCCATGCTTAACTGTCGGTAAAACACATCGAGGATTTAAATCTTCGCCAATTCGACGTCTTACATACAGTATCCCGTCAGAACAAATTCGGTTGAATTTGGATTCGTCCGAAAATAGCACATTTTGCCAATCCTCACTTGTCCAATGCCGATGAGCCTTAGCAAATTGCAGTCGTAATTTTTTATTCTTTTTACTGAGCATCGGCTTCTTCCGTGGCTTTCGTGCTTTCAAATTGAATTCGTCTAATCGTCTTCGGACAGTTCTTACACTAATTTGTGCATTATTATTCACTGGATATTTCAGCTCTGATATCGACTGCTGAACGAAAACGATCTCTCTCGCTTAATCGATGAATCCGACGATCCAGCGTTGGCGTGGTTTTCCGCGATCTACCGCTTTTTGGTCGATCAAAATAGTCCCCAGTCTTCACAAACTTGTACCACGCTTGCTTTAAAGAAGTTTCTGATCGATTCATTTGAGTTGCAATTGAAGAAAATGTCTCATTTTGCTTCCGTAGAGACACGATTAGTTTTCGTTCAGTTGATGACAAATTACGGGCTTTACCCATACTCTTTTCGTACGTAATTAAACTTAAGACACTGGATGATACACCACAAACTATTTACAGTATTATCAGGAGTACAAATTGAAAATGCGGGATTTTTTTCTATTTTTGAACGTTTATTCTGAAAAAATGGTAACTAATGAATTATTCAAAGTATTGTCCATCGCTAGCCACAACTTTTTCCCATCTTTCTGGCAATTTACGGATACCGTCGCGAAAAAATTCGGCCGGCTTGGCTGCTATCCAGTCATCGACCCATTTTTGGGCTTCTTCGTAAGAATGGAAGCGCTGGTCAGCTAGGCCATGTGTCATCGATCGGAAAAGGTGGTAATCGGAAGGAGCAATATCTGGGCTATACGGCGGGTGGGGTAAGACTTCCCATTTCAGCGTTTGTAGGTATGTTTTGACCGGCGCTGCAACATGTGGCCGAGCGTTGTCATGTTGCAAAATTACTTTGTCGTGTCTTTGCTCGTATTGTGGCCGTTTTTCTTTGAGTGCGCGGCTCAAACGCATCAATTGAGTTCGGTATAGTGCTCCTGTGATGGTTTCGTTCGATTTCAATAGCTCATAATACACCACACCCAGCTGGTCCCACCAAATACAGAGCATGAGCTTGGCGCCGTGAATATTTGGTTTGGCCGTCGATGATGATGCATGGCCGGGGTAACCATATGATTTTTTGCGCTTCGGGTTATCGTAATGGATCCACTTTTCATCACCAGTGACAATGCGATGCAAAAAACCCTTCCGTTTTTGCCGTTCGAGCAGCAGTTCGCATGCAAAAAAACGGCGCTCGACGTCTCTCGGCTTCAGCTCATACGGCACCCAATGTCCTTGCTTTTGGATCATTCCGAGGGCTTTTATACGATGGGAAATGGCTTGTTGTGTCACTCCCAATGAATCTGCGAGCTCTTGTTGAGTTTGACACGAGTCTTCATTGAGTATTGCCTCCAATTCAGCATTCTCAAACTTTTTCACTTGGCCCGGCCGCTCTTTGTCCTCAACGTCAAAATCACCACTTCTAAACCGCACAAACCATCTCTCGCACGTTGAAACCGATGGAACATGACTCGGATAAGCCTCGGAGACCAATCGATGTGCTTCAGCAGCACTTTTCTTCAAATTAAAGAAGTAAATTAAAACTTCCCGCAAATGCTGTTTTGTTGGCACGAAACTCGACATATTGAGAGCTCAAAAAAACTATGAATTTGACACTGCGACAAATTGACACATACTGAAAATTAAAGCTATAAGACGTAGCTTTGACATGAACATAGTCACAGTACTGCCTGATGCGTATAGCGTTAGTAACGCCATCTGTTATCAAACCCGCATTTTCAATTTGTACCCCTGATAATATATCAAATTATTGCGTGGATCGACTACGGGTATCTTGTTCGACAGATCGTCTTAAACTAATGTCCGCTGTTTACAGATGGTTGGAAGAAAAAAAAAATTGTATAATCTATATTGTTTACATTTGACGACCGAGACTTCTACATTATGAAGGTCAAACGTACACATGTATTGTAAAAAAACAACAAGCCGAAAGAAACGTTAGTACTTGTATGACAGATCTATGAACCAAATTGTAATTCATCGTCTTAAACTTTTGTCCGCTACTGTAAGTATCACGTATAACGTTGTGATTATAGCGTATATGTAACATCACATTATCGAATAGGAAAGTATGACATTGATGCTATTACTCTTATTTGATGTTCGCTGGAAATTGTAATGTATATATACATTGAACTGGAATATATTCAAGTATCAATAAATGAAACAAACAATTATTTAATATTTTTTTACGTTAGTTCATAGAAACGGGAAAGTTATGCAAGAGCACGATAGAGTTCTCATTACTAACATTAAATAAAGCGTTCATACTTCACGTACTATATCTAACATGATACTTTAAGTAATAACAGGAAATTAAGCACCAGATTAGCGAAACACATTACATAAATAAAATTGACTGAAGACAATTTATTTAACACGTATCACTATGCATTTATTCATTACGCTTAATAATCCGTGCAAAATAAATAGTTTTTTATTTTTGGTTTCCAGAAAATTTGTTATGTTTGTATCAAACACTTTCGCGGTGAATTTGTGGTTTCTTTGCGGTAAATAAATTGCATCACTAGGTTAGACATGTAGGTTGAAGTCATGTTATTGATTTATAATCCGATGCGTTTCGTGAATATGTCAATTCACTTTATCTGAATTAGGATCAACCTGAAAAAGTAAAGTAAAAAGAAATCTTCACGAAACGTCGGTTGCAAAAATCATGTACACACTGGTCCAACTCGGACGTCATACCTAGTTTTTAGGTGTATGTGTGTGCTTCGCCAATTATTCTTTTTTGCTTTAAATATTTTTTGATACATGTAATCAAATGCTGTTTCCAGCAAGAAATATCATATTTGTGAACGTTTTCATATATGAAAAAAATTAACAATTCTCAAATAGCATTTTTAAAAACTAAGTTTGTATTGTTTAGTGTTTTTATAATTACGCTTTTTCCTCATAAGACTGCACATTATGAAATAGGAGATTCTTCTCCTACAAAAAGTAGCGTTTATTGCACATTCTTATTAAAAACATTTCCGCATGATATGCATTGCAACTAAGAGAAAAGTTGAAGATTGCGATTTCAAATATTTCGTCTTATATGTAAACATTTGATTTATGAAAAAATTGAATATCTTTTTAGCATAAATGTATGTCACTAAACGTTACGAAATCTATACACTTCACGTTGCTCGATTTAGTTATATTCGAGTGTCTATAAATGACAATAATAGGGTGTCCCTTATTTCTTGAATGAAACGTCGTGCTTGTTTTCATAGCAATCACGTAGTCCTAAGGTTGTTCCATGTTTTCTCGAAGTTGTTTCCTTGGATGTTTGTATAACGTTGCATGCGATTTTTGTGCAAGTTTATCGTAGGATATATATGCATAATTCTTCATGGTTCCTTCTTATGCTATTTCTTTTCTTGTCAGATACATCCAATGAGATTATGCAGCTGTTTTGCTTGACAAAAGTGCTACAATAAATTAAATCGCACCAAAAATAGTGTATATCCTCACGTACAATATGTATGTACCTGTAATGTATCTTGATGTTGGCCTCGCTGTCTTACATTATGAACTGTATGTGCAAACTACATTTCATATAATCTGCGTGCAGGTTGTTGCAGTCTTCATTTTAGCGTAGTTATCCGTCTTCTTATGAAAAATCCACACGGAGCGATGACTACAATTGTTGGTCTTCTTGGGCACTTCAATTGAAATAATTTCCATTGTTACTCCTTCTTGTTTCTTGAAGAAACACCTATGGCACAAATTGCGGATTGGGTGATAATAAGAATTATCTATACAAAAGTAATGAATGACACATTTCTACGTTGATTCTTGTAAGTTGTGCTAAGCGACAGTGCGAACAGGTCCTCTTCTTTTAATCAACTCTTCAACTTCTATTGTTCATGCAGATAATATTATATATTCTATGTATCGTCTTGATAAAATGCTTACTCACCACTACATGAACGTTACAAACGCGCATTGGCAACATATCAGCATCAACAACAAACATAATACTTTTTATGTGCATTATGTCGCATGCATCCCTCCATTGAAGCGAAGTTTGTCGAAGTAATAGAGTTTATTCCGTGATGCGGTCCAATAATCGATAGAATATTTAATATCCTAGGCGATGCAACAATTATCGTTCATTTGTATGTTGTTGTATTCGTAGTGTCTGTATTAACGTTTTAAAAGGATAACAATAACGATGGCGATATACATTTTATTCGCTAAAAATATCTTAATAATTGTTTATAAACATAGAGAATTCTTCCAATTTCCTCTTACTTACAAAGCAGTTGTCGAAAAAGATTTATTAAACATCACATTTATAAATTATCATTTTTTTTAAGAATATTGCTGATTTTATTTCATATAATGTTCACTTTTATGAAGGAAAATATTTATTTCAAAATAAGCTATTTAAAAAAAATGCTTGAGAAACGTTCAATTAAAAAGTACTATATAACAAATTGTTCCATGTAGTTTTTTCATCACATTATTGCATTTTAAAATATGATATTTCTTGTTAGGAACAGTTTTTTGCATTTTTCTCGAAATATTTTTAATATTTATAAGACGTATTATATAATTTATAATACTTGTGTGAACCATGAAAAAATGGTTTAGAAGTGAAACAATTCTTTAAGTATATATTTCAACAGTATTATTGTGTGTGGATTGTACAAAGTCCTGAAAAATACTAATCTCTAAATGTCATAAAAAAGTACTAGCCGGAATAGTTATTCTGTACATTTATATTTAAATTGAGATACTGGCGTGCAAATATGTTATAATAATCTGTTTGTCATTTCTCATCAATATTGCCCATGCTTTTATGCCACAGACTGTAATGCAATGTACACCGAGAAACATTTGCATTTTCTAAATTAGAGTACCTATTGTATATTCTATAAGCTCTTTTAATATATATTCCTTCCAAGTAACGATATTCTTTGTAGAACTTAATGTTTATGGAATTTTCTTACTTTTAGTATGCACAGCTTAATCACGAAAACTCAACTTCTGCAAGGAGAATTAATTGTTTAAATATATTTCCATACACTGTATGTCAACAGTGCATATACCCAAGGAATACATCGCAGTCTAAATGACATCATTTTGACTTCAAATAATATAATTTTGACAGTTAAGCATTTCTTAGGTATTCCTTGGGTATACGTTTAATGTTTGTTCTGTGTATTTTTTCTAAAAATGGCTTACAAAGTGGCTGGGTGCCTGAAGGAAAATTTGACTGAAATGCTAGCAGCATTTTTCTATTATACTTTGTTTTCGAAATAGAAATATTCCTGCTTGAGTTTTATCTTTAGAACGCCTAACAGCTTATGATTTTTGGCTTATGAAATTTGACTCTAAAACTATTTTTTGAAAAAATATACTCCGTATACTTTTGTTTACCGTAATTACTTTTCTTTTTGTCAGGGAAGCTCCTAAAGGATAAATTAATCTTTTATTTTCAATATATTTCAGATCATTGTTTTACTATTTTGCCATTTGTTTCAGCGCAATAGTAATGAAACAGGATTTTATGTGGTTAAAAATAAACATGTCGTTCATGATCCTGAAAGAAGAAAATTCTGTTTTTATTGATAAAACTTTACACATCTGTGGAACAAAACATAATTTAAATGTTTCATTTGATACGCAGATCCTGAGACAATAAATATTCGCAACTTGTAAAATTGATCAATATAAACGTGAAAGATTGCAGTAAAGTTAATACCATGGATTGAACTGTCAAATATGAAAATAGATCTCCTTTTTCAATATTGTTACTATCATACATAACGAGAACTGTACTGGCGGCTTTGATGAAGAATGAATAAGAACAGCAATTTGCGTTACCTGTCAATTTTACTGCAAAGATCATTTCTAAATTTAATTTCGACGATATGTGGAAGACAATCTTGCAGCGACACATGTCAAGTAAAAATTCCATAAAACTCGATAAACCTTTCTTGTTAACTTATTGTAAACAAAAGGAAATTTAAAGTATTCTCAATGTTTATGAATGGCTTATTAATATACTTTTCAAGAGAAAAGAGATAAATGTATATAGACTCACCGTTATCCTTTTCAAATAAATGCAAACAGCACAACTTAAAACGAACGATCAATTATCGTTGGGTCGTTTAAGATAATAATTCAGTCAAGTATTGGACTGAATTACAACGTAGTCAACTGCGTTACTTCGGCAAACTTCGCTTCTATGTACATTCTGCACATATATTGTAAAAAAATATATATACTAAAGAAGAAAATAACGTACACGTTGGCCAAGAATGGATTGCGTTCTTTTGGTAGTTCTTCCAACAATCGTTAACGCGGTTAGTTGGATTAACTGTCATATTTTTAGTTTTCAGAAGCTTTGAATCAAATTTGGGTATCTTAATTTGCTAATTTAGCTTAACAACGATAATCAGTGAAGCGTGCGCGTTATATCTCTCATCCGCGGCCGATGACAGTTCGAGTTCTCGTTGTGTCAAATTTTTTAAGCAACCATTACATTTTATAGTCCATTCTTTGCAGCAATAGTGCTGATACGGTTTTTATGAGGTATAACATGGCCCGTATCACATACGTAATAAAACGAGAAATAGCAAAATTATGTAAAATATAAAATAACAATAATTAATTAATTAATCGTAAAATGCAATAATTACTGAAAAAAAAATTTGTCACTGCGTGGAATCGAATTATCATCGACCGCAAATTAACATACGTTACACGCTCGTCTCAGTCAGAGTTAAATGTATCGCGTGACAGCCCGAGCACTAGCAGCAGTAGCAGCGCGAGCAGCCCGAGCCGAGCGAGAGCGAAAGAGACAGACAGTCATATATCTGTCTTCTTCTATTGTCCGATGCTCCACGAGCTCGGGCGGTCACACGTACACGGGCGTGCGCTTGTGTGCGTCGTGCTGCTGCGGCCGCTTTCTGGCAGCTCTGGTTGGAGGATCAATCAGGGCGATCAGGGCCCACATGTACCATGGCCCGCCACTGAAATCCTTACATCCTGCAATACCGATAACTGTTACTTTTCGCTGGATGCCTTGGTTGACACACTTGCCACAAGCGGCGCTAGCTACAATGTGTATTTTTTCCGCGAGAGGCGCTACCCTCGATTCTGAGTTGGTCACGTGTGCTCGATGACTCTTAAGTAGAACGCGTAAATAGAGTGTTGAGTCCTATGGTTGCCAAACTAACCGATAGTTAAGCCGGAAAATATTGGTATCAATATAGATGCAGAATATGCATTAAACAATACGGTGCATAAAAGTACTAGACATACCCCCAGTAAATTACTCTTCGGAGTAAAACAACGTGGCACACTCGTAGACGGAATATCAGACTTTTTAGATGATACGATGCCTACGAAACCACGAGATCTAGATGCGTCTAGAATGAAGGCGGTAGAAAACATTGTCAAAAGCCAGGATTATAATAAAGAGCACGCAAACAGTCATCGAAAAGTACCGTACGAGTATGAGGAAGGAGACTATGTTTTGGTAAAAAACTTTGAAAGCACACCAGGTGCGCCTAAAACAGATTCCAAGGTATAAATGACCATATGTCATAAAAAAATGTCTCCGATTCGGACGATACGTTGTCTGTGACGTAGATAATTGTTCGGTGACTTGACGACCTTATGAGGGCGTTGTGGAAGCTGGCAATATGAAGCTCTAGCGAGAACCAATGCGATTGAACGAAGAACTCCCGGACATTGAGAAGGATAGTGCATAGGATTAGCTTAATTAAATGTATGCGTTAAGATTTTATCTGTAGACAAGTATCTTGCAAAACGATAACTCGTGTGTCGTTGTTACAGGCGAACAGAAAGCCAGAATGACCGAAGCTGTAAGGCGAAAGCCGTTATTAGCAGAACATTATATATGTGTTTATTTAGATGTATAGATAGAGGTGTCACGTGATCGAAAATTCGAGAACGAGACGCAACGATATTTGGAAACGACGAACAGTCTGAGATGTAACGTTAAACCGAAAAGACGCTCCGATGAACTCCGTAATAATAAACGGCTTAAATAGTAAACGTACATATTCCTTTATTATGAAAACCCAGAGGATTACAAATGTGCGATTTATTTATTTTTTTGGTATAGCCATGATAATGTCATCTACGTAGCTTTTATGAAGTGGTTAGACGAAATCTAATTTATTCAGATATGATTCTTCTAGACCAATCATTATTATAATGGATAGAACCGGTGCTAATGGTGAACCCATCGGAAGTCCAAAAATTTGTTTGTAAATGACGTTATTAAATGTGAAGTATGTTGAATTCATGAGTAACTCAATTGCTTTTTTTAATTTATCTGTAATGGTACCATCATTAAACAGGTTTCTTCTATTTTCTAGGCTTTCTAATACTAGCTTTCTAGGAATGCTAGTGTACAATGAGCTGACATACAGTGAAATCAATACAAAACCATCTAGGAGTGTGATGTTTGTAATCAATTCTTTAAGTGTAAAGCTATCTTTTATATAAGATCTGTGTTCTGGTAGGTGTTTTCTAATGTATTTTTGTATGAAATCTGTTATTTTATGTGTCGGAAAATTTATTGATGATACAATTGGTCTGTGGGGATGATTTGTTTTGTGTATTTTTGGTAATGTGTAAAGTCTTGCTGTGTTGCAATTTTCGGGTTTTAGATAGTGGTATTCTTTGTCTGTGATGAACTTATGATTTTTTCACCGTATTAAAATTAATGTGATCGCTTTCTTTATTTTATTGCATGAATCTTTCTGCGTTATTTTTTATGTGTCCCATCATGTAAAAGTTCCATTGTGTTCATTATTACTGTCGTATTTCCTTTGTCTACTCTTGTCACTATTATTTCTGGATGTAGTTTTAAGAATTTTTTTGTTTCTGTAATAATTTTTCTGTGTCTCCCGGCCCCCCTTTTTAATTTAAATCCTTGAGAATGTTGGTAAATTGTCCTCTTCATGTATCTATTTGGTCTTTTGGGATTAAGTGTCTGATTGTTTCGGATTCACTGATGATGTCATGTTTTATTCCTTTTTTTCTTCCTTTTTAAAGTACGGAAAACAGAATATTGATCCCAGTGATAAAAAGGTTTTTATGTGACTTGGAATTTCCGAATTCGACAAATTCCCTAACCAATTTCCAATGTTATTAATATTTTCAATGTTATTAGCTCTATCAAGAGCATGTTGTAAGATATTTTTGAACGGATCGTTTATATTTTTATGATTGTGATTAGTAATAAGGTTATCTCTGGTTTTTTGTGGTCTGTGTTCTGTATTATAATGGAATGTGTGTTCTGTGTGACATACTGTGGTGTGGGATTTTTTTTCCCCTATATTATGGTTTGTTAGTCTATTCTTTGAATGATTTGGTTCCTTCTTTATTTGTAAGTGCCGTGAGTATAGTGTAAGTAGAAAATCATATGTGTTGCGATTATATCTGTGTAGTTTTTTGTTTTGTTTATTTCGTATATTATTAAGTTTTCTTAGATAATCGTTGTATAATTTATCAGATAGTTTTTTCAATTTTTGTTCTTTATGAAGAATTTTGTGTCCAATCCAAAGCGAAGAATTTGTGATGATGTTGTTATATGTGTGCAGTTTCTTTTCACATAGCTTTTTGTAAAAGTTTAAACCATCAATTTCAGTGTTGATGATTTTACGATAAGTTAGATTGAGTATTTTTTCCAAATAATTTTGATTTTTTAACGAATAGAACGTCCTTCTACTAATATTTTATGTCTCTAATTGTTTTGGTATTAATCCATCCTGTCTACATTTTAATAGAAATTTTAGTTGTTGTAGTACTTTTAGTTTAGATTCACTACATTTTTTCCATCCTTTAAACGTGTTGTGGATTTCTCTTTCGAATTGTTGGTAAATGAAGTTGAAACCAATGTTGTCTCGTTTTTTGCCAGATTGTGATGATAATTTGATGCATTGGTCGCACGGGTAATGATTGTGGGGTAGCTTCGGCATTGAACGACCTATGCATTCTTATTATAGTCCGTCGTCGATAAAACAGATTTGGGTCCTACCCCAGATAAGTAGATTTGGGTCCTGCCTTTGATAATTAGACAAGTATCCTACCGTCGAGAAACAGATTAGGCCCTTCATATACAAATTTTTACTTTTCGGGTAGGTAGCAATACGTTTAGATGGTATACTTGTTTATTTATTAGATGAATATTTTGTGCCGTTGGTGACGGTCAGGAGAAAAGTCAAAGTAATTCCATTACGTTTCGACTCTGATTAGAGACCTCTATAGTACTTTTAATACAATCGCTGTAATATTGTTGACAAAAATAATACCCGCGTTAGAGGATCATTTGCAGTTGTCTTTGCAAGCATTTTGGCATTAATTATCAGCTTGTGTATTTTTGGTAAAGTTTACATTGTAGCTAAGTTCGTAATATCAGGTTTTCAATAATGATAGTTTTATTTCTGAATTTTGTTCGTTTTCAGATATTTGCACTTACAGTAACTAATTTTTATACAATTGGAGTTGGATCCATTGCCATAATCTTGTAAATAGTTTTGTCAATTAAGTTTGCAAGGGATTTTTAACGTAATCAATAAAGTTTCGAACAACAGTGCTATTGATTCTGTTATCGCTGGTTATTTTTATATCAGGGTATGAAGATAGAAATATCTTGGTGTCAACTCTGACTTTACTAGTGTCTTTTTTGTGTTAGTATAATGTAAGTTATTCGAAATATTAGTTAGTGAGCGTCTCGCATTATTTAACTTGTCGTTCTGAATCAAATATGACTGATTCAAATTCAGAAATGATTTTTTGAATGCCAGATTTGGTTTCTTTTGTGTATAAGTAAGGACAACAACTTTTAGGTCCGTACGATAGAAAATACTGGATAGATTTATCAACCAGCATTTTGTACGACTGCTGTTAGAGTTATAAGTTCTGTCACTGTCTAAAATCCTCTTAACCCTCTGTAGACACACTACAATTTGCGCACCGCCCTAAACACACATGGGTCTGTGGTGTCCTTCCGTTTTTTCCCATACTTAGACTCGTTTAAAAAATCTGAAAAAATTCAGGAGAGTAGTTTGAGATCTATAGAAAGAGACCATGCATTCGATGATGCATAAAAATTAATTTTTATTATTGTTATTTAATGGAAATGAATAGGAAACACGAGAAATTCACGACTTCACTTAAAAAAGCATAGATGTTTATGAAGTAAATTCAAAAAGTAGTAGTACACAATATGTTTCTTGACATAAAGTAGCTGAAGAAAAAAAATATAGCATAATGAAATTTTTTTAAAAGTATAATTATTTGAACAATTGAAAAAGTGCAATTTTTGAAGTGAAAACTGCGAGATTATGGTTCGAAAATTATGGTAGTCAAAATTAAAAACGTTTTTGTGTTACATATTATTACTTTCATTTATTCTTATTAAAAAAATTGAAATCATTACAAAAAAAAATTATAAAATGCATTCTTTACACACATAAAACTTGTGTTTTTCACATACAGGTTTCTTACACTTACAACAGCAATAGTTAGTTTTCCTGTCCTTATCGCTGGGGCAAAAACAACACCTCTTTCTTTTCTCCAATCTGTCAGTCAAATCATGAGAATGACCCGGATCTTTGACATTCATAATCGAACATATTGACAAACGTAAAGGTTTGCGTAAGGTTGATTTTTCCAATCTTCTCTTCATTTCTTCGCTCGTTAACCTAATTGCTAAGGTTACTATAAATTTATATCTACTCAATACAGTGTTCCCTTCCTTAAAATTATATAAAATGTTACAATTAACTACCGCTTGATCTAATATACTGAAGAAGAGCCTCATTGGCCAGAGAAGTGTCGCTCTATACGTAGAATTGTTTTTACACAAAAAATCAAATGTGTCTGTTCCATCTTTCATGCTATTATAATACGCCACAATTTTCGGTTTTTGTGTTTCCTCATCAACACGACCTTCCCCTTTGTGGAAACTACTAATTAGACAGACCACTTTGTTCTTTCTCGGAGTGTAAGACACCAGCGTACAATCACTAGAATATGCATAACGTGCACTACCTACTGATGCAGATGTACGAAATGACATCCATATTTGTCGTTTATTTTTCCGTATGGTACCTACAAATGTTAACGAATTTTTCGATAATATGTCGACCAATTCTAATGAGGAAAATTAATTGTCGCATGTTATATTTCTTCCGGTACTATAAATAGGTTTCGATCATTCGCATACATAATAGGTGGGAAAACTTTGTAGTCTTGAATTTTGAACTTTGCCTATGTACGGTATTGCATTCAACATATAAAATGTTTTAGAGTCGTTTAAACACAATATTTTTATACCGTATTTATACGGTTTGCTCGGAATATAAGCACGAGCAAAAAATTTTCCTCGGAAACCGAGCAACTGTTCATCTATTGTACAATTTGCGGACGGATTATACTCGTAATATTTCGTGCTATTTACAATAAACGCGTTCCATATTTCGCGAATTGCTGCTAGCCGGTCATCCTATTGCCTTTCAGGCCTTGTTTGTTTGTCATCAAACCGAATGGCTATGTGAATTTGGCAGCCGACTTTGGAAAATCCAAATTAAAAAAAAAATTTTATAGAGTTTTGTTTGTAGTTTATTGTAGTAAAAATTTTTTCGTTTGTAGTAGCTCCAAAAAAAAGTTATAGGATTTTTAAAAAAGCGCTGCACCCGACTTTGTCGGCGCTCAAATTTTGCAGTTCATTCCTATAGAGAATCGTTTGTAACTAATTGTAGTGAAAGAATTTCCGTTTGTAGTTGAAAGAAAAAAAAAGTTATAAACATTTTTTTTTTGTTAGTAATTTTTTTTTATAAACAAAAAAAATACTGCAATCGAAAAAGATGATACTGCAAACAACTAAAACGAAAGTCTATGAGAATGAAAAAAAAAAATTCGATTTTCCAATGTCGGGTGCCAAGTTCACATAGCCCATATGTCAGCCGTAGAGACACATCTTCCTTATGACGTTGTTAAGCATGAATATTCAAATAAAGTGACTGAATATTACCAAACCTATTCGAATTTTAGTACCAGAAGGATCGGTATAAATAAAATAGAAGGAAAAAAGTTACAAACATTTTTTGTTATTAATTCTTTTTATAAACAAAAAAAGGAACTACAGATGAATAAAATTTTACCACAAACGACTACAAAAGAAAAGAAGTTACTACAAACGAAAAAAATGCCACTACAAACAAAAGACGGCTACTAGAAACAAAAAAAACGGCACTACAAACGACTAGAAAGTGAACGAAGCTACTACAAACGAAAAAAAATTTACTCCAAACGAAACTAAGCTACTACAAACGTAAAAAACGGCACTACAAACGACTAGAAGGTAAACGAAGTTACTACAAACGAAACCAAGTTACTACAAATAAAACTAAGTTACTACAAACGAAAAAAACGGCACTACAAACGGAATATCGCTACTCCAAACGAAACTAACTAAACTAAACGAAGCTACTTCAAACGAAAAAAACGGCACTACAATCGACCAGAAGGTAAACGAAGTTACTACAAACGAAAAAAAATGTACTACAATCAGAATTAAGCTACTACAAAGGATAAAAACGGCACTACAAACGACTAGATGGTAAACGAAGCTACTACAAACGAAAAAAACGGCACCACAAACGACCAGAAGATAAACGAAATGACTACAAACGAAAAAAAATTCACTACAAACGAAATATCGGTACTACAATCGAAACTAAGATACTACAAACGAAAAAAACAGCACTACAAACGAAATATCGCTTCTACAAATGAAACTAAGCTACTGCAAACGGAAAAAACGGCACTACAACCGATCAGAAGGGAAACGAAGTTACTACAAACGAAACTAAGTTACTACAAACAATACTAAGTTACTACAAACAAAAAAAACGGCACTACAAACGAAATATCGCTACTATAATCGAAACTAAGCTACTACAAACGAATAAAACGGCACTACAAACGACTAGAAGGTAAACGAAGTTACTACAAACGAAAAAAAATTAACTACAAACGAAACGAAGTTACTACAAACGAAAAAAACGGCACTACAAACGACTAGAAGGTAAACGAAGCTACTACAAACGACTAGAAGGTAAACGAAACTACTACAAACGAAAAAAACGTCACTACAAACGACCAGAAGGTAAACGAAGTTACTACAAACGAAAAAAAATGTACCTCAAACGAAACCAAGTTACTACAAACAAAAAAAAAACGGCACTACAAACGAAATATCGCTACTACAATCGAACCTAAGCTACTAGAAACGAAAAAAACGGCACTACAAACGATCAGAAGGTAAACGAAGTTACTACAAACGAAAAAAAATGTACTACAAACGAAACTAAGTTACTACAAACGGAAAAAACGGCACGACAAGCGAAATATCGCTACTCCAAACGAAACTAAGCTACTACAAACGAAAAAAACGGCACTGCAAACGACTAGAAGGTAAACGAAGTTACTACATACGAAAAAAAATTTACTACAAACGAAACTAAGTTACTACAAACGAAAAAAAAACGGCACTACAAACGAAATATCGCTACTACAATTTAAACTAAACTACTACAAACGAAAAAAACGGCACTGCAAACGACTAGAAGGTAAACGAAGTTACTACAAACGAAAACAATTTACTACAAAACAAACTACGTTACTACAAACAAAAAAAAACGGCACTAGAAACGAAATATCGCTACTACAATCGAACCTAACCTACTAGAAACGAAAAAAAAACGGCACTACAAACGATCAGAAGGTAAACGAAGTTACTACAAACGAAAAAAAATGTACTACAAACGAAACTAAGTTACTACAAACGAAAAAAAACGGCACGACAAGCAAAATATCGCTACTCCAAACGAAACTAAGCTACTACAAACGAAAGAAACAGCACTGCAACGACTAGAAGGTAAACGAAGTTACTGGATACGAAAAAAAATTTACTACAAACGAAACCAAGTTACTACGATTAAAACTAAGCTACTACAAACGAGAAAAACGGCACTACAAACGACTAGAAGGTAAACGAAGTTACTACAAACGAAAACAATTTACTACAAACAAAACTACGTTACTACAAACCAAAAAAACCGCACTACAAACGAAATATCGCTACTACAATCGAAACTAAGGTACTATAAACTCAAAAAACGGCACTACAAACGAAATATCGCTACTCCAAACGAAACTAAGCTACTACAAACGAAAAAAACGGCACTACAAACAACTAGAAGGTAAACGAAGCTACTGCAAACGAAAAAAACGGCACTACAAACGACTAGAAGGTAAACGAAGCTACTACAAACGGAAAAAACGGTACTACAAACGACCAAAAGGTAAACGAAGTTACTACAAACGAAAAAAAACGGCACTACAAACAACTAAAAGGTAAACAAAGCTACTACAAACGAAAAAAACGGTACTACAAACTTCCAGAAGGTAAACGAAGTTACAACAAACAAAAAAAAATTTACTACAAACGAAACAAAGTTACTACAAACAAAAAAAACGGCACTACAAACGAAATATCGCTACTATAATCGAAACTAAGCTACTACAAACGAATAAAACGTCACTACAAACGACTAGAAGGTAAACGAAGTTACTACAAACGAAAAAAAATTAACTACAAACGAAACGAAGTTACTACAAACGAAAAAAACGGCACTACAAACGACTAGAAGGTAAACGAAGCTACTACAAACGACTAGAAGGTAAACGAAACTACTACAAACGAAAAAAACGTCACTACAAACGACCAGAAAATAAACGAAGTTACTACAAACGAAAAAAAATGTACCTCAAACGAAACCAAGTTACTACAAACAAAAAAAAACTACAAACGAAATATCGCTACTACAATCGAACCTAAGCTACTAGAAACGAAAAAAACGGCACTACAAACGATCAGAAGGTAAACGAAGTTACTACAAACGAAAAAAAATGTACTACAAACGAAACTAAGTTACTACAAACGGAAAAAACGGCACGACAAGCGAAATATCGCTACTCCAAACGAAACTAAGCTACTGCAAACGAAAAAAACGGCACTGCAAACGACTAGAAGGTAAACGAAGTTACTACATACGAAAAAAAATTTACTACAAACGAAACTAAGTTACTACAAACGAAAAAAAAACGGCACTACAAACGAAATATCGCTACTACAATTTAAACTAAACTACTACAAACGAAAAAAACGGCACTGCAAACGACTAGAAGGTAAACGAAGTTACTACAAACGAAAACAATTTACTACAAAACAAACTACGTTACTACAAACAAAAAAAAACGGCACTAGAAACGAAATATCGCTACTCCAAACGAAACTAAGCTACTACAAACGAAAAAAACGGCACTACAAACAACTAGAAGGTAAACGAAGCTACTGCAAACGAAAAAAACGGCACTACAAACGACTAGAAGGTAAACGAAGCTACTACAAACGGAAAAAACGGTACTACAAACGACCAAAAGGTAAACGAAGTTACTACAAACGAAAAAAAACGGCACTACAAACAACTAAAAGGTAAACAAAGCTACTACAAACGAAAAAAACGGTACTACAAACTTCCAGAAGGTAAACGAAGTTACAACAAACAAAAAAAAATTTACTACAAACGAAACAAAGTTACTACAAACAAAAAAAACGGCACTACAAACGAAATATCGCTACTATAATCGAAACTAAGCTACTACAAACGAATAAAACGTCACTACAAACGACTAGAAGGTAAACGAAGTTACTACAAACGAAAAAAAATTAACTACAAACGAAACGAAGTTACTACAAACGAAAAAAACGGCACTACAAACGACTAGAAGGTAAACGAAGCTACTACAAACGACTAGAAGGTAAACGAAACTACTACAAACGAAAAAAACGTCACTACAAACGACCAGAAAATAAACGAAGTTACTACAAACGAAAAAAAATGTACCTCAAACGAAACCAAGTTACTACAAACAAAAAAAAACTACAAACGAAATATCGCTACTACAATCGAACCTAAGCTACTAGAAACAAAAAAAACGGCACTACAAACGATTAGAAGGTAAACGAAGTTACTACAAACGAAAAAAAAAGTACTACAAACGGAACTAAGTTACTACAAACGGAAAAAACGGCACGACAAGCGAAATATCGCTACTCCAAACGAAACTAAGCTACTACAAACGAAACAAACGGCACTGCAAACGACTAGAAGGTAAACGAAGTTACTACAAACGAAACTAATCTACCAGAAACGA
Source organism: Cylloceria caligata (assembly GCA_963942595.1). NCBI lineage: Eukaryota > Metazoa > Arthropoda > Insecta > Hymenoptera > Ichneumonidae > Cylloceria > Cylloceria caligata. Next base: position 53,901,863 of record OZ012705.1, read on the forward strand.
AAAAAAAACGGCACTACAAACGAAATATCGCTACTACAATTGAAACTAAACTACTACAAACAAAATATCGCTACTACAATCGAACCTAACCTACTAGAAACGAAAAAAACGGCACTACAAACGATCAGAAGGTAAACGAAGTTACTACAAACGAAAAAAAATGTACTACAAACGAAACTAAGTTACTACAGACGAAAAAAACGACACGACAAGCAAAATATCGCTACTCCAATCGAAACTAAGCTACTACAAACTAAAGAAACGGCACTGAAACGAAATATCGCTACTCCAAACGAAACTAAGCTACTACAAACGAAAAAAACGGCACTACAAACAACTAGAAGGTAAACGAAGCTACTACAAACAAAAAAAACGGCACTACAAACGACTAGAAGGTAAACGAAGCTACTACAAACGGAAAAAAAGGGTACTACAAACGACCAAAAGGTAAACGAAGTTACTAGAAACGATAAAAAATGTACTACAAACAAAACTACGTTACTACGAACGAAAAAAAATTTACTACAAACGAAATATCGCTACTACAATCGAAATGAAGGTACTATAAACGAAAAACCGGCACTACAAACGAAATATCGCTACTCCAAACGAAACTAAGCTACTGCAAACGAAAAAAACGGCACTACAACCGACTAGAAGGTAAACGAAGTTACTACAAACGAAACCAAGTTACTACAAATGAAACTAAGTTATTACAAACAAAACTATGAAACTACAAACAAAAAAAACGGCACTATAAACGAACTATCGTTACTATTATCGAAACTAAGCTACTACAAACGAATAAAACGTCACTACAAACGACTAGAAGGTAAACGAAGTTACTACAGAGGCAAAAAAATGTACTACAAACGGAATCAAGTTACTACAAACGATATATTGCAACTACAAACGAAACTAAGCTACTACAAACAAAAAAAACCGCACTACAAACGACTAGAAAGTAAACGAAGTTACTACAAACGAGAAAAAACAGCACTACAAACGACCAGAAGGTAAACGAAGTTACTACAAACGAAAAAAAAAATTCTACAATCGAAACTAAGCTACTACAAACGGAAAAAACGGCACAACAAACGAAATATCGCTACTCCAAAACAAACTAAGCTACTACAAACGGAAAAAACGGCACAACAAACGAAATATCGCTACTCCAAACGAAACTAAGCTACTACAAACGACTAGAAGGTAAACGAAGCTACTACAAACAAAAAAACGGGACTACAAACGACTAGAAGGTAAACGAAGCTACTAAAAACAAAAAAAAACAGCACTACAAACGACCAGAAGGTAAACGAAGTTACTACAAACGAAAAAAAAAATTCTACAATCGAAACTAAGCTACTACAAACGATAAAAACGGCACTACAAACGACTAGAAGGTAAACGAAGCCACTACAGTCGAAAAAAACGGCACTACAAACGACTAGAAGGTAAACGAAGCAACTACAAACGAAAAAAACGGCACTACAAACGACTAGAAGGTAAACAAAGTTACTACAAACGAAAAAAAATTTACTACAACCGAAACCACGTTACTACAAACGAAACTAAGTTGCTACAAACAAAAAGAACGGCACTACAAACGAAACCAAGTTACTACAAACGAAACTAAGTTACTACAAACGAAAAAAACGGCACTACAAACGAAATATCGCTTCTACAAACGAAACTAAGCTACTGCAAACGAAAAAAACGGCACTACAACCGACTAGAAGGTAAACGAAGTTACTACAAACGAAACCAAGTTACTACAAATGAAACTAAGTTATTACAAACAAAACTATGGTACTACAAACAAAAAAAACGGCACTATAAACGAACTATCGCTACTATTATCGAAACTAAGCTACTACAAACGAATAAAACGTCACTACAAACGACTAGAAGGTAAACGAAGTTACTACAAACGAAAAAAAATTGACTACAAACGAACCCAACTTACTACAAACGAAACTAAGTTACTACAATCGAAAAAAACGGCACTACAAACGAAATATCGCTACTGCAAACGAATCTAAGCCACTACAAACGACTAGAAGGTAAACGAAGTTAATACAAACGAAACTAAGGCACTACAAACGAAAAAAAATGTACTACAAACAAAACTAAGTTACTACAAACAAAAAAAACGGCAATACAAACGAAATATCGCTACTATAATCGAAACTAAGCTACTACAAACGAATAAAACGTCACTACAAACGACTAGAAGGTAAGCAAAGTTACTAGAAACGATAAAAAATGTACTACAAACAAAACTACGTTACTACAAACCAAAAAAAACTAAGCTACTACAAACAAAAAAAACGGCACTACAAACGACTAGAAGGTAAACGAAGTTACTACAGAGGCAAAAAAATGTACTACAAACGGAACCAAGTTACTACGAACGATATATTGCAACTACAAACGAAACTAAGCTACTACAAACAAAAAAAACCGCACTACAAACGACTAGAAAGTAAACGAAGTTACTACAAACGAGAAAAAATGTACTACAATCTAAAAGGATAAAAGGAAACTAAGTTACTACAAACGGAAAAAAACGGCACAACAAACGAAATATCGCTACTCCAAAACAAACTAAGCTACTACAAACGGAAAAAACGGCACAACAAACGAAATATCGCTACTCCAAACGAAACTAAGCTACTACAAACGACTAGAAGGTAAACGAAGCTACTACAAACAAAAAAACGGGACTACAAACGACTAGAAGGCAAACGAAGCTACTAAAAACAAAAAAAAACAGCACTACAAACGACCAGAAGGTAAACGAAGTTACTATCGAAAAATACAAACGAAAAAAAAATTTCTACAATCGAAACTAAGCTACTACAAACAATAAAAACGGCACTACAAACGACTAGAAGGTAAACGAAGCCACTACAAACGAAAAAAACGGCATCACAAACGACCAGAAGATAAACGAAGTTACTACAAACGAAAAAAAATGTACTACAATCGGAATTAAGCTACTACAAACGATAAAAACGGCACTACAAACGACTAGATGGTAAACGAAGCTACTACAAACGAAAAAAACGTAACCACAAACGACCAGAAGATAAACGAAATGACTACAAACGAAAAAAAATTCACTACAAACGAAATATCGGTACTACAATCGAAACTAAGATACTACAAACGAAAAAAACGGCACTACAAACGAAATATCGCTTCTACAAATGAAACTAAGCTACTGCAAACGGAAAAAACGGCACTACAATCGACCAGAAGGGAAACGAAGTGACTACAAACGAAACTAAGTTACTACAAACAATACTAAGTTACTACAAACAAAAAAACGGCACTACAAACGAAATATCGCTACTATAATCGAAACTAAGCTACTACAAACGAATAAAACGGCACTACAAACGACTAGAAGGTAAACGAAGTTACTACAAACGAAAAAAAATTAACTACAAACGAAACGAAGTTACTACAAACGAAAAAAACAGCACTACAAACGACTAGAAGGTAAACGAAGCTACTACAAACGACTAGAAGGTAAACGAAACTACTACAAACGAAAAAAACGTCACTACAAACGACCAGAATGTAAACGAAGTTACTACAGAGGCAAATAAAATGTACTACAAACGAAACCAAGTTACTACAAACGAAATATTGCAACTACAAACGAAATATCGCTACTAGAACCGAACCTAAGCTACTAGAAACGAAAAAAACGGCACTACAAACGATCAGAAGGTAAACGAAGTTACTACAAACGAAAAAAAATGTACTACAAACGATACTAAGTTACTACAAACGGAAAAAACGGCACGACAAGCGAAATATCGCTACTCCAAACGAAACTAAGTTACTACAAACGAAAAAAAAACGGCACTACAAACGAAATATCGCTACTACAATTTAAACTAAACTACTACAAACGAAAAAAACGGCACTGCAAACGACTAGAAGGTAAACGAAGTTACTACAAACGAAAACAATTTACTACAAAACAAACTACGTTACTACAAACAAAAAAAAACGGCACTAGAAACGAAATATCGCTACTACAATCGAACCTAACCTACTAAAAACGAAAAAAATGGCACTACAAACTATCAGAAGGTAAACGAAGTTACTACAAACGAAAAAAAATGTACTACAAACGAAACTAAGTTACTACAAACGAAAAAAACGGCACGACAAGCAAAATATCGCTACTCCAAACGAAACTAAGCTACTACAAACGAAAGAAACGGCACTGAAACGACTAGAAGGTAAACGAAGTTACTGGATACGAAAAAAAATTTACTACAAACGAAACCAAGTTACTACGATTAAAACTAAGCTACTACAAACGAGAAAAACGGCACTACAAACGACTAGAAGGTAAACGAAGTTACTACAAACGAAAACAATTTACTACAAACAAAACTACGTTACTACAAACCAAAAAAACCGCACTACAAACGAAATATCGCTACTACAATCGAAACTAAGGTACTCTAAACTCAAAAAACGGCACTACAAACGAAATATCGCTACTCCAAACGAAACTAAGCTACTACAAACGAAAAAAACGGCACTACAAACAACGAGAAGGTAAACGAAGCTACTGCAAACGAAAAAAACGGCACTACAAACGACTAGAAGGTAAACGAAGCTACTACAAACGGAAAAAACGGTACTACAAACGACCAAAAGGTAAACGAAGTTACTACAAACGAAAAAAAACGGCACTACAAACTTCCAGAAGGTAAACGAAGTTACAACGAACAAAAAAAAATTTACTACAAACGAAACAAAGTTACTACAAACAAAAAAAAACGGCACTACAAACGAAATATCGCTACTATAATCGAAACTAAGCTACTACAAACGAAAAAAACGTCACTACAAACGACCAGAAAATAAACGGTTACTACAAACGAAAAAAAATGTACCTCAAACGAAACCAAGTTACTACAAACAAAAAAAAAACTACAAACGAAATATCGCTACTACAATCGAACCTAAGCTACTAGAAACAAAAAAAAACGGCACTACAAACGATTAGAAGGTAAACGAAGTTACTACAAACGAAAAAAAAAGTACTACAAACGAAACTAAGTTACCACAAACGGAAAAAACGGCACGACAAGCGAAATATCGCTACTCCAAACGAAACTAAGCTACTACAAACGAAACAAACGGCACTGCAAACGACTAGAAGGTAAACGAAGTTACTACAAACGAAACTAAGTTACTACAAACGAAAAAAAAACGGCACTACAAACGAAATATCGCTACTACAATTGAAACTAAACTACTACAAACGAAAAAAACGGCACTACAAACGAAATATCGCTACTACAATCGAACCTAACCTACTAGAAACGAAAAAAACGGCACTACAAACGATCAGAAGGTAAACGAAGTTACTACAAACGAAAAAAAATGTACTACAAACGAAACTAAGTTACTACAGACGAAAAAAACGACACGACAAGCAAAATATCGCTACTCCAATCGAAACTAAGCTACTACAAACTGAAGAAACGGCACTGAAACGAAATATCGCTACTCCAAACGAAACTAAGCTACTACAAACGAAAAAAACGGCACTACAAGCAACTAGAAGGTAAACGAAGCTACTACAAACGAAAAAAACGGCACTACAAACGACTAGAAGGTAAACGAAGCTACTACAAACGGAAAAAACGGTACTACAAACGACTAAAAGGTAAACGAAGTTACTAGAAACGATAAAAAATGTACTACAAACAAAACTACGTTACTACGAACGAAAAAAAATTTACTACAAACGATATATCGCTACTACAATCGAAATGAAGGTACTATAAACGAAAAACCGGCACCACAAACGAAATATCGCTACTCCAAACGAAACTAAGCTACTACAGACGAAAAAAAATGGCACTACAAACGACCAGAAGGTAAACGAAGTTACTACGAACGAATAAAACGGCACTACAAACGCAATATCGCTACTTCAAAAAAACTAAGCTACTACAAACAAAAAAAACAGCACTACAAACGACTAGAAGGTAAACGAAGTTACTACAGAGGCAAAAAAATGTACTACAAACGGAATCAAGTTACTACAAACGATATATTGCAACTACAAACGAAACTAAGCTACTACAAACAAAAAAAAACCGCACTACAAACGACTAGAAAGTAAACGAAGTTACTACAAACGAGAAAAAATTTACTACAATCTAAAAGGATAAAAGAAAACTAAGTTACTACAAACGGAAAAAACGGCACAACAAACGAAATATCGCTACTTCAAAACAAACTAAGCTACTACAAACGGAAAAAACGGCACAACAAACGAAATATCGCTACTCCAAACGAAACTAAGCTACTACAAACGACTAGAAGGTAAACGAAGCTACTACAAACAAAAAAATGGGACTACAAACGACTAGAAGGTAAACGAAGCTACTAAAAACAAAAAAAAACAGCACTACAAACGACCAGAAGGTAAACGAAGTCACTACAAACGAAAAAAAATGTACTACAAACGAAACTAAGTTACTACAGACGAAAAAAACGACACTACAAGCAAAATATCGCTACTATAAACGAAACTAAGCTACTACAAACTAAAGAAACGGCACTGAAACGACTAGAAGGTAAACGAAGTTACTAGATACGAAAAAAAATTTACTACAAACGAAACCAAGTTACTACAATTGAAACTAAGCTACTACAAACGAAAAAAACGGCACTACAAACGACTAAAAGGCAAACGAAGTTACTACAAACGAAAACAATTTACTACAAACAAAACTACGTTACTACAAACGAAAAAAACGGCACTACAAACGAAATATCGCTACTACAATCGAAACTAAGGTACTATAAATTCAAAAAACGGCACTACAAACGAAATATCGCTACTCCAAACGAAACTAAGCTACTACAAACGAAAAAAACCGCACTACAAACAACTAGAAGGTAAACGAAGCTACTACAAACGAAAAAAACGGCACTACAAACGGAAAAAACGGTACTACAAACGACCAAAAGGTAAACGAAGTTACTACAAACGAAAAAAACGGCACTACAAACGACTAGAAGGTAAACAAAGCTACTACAAACGAAAAAAACGGTACTACAAACGACCAGAAGGTAAACGAAGTTACAACAAACGAAAAAAAATTTACTACAAACGAAACAAAGTTACTACAAACGGAAAAAACGGCACTACAAACGAAATATCGCTACTGCAAACGAACCTAAGCCACTACAAACGACTAGAAGGTAAACGAAGTTAATACAAACGAAACTAAGGCACTACAAACGAAAAAAAATGTACTACAAACAAAACTAAGTTACTACAAACAAAAAAAACGGCACTACAAACGAAATATCGCTACTATAATCGAAACTAAGCTACTACAAACGAATAAAACGTCACTACAAACGACTAGAAGGTCAACAAAGTTACTAGAAACGACAAAAAATGTACTACAAACAAAACTACGTTACTACAAACCAAAAAAAATTTACTACAAACGAAATATCGCTACTACAATCGAAACAAAGGTACTTTAAACGAAAAACCGGCACTACAAACGAAATATCACTACTCCAAACGAAACTAAGCTACTACAAACGAAAAAAACGGCACTACAAACGACCAGAAGGTAAACGAAGTTACTACAAACGAATAAAACGGCACTACAAACGCAATATCGCTCCTTCAAACAAAACTAAGCTACTACAAACAAAAAAACGGCACTACAAACGACTAGAAGGTAAACGAAGTTACTACAGAGGCAAAAAAATTTACTGCAAACGAAACCAAGTTACTACAAACGATATATTGCAACTACAAACGAAACTAAGCTACTACAAACAAAAAAAACGGCACTACAAACGACTAGAAAGTAAACGAAGTTACTACAAACGAAAAAAAATTTACTACAATCGAAACTAAGCTACTACAAACGACTAGAAGGTAAACGAAGCTACTACAAACAAAAAAAACGGTACTACAAACGACCAGAAGGTAAACGAAGTTACTACAAACGAAAAAAATTTTTCTACAATTGAAACTAAGCTACTACAAACGATAAAAATGGCACTACAAACGACTAGAAGGTGAACGAAGCCACTACAGTCGAAAAAAACGGCACTACAAACGACTAGAAGGTAAACGAAGCCACTACAAACGAATAAAACGTCACTACAAACGACTAGAAGGTAAACGAAGTTACTACAAACAAAAAAAAATTGACTACAAATGAACCCAAGTTACTACAAACGAAACTAAGTTACTACAATCGAAAAAAACGGCACTACAAACGAAATATCGCTACTGCAAACGAACCTAAGCCACTACAAACGAAAAAAACGGCACTACAAACGACTAGAAGGTAAACAAAGTTAATACAAACGAAAAAAAATTTACTACAAATGAAACTAAGTTACTACAAACGAAACTAATTTACTACTTATGAAAAAAACGTCACTACAAACGAAACTAAGCTACTAGAAACGAAAAAAACGGCACTACAAACGACCAGAAGGTAAACGAAGTTACTACAAACGAATAAAACTGCACTACAAACGAAACATCGCTACTTCAAACAAAACTAAGCTACTACAAACCCAAAAAACGGCACTACAAACGACCAGAATGTAAACGAAGTTACTACAGAGGCAAAAAAATGTACTACAAACGAAACCAAGTTACTACAAACGAAATATTGCAACTACAAACAAAAAAATCGGCACTACAAACGAAATATCGCTACTAGAATCGAACCTAAGCTACTAGAAACGAAAAAAACGGCACTACAAACGATTAGAAGGTAAACGAAGTTACTACAAATGACAAAAAATGTACTACAAACGAAACTAAGTTACTACAAACGAAAAAAACGGCACGACAAGCGAAATATCGCTACTCCAAACGAAACTAAGCTACTACAAACAAAAGAAACGGCACTGCAAACGACTAGAAGGTAAGCGAAGTTACTACATACGAAAAAAAAATTACTACAAACGAAACCAAGTTACTACAAACGAAACTAAGTTACTACAATCGAAAAAAAACGGCACTACAAACGAAATATCGCTACTACAATTGAAACTAAGCTACTACAATCGAAAAAAACGGCACTACAAACGACTAGAAGGTAAACGAAGTTACTACAAACGAAAACAATTCACTACAAACGAAAACAATTTACTACAAACGAAAACAATTTACTACAAACGAAAACAATTTACTACAAACGAAAACAATTTACTACAAACAAAACTACGTTACTACGAACAAAAAAAACGGCACTACAAACGAAGTATCGCTACTACATCCGAAACTAAGGTACTATAAACTCAAAAAACGGCACTACAAACGAAATATCGCTACTCCAAACGAAACTAAGCTACTACAAACGAAAAAAACGGCACTACAAACAACTAGAAGGTAAACGAAGCTACTACAAACGAAAAAAACGGCACTACAAACGACCAGAAGGTAAACGAAGTTACTACAAACGAATAAAACGGCACTACAAACGCAATATCGCTCCTTCAAACAAAACTAAGCTACTACAAACAAAAAAACGGCACTACAAACGACTAGAAGGTAAACGAAGTTACTACAGAGGCAAAAAAATTTACTGCAAACGAAACCAAGTTACTACAAACGATATATTGCAACTACAAACGAAACTAAGCTACTACAAACAAAAAAAACGGCACTACAAACGACTAGAAAGTAAACGAAGTTACTACAAACGAAAAAAAATTTACTACAATCGAAACTAAGCTACTACAAACGACTAGAAGGTAAACGAAGCTACTACAAACAAAAAAAACGGTACTACAAACGACCAGAAGGTAAACGAAGTTACTACAAACGAAAAAAATTTTTCTACAATTGAAACTAAGCTACTACAAACGATAAAAATGGCACTACAAACGACTAGAAGGTGAACGAAGCCACTACAGTCGAAAAAAACGGCACTACAAACGACTAGAAGGTAAACGAAGCCACTACAAACGAATAAAACGTCACTACAAACGACTAGAAGGTAAACGAAGTTACTACAAACAAAAAAAATTGACTACAAATGAACCCAAGTTACTACAAACGAAACTAAGTTACTACAATCGAAAAAAACGGCACTACAAACGAAATATCGCTACTGCAAACGAACCTAAGCCACTACAAACGAAAAAAACCGCACTACAAACGACTAGAAGGTAAACAAAGTTAATACAAACGAAAAAAAATTTACTACAAATGAAACTAAGTTACTACAAACGAAACTAATTTACTACTTATGAAAAAAACGTCACTACAAACGAAACTAAGCTACTAGAAACGAAAAAAACGGCACTACAAACGACCAGAAGGTAAACGAAGTTACTACAAACGAATAAAACTGCACTACAAACGAAACATCGCTACTTCAAACAAAACTAAGCTACTACAAACCCAAAAAACGGCACTACAAACGACCAGAATGTAAACGAAGTTACTACAGAGGCAAAAAAATGTACTACAAACGAAACCAAGTTACTACAAACGAAATATTGCAACTACAAACAAAAAAATCGGCACTACAAACGAAATATCGCTACTAGAATCGAACCTAAGCTACTAGAAACGAAAAAAACGGCACTACAAACGATTAGAAGGTAAACGAAGTTACTACAAATGACAAAAAATGTACTACAAACGAAACTAAGTTACTACAAACGAAAAAAACGGCACGACAAGCGAAATATCGCTACTCCAAACGAAACTAAGCTACTACAAACAAAAGAAACGGCACTGCAAACGACTAGAAGGTAAGCGAAGTTACTACATACGAAAAAAAAATTACTACAAACGAAACCAAGTTACTACAAACGAAACTAAGTTACTACAATCGAAAAAAAACGGCACTACAAACGAAATATCGCTACTACAATTGAAACTAAGCTACTACAATCGAAAAAAACGGCACTACAAACGACTAGAAGGTAAACGAAGTTACTACAAACGAAAACAATTTACTACAAACGAAAACAATTTACTACAAACGAAAACAATTTACTACAAACGAAAACAATTTACTACAAACGAAAACAATTTACTACAAACAAAACTACGTTACTACGAACAAAAAAAACGGCACTACAAACGAAGTATCGCTACTACATCTGAAACTAAGGTACTATAAACTCAAAAAACGGCACTACAAACGAAATATCGCTACTCCAAACGAAACTAAGCTACTACAAACGAAAAAAACGGCACTACAAACAACTAGAAGGTAAACGAAGCTACTACAAACGAAAAAAACGGCACTACAAACGACTAGAAGGTAAACGAAGCTACTACAAACGGAAAAAACGGTACTACAAACGACTAAAAAGTAAACGAAGTTACTACAAATGAAAAAAACGGCACTACAAACGACTCGAAGGTAAACGAAGCTACTACAAACGAAAAAAACGGTACTACAAACGACCAGAAGGTAAACGAAGTTACTACAAATGAAAAAAAATTTACTACAAACGAAACAAAGTTACTACGAACGGAAAAAACGGCACTACAAACGAAATATCGCTACTATAAACCAAACTAAGCTACCACAAACGGAAAAAACGGCACTACTAACGACTAGAAAGTAAACGAAGTTACTACAAACGACTAGAAGGTAAACCAAGTTACTACAAACGAAATCAAGTTACCACAAACGAAACTAAGTTACTACAAACAAAAAAAACGGCACTACAAACGAAATATCGCTACTACGATCGAAAGTAAGCTACTACAAACGAAAAAAACGGCACTACAAACGAAATATCGCTTCTACAAACGAAACTAAGCTACGGCAACCGAAAAAAACGGCACTACAACCGACTAGAAAGTAAACGAAGTTACAACAAACGAAACCAAGTTACTACAAACGAAACTAACAAGGAAAGGTACTTTGGTGTCCCCCTCCGATTTTAATGCAACTCACGTATGTTGTAGAGCATCGAAAACTAAAAGACACGTATTTTTTTTTATCGGCGGAAAAACATTTTTAAGGGGTGAAATCGCCCTTTAAAAATAGCATGTCGAGGGGTGATTTTGCAGTTTCACCCAGAAGGCGTCAACCGATTTTAATAAAACAAAATCCAAAATACTCCTCATTGAAGACAATCAAAATTCCACGCTAAGTTGAAGAAAAAAATTCATTTGCAGGGGTGAACAACCCCCTGATTTTTTAAATTTCCACCCTACACAAAAAACTAATCAACCAAATTAAACAGAACATGTACCATTTGGAAGGGCAAGTTAAAATAAAGTTGACGTATTTTTGCACATTCACAGGAAAATGAGTTTACGGGGGTAAACTACCCCTTATCCATTAGTACGTATATTTGTGCATACATTTTTGTTTCTCGTTATTTAAATGTCCGAATTGATTCAAAACATTCCTGTTAGCCGAAGTCAAGGGGGGGAACTTCGCATGATGCTTTATTTATTATTAAGGGGGTGACTGGCTGGTACTTACAAGAAGGTCAGTTTGGTGTCCCCCTCCGATTTTGATGAAACTCACGTATGTTGTAGAGCATCGAAAACTAAAAGACAGGTATTTTCTTTCATCGGCGGAAAAACATTTTAAGGGGTGAAATCGCCCTTCAAAAATAGCATGTCGAGGGGTGATTTTGCAGTTTCACCCAGAAGGCGTCAACAGATTTTAATAAAACAAAAACCAAAATACTCCTCATTGAAGACATTCAAAATTCCACGCTAAGTTGAAGAAAAAAATTCATTTGCAGGGGTAAACAACCCCCTGATTTTTCAAATTTCCACCCTACACAAAAAACTAACTAACCAAATTAAACAGAACATGTACTATTTGGAAGGGCAAGTTAAAATAAAGTTGACGTATTTTTGCACATTCACAGGAAAATGAGTTTACGGGTGTAAACTACCCCTTATCCATTAGTACGTATATTTGTGCGTACATTCTTGTTTCTCGTTATTTACATGTTAAAGAGCTGCTTGCGTTCACTCTTTGTGCTGATTTTGTGTTTATCAATAATTTATCGTCATATGTCATCGACCTTTCGATTAGATAGTATTTCGATTCGGCGCAAATTTCGGAATAAGTCGATGATGCAACAGTCGTTTCATCTATAGAACTTTGTCAGTTATTCCAACGAAATGAATATGATCTTATTTTTTTGAGTAATCTAATCATACGCCAATATGATAAAAATACTTTCGACGCAGTAAGAGGTGTTTTCTACATAGGCGGCTATCTGGGACTGCGTATTATCTGCTGATATCGCATGTGGTTCAACAACAAGTCTTTCAAATATAAAAGCCGCGATACATACAGCGATCTTCAGTTGCTCATTTGAACGGAGTGCCAGTGCGTCAGTTATAATTTCTGACAAAAAAAAATCAATAGACCATGAAAGTGAATCCAATCAACGTCATTAAACTTTTTTTGGCTACATTTCAAGCCATGAATATTCCCGAAACTCCGATTAACAATGCAGAAATCGAGGTAAAGCAGAATTTCGAAAAAGTTCTGGTCGACTGCATGGACGATTATAACGGAGTTGAAATCATCGAGGAACAATCGCTAGATTTTCAAGAGCCATTCAAGCAATATGATGTTAACCCTGTCGAGGACACTCTTTGGCAACATGATGAAGGTCCAGTGGATTCTGATACTTGTTCTAAAGACGAAGAAGACATAAGCTACGATTACAAACGCAAAGCAATCGAATACTGGAGATCCGGTAAGAAGAAAAATTACAGAGTCGATACCGTGAGTCAGAAATTCAAAAAAATCAAATCTGTACGACAATTAAAACGCTGGGCAAATCAAATGAACAAAGGTGGGACCTACAAGGAGAAATTAGCTCAAATCTCTGAATATACATTGAAAAACATACAAGCCGCAATAGATGCTGGTTTCATTGTTCATGATATCGACCTTCAAAAGTGGGCTCTACAAGCTCAAAAAGAGATAGGTTACGAAGACATTCGTTTTGAAGCTTCTCATAATTGGCTTCGGAAGTTCAAGAAATCACATCGTATTGTCTCCAGGAAAATGAATAAATTCGTAACACGAAAGACTATAGAAGACGAACCAGTTTTAAGGATGAATGCAGAAAACTTCGTGAATGAAATTAAACCATATATTCAAACATATGGACCGGAAAACATATATAATTCAGATCAGAGCGGTTTTCAACTGGAAATCCACTCTGGCAGGACTCTGACGACTGAAGGAACTAAACAAGTGCAATGTGTAGTACAATCCGTATCATCTACAACTCACAGCTACACTATCCAGCCAACCATAAATGCAGATGGAAAATTATTGTCACCCCTTTTTATCGTTCTAAAAGAGGGAAAGGGTGAGTTCGGCCCAATCGTGGAAAAAAATTTATTCAGGCCAGAAAACGTATTTTTAACAGCAACGAAATCCGGAAAAATGACTTCAGGTATGGACAAAAATGATTGCCAGAAAATATCGAACATATGATGAATTATACCATATCGATAACCAATATCATCCTATGTATAGAGCACTTCAAAATTTGGTTGGAAAAAGTATTCTTCCCCAACACCGGCCGTGACAGCGTATTGTTAATAGACTCGTGGAGTGGACACTGCCCAGAAGTTGTTCTAAATGCAACACCTCGGGGCAAAAAAATAATCACAAAGATAATACCTAAAGGCACCACAAGGAAAATCCAACGACTCGACGTTTTTGGTTTCCGAATATGGAAAAATTTTGTACGACATTTTTCCGACAGTGTATTATTACTTAATTCTGATATTAATTTGCACTTGAGAAACAACATAACCAAACTGCAATCTCTCGCACACAATCAACTTTCATCACCCAGATATATAAATCTTTTCAAATATGCATGGTTCAAAAGTAATTATAAAGGGTGGTTAAATTTTAAGGGCCGATGTTGATTTTGAATAAAACACAAATTATTTAGGAAATTATTGTCAATTCTTTTTATTATGATAATATGGTATGGTTCAATTTTGTATGGAACAAAATATCGGCCAAATGGCCGCCGCGACCTCGGCGGCACACCTCCATCCGATGGTCCACATTTTCGATGACGCTTAGGCATAATTGAGGTTCTATGCCGTTAATGTGCCGAATTATCTCATCCTTTAGCTCTTGAATTGTTGCTGACTTATCGACATACACCTTTTCTTTCAAATAACCCCAAAGAAAGAAGTCCAACGGTGTCAAATCACATGATCTTGGCGGCCAATTGACATCGCCACCACGCGAGATAACACGGCCATTGAATTTGTCGCGCAAAAGAGCCATTGTTTCGTCGGCTGTGTGGCAAGTGGCACCGTCCTGTTGGAACCACATATCGCCCACATCCATATCTTCCAATTCGGGCCATAAAAAGTTCGTTATCATCTCACGATAGCGAACACTATTCACAGTAACTGCCTGACCGGCCTCAATTTGGAAAAAATACGGCCCGATGATGCAGCCAGCCCATAAACCGCACCAAACAGTCACTCTTTGTGGGTGCATTGGTTTTTCGACAATCACTCTTGGATTATGATTCGCCCAAATGCGGCAATTCTGCTTATTGACGAATCCACTGAGGTGAAAATGTGCCTCATCACTGAAGATGATTTTCTTCGAAAATTGATCATCCACTGTTGCCATTTCTTGCCACCATTCTGACCATTGACGATGTTTGGAATGGTCAAGAGGCTTTAGTTCTTGAGTCAATTGCACCTTATAAGCGTGTAAATGCAAGTCTTTATGCATAATGTTCATCAACGACGAGCGTGAGAGGTGCAATTGTTGGGCACGACGACGAGTTGAGGTGGACGGCTCTTCAGCCACACTATCGCGAACAACAGCAATATTTTCTGCAGTACGAGCTGTACGAGCATGCACTGGTGTTTTAATATCTCCTACAGACCCGGTTTGCTCAAATTTTTGCACGATTTTTCCGATTGTACGCACATTTGGACGATTAAATTGACCGAAAAAATCACGAAGTGCACGATATGCATTTTGATTTGAACGCCCATTTTCATAATAAGCCTGAATAACTTTAACGCGTTGCTCGATTGTGTATCTTTCCATGGTTCAAATTGAGTTAGTCTGAAATTGAGAAATGTCAAATGAAATGCAGAAAAAAACTTGACGTTTAGGTGTGGTTCACATTCAACATCGGCCCTTAAAATTTAACCACCCTTTACAAACGAAAAAAAATTTACTACAAACGAAACCAAGTTACTACAATCGAAACTAATTTACTACAAACGAAAAAAACGGCACTACAAACGAAATATCGCTTCTACAAACGAAACTAAGCTACTGCAAACGAAAAAAAACGGCACTACAATCGACCAGAAGGCAAACGAAGTTACTACAAACGAAACTAAGGCACTACAAACGAAAAAAAATGTACTACAAACAAAACTCAGTTACTACAAACAAAAAAAACGGCACTACAAACGAAATATCGCTACTATAATCGAAACTAAGCTACTACAAACGAATAAAACGTCACTACAAACGACTAGAAGGTAAACGAAATTACTAGAAACGATAAAAAATGTACTACAAACAAAACTACGTTACTACAAACGAAAAAAAATTTACTACAAACGAAATATCGCTACTACAATCGAAACGAAGGTACTATAAACGAAAAACCGGCACTACAAACGAAATATCGCTACTCCAAACGAAACTATGCTATTACAAACGAAAAAAACGGCACTACAAACGACCAGAAGGTAAACGAAGTTACTACAAACAAATAAAACGGCACTACAAACGAAATATCGCTACTACAAACAAAACTAAGCTACTGCGAACAAAAAAAAACGGCACTACAAACGACTAGAAAGTAAACGAAGTTACTACAAACGACAAAAAATTTACTACAATCGAAACTAAGCTACTACAAACGATAAAAACGGCACGACCAATGACTAGAAGGTAAACGAAGCTAATACAAACGAAAAAAACTGCACTACAAACGAAACATCGCTACTTCAAACAAAACTAAGCTACTACAAACCAAAAAAACGGCACTACAAACGACCAGAATGTAAACGAAGTTACTACAGAGGCAAATAAAATGTACTACAAACGAAACCAAGTTACTACAAACGAAATATTGCAACTACAAACGAAATATCGCTACTAGAACCGAACCTAAGCTACTAGAAACGAAAAAAACGGCACTACAAACGATTAGAAGGTAAACGAAGTTACTACAAATGAAAAAAAATTTACTACAAACGAAAAAAAATGTACTTTAAACGAAACTAAGTTACTACAAACGAGAAAAACGGCACGACAAGCGAAATATCGCTACTCCAAACGAAACTAAGCTACTACAAACGAAAGAAACGGCACTGCAAACCACTAGAAGGTAAACGAAGTTACTAAAGGGTGATTTTTTAAGAGCTTGAGAACTTTTTTTTAAAAAAAAACGCATAAAATTTGCAAAATCTCATCGGTTCTTTATTTGAAACGTTAGATTGGTCCATGACATTTACTTTTTGAAGATAATTTCATTTAAATGTTGACCGCGGCTGCGTCTTAGGTGGTCCATTCGGAAAGTCCGCTTTTTTATCGACAAATTTTGTTCAGCGATGAGGCTCATTTCTGGTTGAATGGCTACGTAAATAGGCAAAATTGCCGCATTTGGAGTGAAGAGCAACCAGAAGCCGTTCAAGAACTGCCCATGCATCCCGAAAAATGCACTGTTTGGTGTGGTTTGTACGCTGGTGGAATCATTGGACCGTATTTTTTCAAAGATGCTGTTGGACGCAACGTTACGGTGAATGGCGATCGCTATCGTTCGATGCTAACAAACTTTTTGTTGCCAAAAATGGAAGAACTGAACTTAGTTGACATGTGGTTTCAACAAGATGGCGCTACATGCCACACAGCTCGCGATTCTATGGCCATTTTGAGCGAAAACTTCGGAGAACAATTCATCTCAAGAAATGGCCCGGTAAGTTGGCCACCAAGATCATGCGATTTGACGCCATTAGACTATTTTTTGTGGGGCTACGTCAAGTCTAAAGTCTACAGAAATAAGCCAGCAACTATTCCAGTTTTGGAAGACAACATTTCCGAAGAAATTCGGGCTATTCCGGCCCAAATGCTCGAAAAAGTTGCCCAAAATTGGACTTTCCGAATGGACCACCTAAGACGCAGCCGCGGTCAACATTTAAATGAAATTATCTTCAAAAAGTAAATGTCATGGACCAATCTAACGTTTCAAATAAAGAACCGATGAGATTTTGCAAATTTTATGCGTTTTTTTTTTAAAAAAAGTTCTCAAGCTCTTAAAAAATCACCCTTTACATACGAAAAAAAATTTACTACAAACGAAACTAAGTTACTACAAACGAAAAAAAACGGCACTACAAACGAAATATCGCTACTACAATTGAAACTAAGCTACTACAAACGAAAAAAACGGCATTACAAACGACTAGAAGGTAAACGAAGTTACTACAAACGAAAAAAAGTTTACTACAAACAAAACTACGTTACTACAAACAAAAAAAACGGCACTACAAACGAAATATCGCTACTCTAATCGAAACTCAGGTGCTATTAACTCAAAAAACGGCACTACAAACGACTAGAAGGTACACAAAGCTACTACAATAAAAAAAACGGCACAACAAACGACCAGAAGATAAACGAAGTGACTACGGACGAAAAAAAATTCACTACAAACGAAACTAAGTTACTACAAACGCAACTAAGTTACTACAAACGAAAAAACTACACTACAAACGGAATATCGCAACTACGAACGAAACGAAGCTACTATAAACGAAAAAAACGGCACTACAAACGACTAGAACGTAAATGAAGCGACTACAAACGAAAAAAACGGCACTACAAACGAAATATCGCTACTCCAAACGAAACTGAGCTACTACACACGGAAAAAACGGTTCTTCAAACGACTAGAAGGTAAACGAAGTTACTATCAGGAGTACAAATTGAAAATGCGGGATTTTTTTCTATTTTTGAACGTTTATTCTGAAAAAATGGTAACAAATGAATTATTCAAAGTATTGTCCATCGCTAGCCACAACTTTTTCCCATCTTTCTGGCAATTTACGGATACCGTCGCGAAAAAATTCGGCCGGCTTGGCTGCTATCCAGTCATCGACCCATTTTTGGGCTTCTTCGTGAGAATGGAAGCGCTGGTCAGCTAGGCCATGTGTCATCGATCGGAAAAGGTGGTAATCGGAAGGAGCAATATCTGGGCTATACGGCGGGTGGGGTAAGACTTCCCATTTCAGCGTTTGTAGGTATGTTTTGACCGGCGCTGCAACATGTGGCCGAGCGTTGTCATGTTGCAAAATTACTTTGTCGTGTCTTTGCTCGTATTGTGGCCGTTTTTCTTTGAGTGCGCGGCTCAAACGCATCAATTGAGTTCGGTATAGTGCTCCTGTGATGGTTTCGTTCGATTTCAATAGCTCATAATACACCACACCCAGCTGGTCCCACCAAATACAGAGCATGAGCTTGGCGCCGTGAATATTTGGTTTGGCCGTCGATGATGATGCATGGCCGGGGTAACCATATGATTTTTTGCGCTTCGGGTTATCGTAATGGATCCACTTTTCATCACCAGTGACAATGCGATGCAAAAAACCCTTCCGTTTTTGCCGTTCGAGCAGCAGTTCGCATGCAAAAAAACGGCGCTCGACGTCTCTCGGCTTCAGCTCATACGGCACCCAATGTCCTTGCTTTTGGATCATTCCGAGGGCTTTTATACGATGGGAAATGGCTTGTTGTGTCACTCCCAATAAATCTGCGAGCTCTTGTTGAGTTTGACACGAGTCTTCATTGAGTATTGCCTCCAATTCAGCATTCTCAAACTTTTTCACTTGGCCCGGCCGCTCTTTGTCCTCAACGTCAAAATCACCACTTCTAAACCGCACAAACCATCTCTCGCACGTTGAAACCGATGGAACATGACTCGGATAAGCCTCGGAGACCAATCGATGTGCTTCAGCAGCACTTTTCTTCAAATTAAAGAAGTAAATTAAAACTTCCCGCAAATGCTGTTTTGTTGGCACGAAACTCGACATATTGAGAGCTCAAAAAAACTATGAATTTGACACTGCGACAAATTGACACATACTGAAAATTAAAGCTATAAGACGTAGCTTTGACATGAACATAGTCACAGTACTGCCTGATGCGTATAGCGTTAGTAACGCCATCTGTTATCAAACCCGCATTTTCAATTTGTACCCCTGATACAAACGAAAAAAAGGCACTATAAACGAAATATCGTTACTCCAAACAAAACTAAGCTACAACAAACGAAAAAAAACGGCACTACGAACGACTAGAAGGTAAACTAAGTTACTACAATCTTAGTTTCTCGTTTGTAGTAAATTAATTTCGTTTGTAGTAATTTTCTTTCGTTTGTAGTAACTTCGTTTTCCTTCTAGTCGTTTGTAGTGCTGTTTTTTTCGTTTGTAGTAGCTTAGTTTTGTTTGTAGTAGCGATCTTTCATTTGTAGTGGCGACCTTTCGTTTGTAGTGGCATGTTTTTCGTTGGTAGTAACTTAGTTTCGTTTGTAGTACATTTTTTTCATTTGTAGCAATTTTGTTTACCTTCTAGTCGTTTGTAGTGCTGTTTTTTTTTCGTTTGTAGTAACTTAGTTTCGTTTGTAGTTACTTAGTTTCGTTTATAGTACCGTTTTTTTCGTGTGTAGTAGCTTAGTTCCGTTTGGAGTAGCGATATTTCGTTTGTAGTGCCGTTTTTTTCGTTTGTAGTAACTTCGTATACTTTCTGGTCGTTTGTAGTGTCGTTTTTTTTTTGTTTGTAGTAGCTTACTTTCGATCGTAGTAGCGATATTTCGTTCGTAGTGCCGTTTTTTTTGTTTGTAGTACCGTAGTTTTGTTTGTCGTAACGTAGTATTCTTTGTAGTAAATTTTTTTTCGTTTGTAGTAACTTCGTTTACTTTCTAGTTGTTTGTAATGCCGTTTTTTTCGTTTGTAGTAACTTCGTTTACCTTCTAGTCGTTTGTAGTGCCGTTTTTTTCGTTTGTAGTAGCGATATTTCGTTTGTAGTTCCGTTTTTTTCGTTTGTAGTAACTTAGTTTCGTTTGTAGTAATGTTTTTTTCGTTTGTAGTAACTTCGTTAACCTTCTGGTCGTTTGTAGTGCCGTTTTTTGTTTGTAGTAACGTAGTATTTTTTGTAGTAAATTTTTTTTCGTTTGTAGTAACTTCGTTTACCTTCTAGTCGTTAGTAGTGCTGTTTTTTCCGTTTGTGGTAGCTTAGTTTGGTTTATAGTAGCGATATTTCGTTTGTAGTGCTGTTTTTTCCATTTGTAGTAACTTAGTTTCCTTTTTTCTAGACTAATTAATTAATCATTATATACGCGGTCATAAGTTTCTTTAGAGTGATAAATTTAAGCGGTGCCGTTTTTTTTCGTTTGTAGTAGCTTCGTTTACCTTCTAGTCGTTGGTAGTGCTGTTTTTATCGTTTGTAGTACCTTAGTTTCGATTGTGGTAAATTTTTTTTCGTTTGTAGTACCTTAGTTTCGATTGTGGTAAATTTTTTTTCGTTTGTAGTTACTTCGTTTACCTTCTAGTCGTTTGTAGTGTCGATTTTTTTGTTTGTAGTAGCTTAGTTTCGTTTGTAGTTGCAATATTTCGTTTGTAGTAACTTGGTTTCGTTTGTAGTACATTTTTTGCCTCTGTAGTAACTTCGTTTACCTTCTAGTCGTTTGTAGTGCAGTTTTTCTTGTTTCTAGTAGCTTAGTTTTCTTTGAAGTAGCGATCTTTTATTTGTAGTGGCATTTTTTTCGTTTGTAGTAACTTCTTTTATTTTGTAGTCATTTGTGGTAAAATTTTATTCATCCGTAGTCCTTTCTTTGTTTATAAAAAAAATATAATAACAAAAAATGTTTGTAGCTTTTATTATATAAACCGATATACCGATCCCATACCGATCCTATATTCATGCTTAACAACGTCGTAAGGAAGATGTGTCTCTATGGCTGACATATGGGCTATGTGAACTTGGCACCCGACTTTGGAAAATCGAAATTTTTTTTTTCATAATCATAGAATTTTGTTTGTAATTGTTTGTAGTACCATTTTTTTCGGTTGCGGTAAATTTTTTTTGTTAAAAAAAAAAATTACTTACAAAAAAAAATGTTTATAACTTTTTTTCCTTTTAACTGCAAACGGATATTTTTTCACTACAATCAACCACAAACGATTCTCTATCGGAATGAACTTCAAAATTTGAGTACGACAAAGTCGGGTGCAGCGCTTTTTTCAAAATCCTACAACTTTTTTTTGGAGCTACTACAAACGAAGAAATTTCTACTACAATTAACTACAAACAAAACTTTATAAGAATTTTTTTTTTAAATTTGTATTTTTCAAAGTACGGTGCCAAGTTCATATAGCCAAACCGAATACATGTCGAAAGAAAAACAAATCTATTCCGAGGCATCACCGCTTTATATAAAGCAGATGAATGCTCCGCCCACATTTTTTCCGTATGTTTATGCGGATCTCTTTGCGCACCGCTGTAGTATAACAAGCCGAGGCACGCTTTCAATTCGATCAAATCGATATGACCGTGATATGTTTGTGCACCTCCTAATAATCCTAGCACTTTTGTGTCGATTTCTTCATTTGTATGAAGTACTATCGCATTGAACAGTTCGTCCGGTAAAAGTAAATTCCAACTTTCAAGCGGTGTACTGACGAATTGCGCTTCATCTTTTCCTCCGGCTAAGTGAACTTGAAGAGATCTTCTTCCTCTGCTCTCCGGAGCATTTTTCGACCACTTGTAACCGTCTTTTCCTTCAATTATGGTTTTCGGTCTTCCTGATGTTGATGGACATGACACGGGGTTAACATTCCTGGAAGTGGAGCATGTTTCTTCATCTTCCTGGCTCTCTTCTTGTTTTATCCATTGTCACATATCGACGCAAAAATTCGGGTTCATTACGATAGAACAGCTCCAAACACTGCGCAGAATCATCAATTCGTTGTTGTTTTTGGTTCATATTTGAGCTCGCGCGGCACCCACTTTGAACAGAGCTTTCTCATACCCAAATATCCTTTCACGATATGTCCAACACGTTCCTTTGATATCTTTAGGGTCTCAGCTATCTCGAATAACTTCACTTTACGGTTATCCAAAATTATTTTGTGGACTTTTTTGATGTTTTCATCGGTAACAGCCTCTTTGGGGCGTCCACTGCGTGCATTGTCCTCGGTGCTCATTTCGCCTCGTTTAAATTTAGTAAACCACTTCTCAACGGTTGATTTTCCTGGTGCAGAGTCCGAATAATGTTTATCAAGCCAAGCCTTGGCATCATCAGTATTTTTCTTTGCCAAAAAGCAATGCTTTATTATGTTGTACCGCGAACTAATTCTTTGCACATTATTTCGCCATTGTCCTCCTTTCGTGAGGACCGCTCACCAAAGTAGACAATGTGCAAACGTAAGCATCGAGCTGCCCGCAATGACTGCAATGAGCTCGAGCTTGGAATTTGCAAGCTAAGATTATTATGAAATTATTACGAATCCATTCGACACTCGATTTCGGTCAATGGGGCAAATTAACTGCTTTGCCGAAATCAGTCTACAGTTGGACATCAACCTGAACGGTTGATCGCGAATGATTAAATTCTAACAGTAGATTCACACGCGAGAGGTTGGTTCCTCGTACGGTCTCGTAACCACAGTTTTACTGTATTAAACTCTTTTTACTTTTAAATAGACAACGGGAAGTAGCCGTCGCCTATAATAAACATTTCCATTTTTACATAAATTCACGTCTACACGAATTACTCGAGTTTCTACTCCTAATCGGCAAACGATCCCAAAATAATAACTTTTTAATATTATACCGAATACCGAGTTATCCAATAACGCGGTACCGGCATAACAATTAACACACGAAATTCCTTTTTATCAATTTTTTCAAACTAACAAAAGTTGCTTCACTCAAAATGTCATATCTCACAAACTAATAGTGCGACAGCTGTTAAATTTATACACGTGTCCTTTGAAGGTTAGGGCTAACTAAAAATCATATTAATACTAGTAGCGCCATCTATGTGTCAGCCTCCGAACTTTTCAGCCCACCTGATATATCTAATTTATATATAAAACGTGTACTTACTTTTGGAGTTCGAAATAATGCACTTTAAAAAAAATTTTTTAAACACACTTTTATGCTTCCCTAAACACACATGGGTCTGACGTGTCCGCTATAGATTTCAATTGCTTGGTCACTCACAAGGAAAGGTACTTTGGTGTCCCCCTCCGATTTTAATGCAACTCACGTATGTTGTAGAGCATCGAAAACTAAAAGACACGTATTTTTTTTTATCGGCGGAAAAACATTTTTAAGGGGTGAAATCGCCCTTCAAAAATAGGGGTGATTATGCAGTTTCACCCCAAAAAATGAATTTTTTTCTTCAACTCCACGTGGAATTTTTATTGTCTTCAATGAGGAGTATTTTGGTTTTTGTTTTATTAAAATCGGTTGACGCCTTCTGGGTGAAACTGCAAAATCACCCCTCGACATGCTATTTTTGAAGGGCGATTTCACCCCTTAAAAATGTTTTTCCGCCGATAAAAAAAAATACGTGTCTTTTAGTTTTCGATGCTCTACAACATACGTGAGTTGCATTAAAATCGGAGGGGGACACTAAAGTACCTTTCCTTGTCAGTACAAACTGAAGACCAAGATCGCCGTTTGGTACCTGAGTTCCCACCCCAACTACATTTTTTTAGGTGGGGGTAAGAACCAGAAATATGGACTAACCGTTGAAACCTATCGCTTTTGAAATCGTCCGGACACCATAGACCCATGTGTATCTACGAAGGGTTAAATGGGTAAATGGAACTATTGGTTATGTTACTGATGTGATTAATTGACTTGGAATTTGAATTGAATTGACTTTGCAACTTGTTTAACTTTTATACTGACCATCACCAATGCCGTAAAATACTCATCTAATTTATAACGAAAATGGTCACACCATCTACATACGATTATCTGCACTGGCATAAAACTAATCATAGATTTCTTCAGAACCCTATATAGAAGATTTAGACTGCACGTCCACACCGTCTTCAAAATTTGGAAGAGGACTATGAAAAAAGACTACTCTTCAAGAACAATTAAAAATTTTCATTCCCTGTCTCCAGGAAGGTCTAGTCTTGAAACATTTAGATTCGACTAAACTTTACAACTTAAAGATTTTTAAGAGAAAACACCGGTTAATATTCCCAAAAATGCTACACCTAACACATCCAAAAATCCTGAACGTAGATATCGATGACATCATCTTTAGAAAAAACTAATCGATCATGAAATTAGAAAAGCATTAATGATGATTCATAACTCCAACATGTATTCGCAAAGAAGATTTCAAATTTGAAAAATTAAGGCTAACGCAGATATATTTCACACTACGTAATGGTTATGAAGAGAAACTGCAATGATTACGTTGTACGAACAACTTTTATATGCACTTTTATATGCACTTTTATATGCACAGGAATAATGGAAATAGTTATAGTACGAATATAACTCATAATAGTAACTCAATTTATTCAACGGCAACGTAACAGCAAATAATAATTCCATTGACCCATTTATAACGATTTCGAATTTTAATAGAACCTACAACTCTAACAACAGTCTTATAAATTGCTGGTTGATCGATTTATCCAGTATAGGTATTCCACCTCCCATAGAACTTTTTTATCGTTGGCATCTACATTTTTTCATCCTTATACACAAAAGAAACCAAAGGTGCCACTCATAAAGTTATTTGTGAATATGCATCACAGTCATATTTGATTCAGAAAGACAAGTTAAATATTGCGAGAAGCTCACTAGCTATTAATATTTGAAATAACTTACATTATACTAACACAAAAAAGACACTAGTAACATAGTAGATACCAAGATATTTCTATCTTTATACCCTGATAAAAAAATAACTAGCGATGACAGAGTCAATAGCACTGTTGTTCTAAACTTTATTGATTACATACAAAAATCCTTTGCAAACTTAACTGATGAAACTATTTACAAGATTATGGCAATGGATCCAACTCAAATTGTATAAAAATTAGTTACTAGACGTCTAGATATCTGAAAACGAGCAAAATTTAGAAATGAAACTATCATTACTTAAAACCTGATATTACGAATTTAGCTAGAATGTAAACTTTACCAAAAGTACAGAAACTGAACATCCCAATAAGGCCAATAGTTTTGTCTATCAATTGTGCCACACACAAAATGAACTGATTTTATACATAAAATGTTGACGAAGCGTATTAAGAGTTCGATTTCTAATGTTAATTTCTCTCTGAAATCATTGGTTTCGCACATTACTTTACCTGCTTCATACATTTTAATTTTATTAAATGTGTACTCGGTTTAAAGAAATGTTCATTGAAAAAAAATTGTGCGTGGAGTCCCTCCGCGCGGAAGAAGTGAAACTTCGTAATGTGGAAATGAAAATAGGAAGGGGTAGAAATTGATTTTTAGTGAAGTCATACTGTTCATATTCTTTAAGACAAACTTTATTAACATTGCTTACAATTCACAATTGATCGCATCTTTTAATTATCATTTTCGAGTGGAGAAATATCCAAATCTATAACATTTACAATGGGATTATGATAACTAAAGTAAGATACGAAATGTTTGAGTTCTATTTTTTCAATATTTCTTGCAAAAACTGCATCAATGGTAGTTCCCCCTTTGGTTGTTGGATCATTCCTACCATTTATCATTTCCAATCCAAATTTGTCTTTAAGGAAGGTTAATAATGTTTCAGCTTCAGGTGACGAGAAATTCACATTAAAATCTCCTGCAAGGATCACAGGCCGCTCACAATAATCAATTTCTTCACCAGTAACGTCTGCCAGAGCTTGTGAACCTGCAATGGATAGTGGCAATAAAGATTTTGCAATAAATAATTTAATATCCCTCATGGCTGCATTTGGTGAAATATAAATGGCAATTAGAATCAACTTCTTCGGATTATTTTCGCTGTGGTTGACTGTGCACTCTACAGCACATATGTCTCCAATTCTTTTTGACGTTTAAATTGTCACATCAGGATTACCTGAGTAAGGAGCTTTTATATCTAAATGTGGAGTAACAATATGACATCTATTTTTCTGATTGTGATAGATAGCAACCCCTGCATTCCGAATTTCGTTACGTTGAAATCTTACAATGAAATCAAAATTTGGTATGAGAACAGGAGGTTCATTATCGTCCATAAACGTTTCTGATAACAATAAAATGTTCGATTTTTCAAAAACTCTATCCGTCAAATCATTGGCGTGTGCACGAACACTTTGACAATTGAATGCTACGATTGATAAGTTTCTTTTCGAGTTGATAAATTTACATAGTTCTTCATCCAAGGTGGAAAGTGGATTTTGACGCAATTTCATCATCTCATTCCGCAAAGCGACACACGAGCGGTCGTTACTCCCGTTCCCATGGTAAAATTTCTTATGTTTGTTGACTGGGATAATATACAAGCCTTCAATTGAAACCGCTCTCGACATGGCAACGTAAACCAACTGTTGGGATTGAATTTTTTCATAATAATAAACCACCTCATTGAAAGTTCCCCCCTGCGACTTATGAATCGTCAATCCACAGGCTGGTGCTAGTGGAAAATGATTTCTCTTAGCTGAGATACTTCTTTGTCTATTAAAATAGATTGTAGCATTTCGTCGACCGATCGGGACAGCTAAAGGATTGAGATTATTAGCGATCATAAATGAACGTGCCACGGCCCGAGCTTTTACTCCAGTTCTTTCACAATTCGGAAATATCAACCATACCCGAGTAACTTCCCCGTTATCATTTCTTTCGATGTGGTCCAATTTTCCCATGGCGCCGTTGGCCAATCCATCAGCAACTTCAATGTTGGTCGTTATGATGTAATACTGCCCAAGGACGAATGTCAAACGTTTCAGTAATCCACCGGTGTCTGCTGTTAATTTTTTCTTTTCAAGGGCTCTACGTGCACTTTCAAGTTGTTCCTGGTTGTCACAACCTGAGATGAAATCTATAGCCTCGGATATTGTCTGATTTGGTTGATTTTCTAGAATTTGTCTGTTATATTTCTCAACAGTTTGGTTGGAATAAGCCAGACGTATGCCGTGCGGGCATAACCGATTAGCCTCTTCTTCTGTCACAAATTTCGATTCCACTAGTGCAAGTTCGACATCATCCAATCGATCTCCATTTCCTATCTTCGTTAAAATCGTCGAAAATACAACATTTGATTGACGCATGACTTGGGTGAGCTCGTGAAGTTTGAATGAGCGTCAAGTTTTTGAACCAATATAATGTTTCGATTGTTTGAAGATAGGTGTGGCTTTCACTGGTGGGAGTTGTCTTAAATCTCCAACCAGTATGACAGCCAGTCCTCCAAAAGGGGTATCTGATTTGCCTGTTATCAATTTCAATCTTCTATCAATTCGTTCCAAAAGCTCCGCTCCAACCATACTGACTTCATCGATTAACATCAAGCGAATGTGTTGAAATAATGATCTGAATTGTTGTAATGCTTCACAACTCAAGCTATTATCTAAGCTGGTGGATAATGATAGAGCAGTGTGAATGGTCGTACCGTTGATTGCCACTGCAGCTTTTCCTTTCGAAGCACATGTTAGGTACGCATTGCAATGTGCATTTGTGGTTCCATATTTATTATAAATTTCCATGATCAGATGAATCACGAAGGTTTTTCCGCATCCGGCTGGGCCCGTCAGGAACACCAACAATGGTTGAAGTGGTTGCGATGTTAAATGATGGATAGTTTCTAGTAAAATCGATCGTTGTTTAAGATTGGTTGCTCGCATCAGTTGGCAAAATTCTTCATTTGGCATTAAATTCTCTCTCCGCTTTGCAATCGCTCGGAGACGACTCAAAGTTGCTAAACGAAGATCATCGTTGATGTTTGAATCGGGATCCGCATACATGTCATTGAATGGAGGTGGCTCTGGAACTGCTCCCGGACGAACTTGATTGTCTAGTTGCCTCAAATCTTCTTCTTCACGATATAACTGTTCACATAGTCTCATAGTTTCCTCAATATTGATGTTAGATTCGAATTCCTTTCGACGCTCCATGATGATGTTCTCATTTTCTGTATAGATTTCCAGAAATTTTGCCTCAGAAAGTAGATCTATCTCTTCGTTACGAAAGGGAATATGTAGCATCACCATTTCTCTTTTGTACTCTTCAAACTGAGTTGCCATAGTATAATTTGTATATCTTATAATATGTGAGGTGTTCATTTTTTTGTATTCATTTTTATTACATCTATAATGCGCACAAAATTGAGCAAGAGTAAGATCATTTAAATCCTGAGGCCGTCTTTCGTATTTATCAATGGCATTATCCTTCCAAATATCGGTGGATTCATCATTAAGGTCTGCCAATCCCGTGCGTGCTTTTTTCATTCTTTGTCGATGGACAGGCCAGGATGTTGGAATATACGTTACTCATCAGGATGCATGTGACATCGGTTTACGCAGCAACCACCAAGCTGCTTCTTGGCTAGAAATTTCCACAGAATTCAATAAATCGACGCTCTTTTTTCTCGTGATTTCAACCACTCCAAAATCAGGATATTTTTCAGTTATCTCAAGAATCTGTCTTTGCAAATTACTTATCCCTCGGTTGGATTTATTGACGTAGTCCACTACGTACATTGCACACGAATATTCGTCCAATACGAACTGCAAATCCATGTTCGATTTCAACACATTGAACAAGAATGGATTGTATGGATTATGCCATTTCTCCGATGGTTCACGTTTCAATAATACTCGTGGCCGATTGATTCCTGCGGAAACAATTTTATAATAATGCTCGTCTGAAGTTATATTGTTGCTTTGATAGAAGTCATCAATACTATTGTAATCTGTAATTTCGTACTGGGATTTCATTTTCTTGTAATGATCAGCATATCTGGCAAAATTCTGTTCTTCTTTATCCATAGGAATAAGTATTTGCGTAGACCGAGAAGGCAGGAAAGGTGCTTCAAACCGACATTTCTGTGGCTGATTACCCCGCACTTTCTTATCATATAACACGTAAACGTGTGTTTATGTGTCTGTAGCTTGATGTTACCTGAGGCTTCTGAGGTTGATACTGAGATTAAAGTATCGATCAATGTTATCGCAGCTTCTTTGTCATCGCCTGGTGGACTGTTTGGTGCATCTTCCAACCAGAGTAAAATATGAGCGTGCGGACTCCCACGATGTTGAAATTCGATTCGTTTAAAATAATCTTTCACTTTATATTTTCCAAATGGGCATAGGCCTTTGTTCTGTAGGAGAGTCATTAACGTGTTAACTAATTTGTCAAAATAGATGGCACATGTGACAGCGTCCTCGTTGATAAGTGTACTTTTTTACAACCAATTGAGTTCACTTGCTTCATTTTCAGAAATTATTCTTCCATCTTTAAATTTCTGTAGCAACTGCAGCAATGGGATCCATCCAATTTCGTTTGCGCTCATCGTGAGGAAAACCGTCGGCCTACCAAGTTGCCGAATCATGGCAAATAAATCTTTTTTGCGCTGAGACCAATAGTACACGGAATTCGGCATCGACTTCAAGAATGCGAGATTTGTTTCTAGACAATCGTTAACATATTCTTCTGATTCGATTTGTTGTTTCGTCACTTTTGTATCATTGCCGATAAACTTGAAGGCAACAGTAAGTGATGAAGCAACACGCAGTCTCATATTTTTCCCAGCCATATACAGCAAATGGCGAGGATTAACCCCTCGTCGATCAGTTCGTCGTATTTCACTCGTTGCCATTTGAAAAGGTGTGACTGAAATTTCCTCACGAAATGTTCTCATGTGTCCAAGATAAATTCCTGGAAATGATAGTTCCTCGGCGTACTCGTCAAACAGCAGACTTTTTGGAATTTGATTTTCTCCTGGTGCAAGTCCCAAATATTTATCTTCATCTCATAATAAGGTTTGCTGCTGAACAACGAGACTATCTTCCATTGTGATCGCTTCACTCAATTCATCGTTCGGTATTTCTCCATCCGTTACAGGTCCATTCCAAAAAGACTGATCAATTTCAATGTCATGATACAGTGGAGTATCTTTCAGAAAATTCAACCAAGTTTTAACTGTCCTTTTATTAACCAAGCCTTGAACGTAGCTGGATTTGTGAATTTTTCTTTTCTTGATATGGACATTTATTGCATGATCATCTCCAATATCCCGTGGCAGGCGTTTTACCATTGTATCCACGTTAACAGGCACATTTATAATCTGTCCATGTACGCCGTATTGACCATGAACGTGTCTTAAGCGTTTGATATGCATAAACGGGATTCGAGGTGAGATCAATCGTTCCGTTATTATATCCAGTGGTGGTAAATTTTTTGGCATTGGTGGATATTCGAAACCATTATAAACTGCATAAGTTGGTATTTTGTTATGTTGCACTGACTGAAAACACGTTGCACACAATTCGATACTTTCTCTCGGAACATTTGGTAAGATTCTGTCCAGAACTTCTTGACCAATATCTGAAGAGAGTCCTCTCAAATCTTGTCTAAACCATAATCGATGACATATCGAGCATGCATAACCAAAATTGTTCTCGGTGAATTTTGTTCTAATGTAGTTGTGAGCTTTCTTATGCTGATGGAATTGAGTATATGGGACTTGTGGATTTATCCTTGCATTTTCGTCACCAATATTGCTGGTATTTTCATCAGCAATCTCCATTAAACCGTCGTTGGTTTTCGCAGCCCTCGTAGATTCCCGTTGAGCTTTTTTCCTTGCTCTATATTCTCGCTGATATTCTGCGGGTGTTTTCCTCCTTGTTGGCTTTGCAAAACTAATATCACTACTCGTCAAAGGCCCAGCAGTCGTTGGTGGATTAATAGAAGGCTCAGCAGTCGTTTGTGGATTAATAGAAGACCCAGCAGTCGTTTGTGGATTAATAGAAGGCCCAGCAGTTGTTAGTTGGTCTACTATAGTTGATTGATGAGTGGTAGTAAATCCCCCCGTCGAAGTTGATGGAATTACAGCTAGCGAATCAATGAGTATATTGTCACGTTTGGCTTTTTTACGTGCTCGGTACTCTCTCTGGTATTCCGCGGCTGAATTCCTTTTCTTCGATGTTACTGATCCTGCGACGTTAATTGTAGAAGAATCAGCAGTCGTAGAAGGATCACTAGTTCTATTCAACGACTCTTTTTCCTGCTCCGCTCGCTTCCGTGCTCTGTAATCACAGTAATATTGTGCATTTTTCTCTCGTGGACCTCTTGAACCAGTGGAAGTGCTTGTGGTTGCCTCATCGTCTCGCCCTGGAAAATGTATTTATATTACTAATGTATGTGAATGCGTCATAATGTAAATTCAAAAGAGAAAACCTAACAATCAATTGATATTCACAAGAGACGTACCTTGACATAACCTTAAATCCGTCGCATCGTCCGTGGGATTGTTTTCACTCATTTTTTACAATTCTTATCCACTAAATAAAAAAAAAAAATTTTTTAATTAAAAAATAAAATACTACTCTATTAAATTATATGTGTATCAAATCAAACTAAAGAAACAAGTAAATGAAATAATAAATATTATAAATATTATAAATTAAAATAGAACAACAAGTACGTATTTCAGCTAATTTCACGACGCTCACACTGTTTACTTCGCTGAATAGCAAGAATACCACGCGCATGTGCTTGGGATCTACCGACTCACTCTCTTTCTCTCTCCTACTTTCTACCTTTGTGTATCTTTCTTTCTCTCTCCCTCTTGCGTTGGAATATTGGACGCTACTCGTTGCTAACGCTCGCACTGGCCTGTAACAGGTATACTACGCGCATGCGTTCGAGTGCCACGCATTCACTCTCGCTCTGTCTCTTTCTATTCCCCCTCCCCAGGAGCGTTGAACGTTTAACGCAACAGTGCTTTCATACCCCCTCCATGGTAGCGTTAAACGTTTAACGCAACCTTGTTGGAAGTCGCATTAGAAGTTTCACTTCAAAAAAAAAATGTGTCTGGAAAATGAAGGTAATTGTTTGGAAAGGGCACTGTTATTGCGGAATTAAAAAAGAAACCGCGGTAATTACGTCTTCTACTTATTTAACCTTTCATAATAAGATTTATAAAAAAATGTCCCGCCTTTCTATGGGCTGTCCATTAGCTCTAATTTTATATAACACAGTTATGGCTGATTCAGAAGAATGTTGCTTGTCAAAACTTCATTACACTTCAATTGAATACAAAAGACACGTTGATGGCGCAATTATCTCTGTATCATCTGATCAAATTCAACAAACTTCAACAATTTTCAATGCTTAGCATCCCAAACTACAGTTTACTTGAGAAAGAAAAAGCTAAGAAAATACCATTCCTAGATTTGTTATTAATTAGAGAAAGTGATAGCACTATAACAGATTGGTATCGTAATCCTGGCAGGTTTATTAACTTTTTCTCGAATCATAAAAATAGGGATTATATACATGCTAGTAGATAGGGCATTAAAACTTTCACATTCACAGTTCTGGAGCAAAGACTTGAAACTCATAAATGACACATTACTCTTAACTTGTAATCTCTCATGTTAGAAGATGGACTATTACTACTATTCCCATCCCTCAAGAAGAAAATCAGAAAATTGACTCAAGCAGAATTATGAATTTTCCATACCACGTTAGTATGAAGAATACACGGAAGAGGATAACAAAGAGAAAGAGAGGTGGATGTAGCTACAGTTGTAAACGAGCAAAGTCCAACGACATTTTTAGAACTGTCTAACAATGTCATTCTTACACTCACACGCGTACGAGTGTATGAAGTCGGAGCTTGACTTATTTACTATACCTCCAACACAGAAGAGTATAGAAGGATCATAATGGATACACTACAAGCATGTGTCATGCCTCACGCATGACGGATCCTGTTCAGTTTTCGCACCTATCACGCACATATTCAACTCGTGCACGCACTACACTCACAACCATACGACACCCGCGTCATGTGGTACAGCTCACAGGCATACTCTATGGATGTATTGACCCAGCACACTCAAGCGCATCGTCTATCAGCTCGCATCCTCGTTCGAAGCTTACTCAAGCAGCCAACGGTACTAACGAGGCCCCAGCGGTAAGACCACTCACAGGACTCACTTTTCATCACTGGCGGCGAATCAAAACTCATGCAAGCTGTGACGCACGTCCGCCCTCATGATACTCTGCCTCTTGGTCCTCGGATGTAGCCATTGTTCACTCTCGAATCGTTCGCTCAAGTAAGCACGCGTCACCTCACTTTTTGTTTTCAATTAGTCTCACTCAGTTCGACCAAATCAGTATTGTAGTGTATTAAACTCGTTGTCAAATCACGTATAGTTCAACTCAGTGTAAGTGCAAACTACGTAACTTCACCACGATCTCAACACACTCACAAAACTGTCAACGATTTTCTGCTACGTTGGCAGCTTAGACGCCACTCAGCCTCGCACCATACATCTCCTCCTACTCGCCAGCCTGTCGTGTGGCTTCGGTACAGATCTCTACATCAGATCACCTCATCAGGATCATCCACACGACTCAACAAGTCAACTCAACAGGCTGAGAACCCATTCAACACCAGTACATCAACACACATGCCAGACCAAATCAGTTACATATGTTTTGTTTATTCACCAGGTATTCTTTTAATCATTGTTTAATAATTCAATAAACATTGACTTATTATTGTTAAAAATTGAGTGCATTTAAATTCGTATAGTTTGCACCAGGATCCCTAATATCCAGCCAGTTTTACCTGTCAACTCGACGTATTCCGTGCTCACGCACTGTTCACTTTGCTCTCCGGTCACTGAATTGAGATAATCATTCATCATATTATTCTTCATCATATTATTATTTATCAATTATTATTAGATAACTGCTCAAAATATTATTACTCATCGACTTTAATTATCTTGATCCAGGCTGACCAGCCGATCACTCGACGAACTCATTAACTTATTTGAATTTTGCTGGTTAATCATACTATATAAATTCATCCATCCATTATCAAACATTTTTTGGTCCTTCGAGCCGGATCTACTCTACTCACAATCATTCTCAAACAGACCCTCTGCCATTTATCGTACCTGACCACGGTGAAGAATACCTGGATCTGACGCATACAATGATCGTTGTAAATGCAACGATTATACGAACAAAAATCTGTGAATCAGAATACTACGTAGCAACTGCAAATAACGTCCTACATAGCCTTATCAATCGGGTAGACATATGTTTTAACCAGAAACTCGTGGCATCGCCAAACAATGCCCATCCCTACAATACATACATTGAGACGTTACTCAATTATGGACCGGCGGCTGAAAATTTTCACTTAATGACCGTACTATGGTACGCTGACACCCCTGGCACGTTTTACACTCTACCAGGTACATCGAATATTATTAACATTTGTCTGAATAATCGTGAAAAATACATAAAGAATGACCTGACTTGATATCATTTGGCATTTACACTGTGACGTTTTTAATCAGGATAAAATTCTGCTGAATGGCGTAGAAGTACGTACACCTTGTACGTTTAAAAGACTATTTTTGTCTTATGGAGACTCCTACGGCTGGTGTGATGCATAAACTACATATTACCGAATCTACATTACTACGAGGGTCGATCAATAAATAGTTGGTTTTGCGCCATCTGATGGTCGAGGAAAGAAATCAATAGCGACGTTTAGTAGTGCCATCCTTCACATGACTGTTGTCAAAGTTTCAGCTCGCTGCGATTTTTAGTTTGCGTTTGACAGCCATCGAAAGACAAACAACTTATGTGTTTTTACAAAAATGGAAAAAATTGAGTATCGTGCAGTGATTCGATTTTTGTTTTTGAAAAAGAAAACGAACAATGAAATCAAAGCGGAGCTAGACAAAGTTTATATGGACCTTGCGCCTTCGTTATCAACCATTAAATATTGGACAGCTGAATTTAAACGTGGTCGTACGAACATTGTTGACGATGAACGTCCAGGTCGTCCAAATGAGGTCGCCATACCAGAAACAATTGAAAAAGTCCACGATATGGTGTTAAATGATCGGAGACTAAAAGTGCGTGAGATTGCTGAGGCCACAGGCATATCATATGGCTCAGTGATTTCAATCCTGAGTGATCAGTTGGGTATGAAAAAGTTATCCGCAAGATGGGTGCCGCGTTTGCTCACTGTCGACCATAAAAGAGAACGTGTAGCTGATTCAAAGGCGTGTTTGGCGATCTATAAGCGTGATTCTGTTGAATTTTTCCGTCGTTACGTAACCGTGGACGAAGCATGGATCCATCACCATACACCAGAGACAAAGGAACAATCGAAACAATGGACTTCACCGACCGAACGTGCTCCGAAGAAGGCGAAGACGGTGCCATCGGCCGGTAAGGTCATGGCCACAGTTTTTTGGGATGCACGCGGCATAATCTACATCGATTACCTTCCGCCGAAAAAACGATTAATGGCGAATACTATGCCGCCGTACTGACCCGATTCAACGACGAATTGAAAAAAAAACGTCCACATTTGGCGATGAAAAAAGTGCTCTTCCATCAAGACAATGCACGCGTTCACACGTGCCCAGTTGCCATGGCCAAAATTCATGAATTTGAATACGAATTGCTTTCGCGTCCACCGTATTCTCCAGATTTGGTCCC
Source organism: Cylloceria caligata (assembly GCA_963942595.1). Taxonomy (NCBI): domain Eukaryota; kingdom Metazoa; phylum Arthropoda; class Insecta; order Hymenoptera; family Ichneumonidae; genus Cylloceria; species Cylloceria caligata. Next base: position 53,938,636 of record OZ012705.1, read on the forward strand.
CTCAGACTACTTTTTGTTTCCAAACCTGAAAAAATGGCTTGGCGGAAAGAGATTTGGTTCCAGAGATGACCTCATCGCCGAAACAGATTTTGAGGACCTCCCGAAATCGTATTATTCGGAGGGCATCAAAAAATTGGAAAATCGTTGGAATAAGTGTATCGAGCTAAAAGGAGATTATGTTGAGAAATAAAAAGATTTTTGTCCAAAAAAACGCGATTTTCTTTACCAAGCCGACTATTTATTGATCGACTCTCGTAGTACGCCGAGTTGAAGTTACACCCGGCGCACAATGGGGCCGATTCCCGAAAAGCTGGTCAAAAGTCGAAAAATGAAGTTTCATTTTATAGGATTTAGAGTACATAGGTGGATAGAGTAATGTTTAAAAAATATAATGGAACATTTTATAAGGGCTAGTGAAGTATACCTGGCAAGTATAAGCCAGTACAAAAGAGACCTTCGCGCAAGTAATAGCTCGATCGTTGAAGCTCATATTCAAGCGTCATATTAAAAAATTCGTAGAAAATCATAAAATTGGTGTTTCTTAATTCTGAAAAATGGAGGTTTCAGGTTGAAGAAAGTAGTTTATTATCATATGCGTCGAAAATTATAACAGATACATATAAATTAATAGCTAAACAATGTCTAAAGTAGAAAAAAATGAAAAATTATGTGCAATCATTTTAGAAAAACAGGGAAAAAGTTCAAAGTTCCGCAGTGTTCCGCAACGAAACAAGTTTTACATTAAAGTTTGTACTGTTATGTAACAAAATTAGTAAAAATCAGCTGCAACTTTGTTTTTAGTGCACATTTGAATATAAAAAATTACAAATTCACATTAACCACTTGTTGCACGTTTTTTTCAAATGAATATAATTTTGTGAAACTTGTTACTCGGGGGTTTTTGGGGTCGCTGAATACAAATCCGGTGTCAAAAAAACTAAATTCAAAATGGCGAATCTAATATAGCGGACGCAATTTTCGAAATCGATTGGATTCGCTTGAAGCTTGTTACTCGGGGGTTTTGGGGGTCGCTGAATACGAATCCGGTGTCAAAAAACCAAAATTCAAAATGGCGGATCCAATATGACGGGCGCAATTTTTGAAATCGGTCGGATTCGCTTGAAACTTGTTACTCGGGGGTTTTTGGGGTCGCTGAATAGGAATCCGGTGTCAAAAAAACAAAATTCAAAATGGCACATCCAGTACGGCGAACATAATTTTCGAAATAAAACCACCATTTTTTATTTTGTTTTTTCTTGGCTATGCAACGAGAATAGTTCCGTAGCGTAGTGGCTTACACGCTGAACTCGTACATTATTGTTCTCGGTTCAAATCTCGTGTAGGTGATTTTTTTTTATTTTGCATAATAATTATTTAATAAAATTGTAGTTAAATTAATTCAGCAATTTTCATAATTTTAATAATTATTTTAATGTTATAAATAACTTATTTCGTTTTAGAGTATATATTGTTGGATTCTAACATTTATAGAGGATATCGGAACATTTGGAAAGAGTCGACTGTATACATAGACCTATCCGAATACATTTATTTTAAAAATGTAAATCAAATTATTATACAGTAATCTTAAAAAATGTTTACTTGAACTAAAATAATTATAAATTAACTGTTTGAACATGTTAATTTTATTACACAAAATTTATTTAGTTTCAGAAAATGATTTTAAGAAATATGTGCTTCAAAGAAAAAATTACTTGCATGTAACTGAAGTACATTCACTTCAATAAAAAAAGGAAATGTAACTTGTAAATAGTATAAAATAAGTCTTTCAAAAGTGATTTTAATCAATACAATTATAGATGTAAAAGTAGATGTTTTATTACTTTTTATCAAATATACCTATAATTTACTTACAGATTTATAAAAAGTTAATAAATTTTTATAATCGCTATTTTGGATCTGCCACTTTGAATTTTGTCTTTTTTACATCGGATTCATGTTCAGCGACCTCAAAAACCCCCAAGTAACAAGTTTTAAGCAAATCCGGTGGATTTCAAAAATTGCGTCCGCCATATTGGATCCACCATTTTGAATTTTGTTTGTTTCACACCGGATTCGTATTCAGCGACCTCGGAAACCCCCAAATAACAAGTTTCAAGCGAATCCGGCCGATTACGAAAATTGCGTCCGCCATATTGGATCCGCCATTTTGAATTTTGTTTTTTTCACACCGGATTCGTATTCAGCGAGCTCGAAAACTTACAGAAACCAAGTTTCATACAAATTCGATAAACATTCCGTATTATAACTGAGTATTTTTGGTTTACTATCGCCATTTTAAACCCGCCATTTTGTTTTTTTACAATTTTGACTTCAGATTCGTAATCAACGACCCCAAAAACCCTTATATACTATATCTCAAACAGAACGAACTACGTTTTCGACTTTTGACCACCTTTTCGGGAATCGGCCCCATTGTGCGGCGTACTGATATTTATCCCAAAATGCTTACAAAGGCAACTGCAAGCTATCCTGTAACGCGGGTATTATTTTTGTCAACAATATTAAAGCAATTGTATTGAAATTTCTAGAGAGGTCGCTAATCAGAGTCGTAATGGAATTACTTTGACTTTTCTCCTGACCGTCACCAACGCCACAAACTATTCATCTAATCAATAAACATGTATACCATCTAAACGTATTGCTACCTACCATCATTATTGACAATAATTAGTTCCAATGATTCGAAAAATCTATTTAAATTTATAGTAGAGTCGTCGAAAAGTGAAATTTTGTACATGCAGGGCCTAATCTGCTTATCAACGTTAGAATACTAGTATAATTATCGATAGCAGGACCCAAATCTACTTATCAGGGGTAGGTCCCAAATCGGTTTTATCAACGACTGACCATAATATTCTTCATCGACGGTAGGGTTTAATCGGCTTTATCAACTGTAGGGACCCAATCTGCTTTATCAACGGTAGGGTCCTAATATGGTTTATCGGTGGTAGATCGCAAAACTACTTTAATAACGATAGGCTGCCGATCTGTTTTACCGATTGGCGACAGCATATCGATGGTGAATAGATTACATTAGATGGCGCATCTGTATCAAAGTACGGTCCAGCGTCTGACAGATAATGTACGTATCGTCTAGATAACGCGATCACAACGTATAATTACAAACCAGGGAGTTACGTTCGTGTTAGTAGAACTAAAGGCACCTTCGAGAAGGGTTACGAGAAAAAATTGTAGTGAAGAAAGTTTTTCGTAGAAAAAAAGTTTTACAACGACAAAGATTGATTTGTGCGTGTACTGTGTTATCTCTAGGACGAGTTTATTGATATTTTCTTTGACCCTAAACAATTGACGAGTGTTCACAAGAAGCGTGTGGAAAAGAATAACGAACTCGAAATGATTGAAGTTTTACGGACAGAAGGACGTGGTGTGAAAAACAAATCTTCGTGACCTGAGTGGGATACCCGGCAAAATTTAACTCGCGGACACTCTTCAAATTCGTCATTGTGTAATTCTTTCTTTGATACGGCACATTGGTGGCAGTATGAACTTTTTACGATAAGCTCAATTACTTTGCCAGAGTAGTATGCTATGAGAGTTGTATTAAACGATACAGTCATTAAACAATTTAACGAAATTTATATATACCACACAGTCTATATTCTTGCTGATTAATAATACATACTACTCATTACTCGTGTAACGTCTACCTTCCGCGTGCTACACCATTCCTAGCGATCCGGCCAGCACCTGGTCCGTCACACGGCGCAACACCTGACACTACTACATACTTAGCTTGAGTTGAAACGAGAAAGAAAGAGGATGATCTTTATCAGTCAGAAGTGGGATGCGCAATGGAACCGGTACCGGAAGGCTAAGACACGTAAAGAAAGAGTGTAAAGAACAGGAAGTAAAGGACAAGGTTAAACGTGAAGGCGCGGAACAAAGGCGCGAGCACGAGTACCTGGGTATACGTGCATCGAGCCAGGAATGCGACGCGACGCGCGAACGAACGCGAGACGAGTCGGAAGTGACGCACACGGGATGGACAACCGAAACGTGTTAACTTCTTAAAGAGTAAGATGCACGAGCACATTTATTGAATAATAAGTCATGCGAAAATTAGTGAAAACGTGTGATGTACGAGCACATTTATTAAAAATAAAGTAGAAGACAAAATGCGGTACGCGAACAGACAATAAAGTACGAGGTGTGTTAAAAAAAATAACGGAAATCTTCGTTTTTGGAAAGAATTTTATTTATTCGTCTACAACAATGTTATCCTTTACAAAATAGTCAGCATTAGATATTATAAACTATAACCAATATTTCCGACTCCACAAGTTCCAACTCTCGCGGATGGTCACAAAAGCCCGTCCTGGGAAGTAAATTAATTCCCGAGACAAATTTAATTCGCACGCGGAATACACGGGGTCGGCGCAGCTTCGTTGCAGCCTTGGGGATTGGTAGAAGGGATAAGTTTGTCAGAGGTGTCTCGCGAAGAAAATCTCAACACGGCAGTTAGAGAATCAAAAATATAATGCACATTTTATTGCAGTTTATAAACGAAATGATTAACCGAGAGCCAAGGTGGTACTCTCAGAAGCACGGTCGGAAAGCGACAAATGGTAACGTGCAAGATCCCCGTCAATTCTATTCTTTCACAATAGTGAACAATAAATTTCGGACTGGTGACAACAGTAAAACATTTGCATCGGTCTCCACACACACAAACACGCGCCTTATCAGGTATGCGCGAAACCAAAATAAAATAAAAGATAATCGAAGATTGGTTAGAATAAATAAGTCGGAATAAACAAAACTGATTCAATATCGCAGAATAAATAAATCGGGCGAAATAAAACGAAATAACTAATTAAAAATAAAGTAAACTAATTAAATAAAACAGAATAATCAGGTAACAAATAAACAAAATAGAGAAGCCCAAATAAATAAAACTAAATCGATAAACAAAATAAATGAAGTGAAAGAAATCAAACAGAATAATTGAAACGAAAGAAATAAGTCAGGATAAATCACATAGCTTACCCAATCCTGAATATTCAAACAGGGCACGACTCTCCCAACGGTACGCTCAAAGTCATCGACACCCCGTTCTTACACACAATGTTGCTCTCGTTTCAAATCACACTTACATCACATACATGAATTCTAGCACCGTTAACTTTATAATAATAAAATATTTAAATAATCAAGGATGGAACCCCTTCGGCGATCCTTTAATTCTCGGGAACCGAGTTATTGCAAAGTTGAAATACCGGGCGGTAGCTGTTTGACTGTTATCATTGAAAAGACGTAAGATTTCTGGCACGTCAATATCGCTTGGGTTTTCTCACCAAAACTACTGGAACTAACTCCCACACTCAAACCGGAGACGAACGACGGCCTTACCGGAAGGTTGAAGTATCGGGAGCCGCTCGAGAAATAGTCTCGCAGTGGTCCAGAATCGCGGGGGCAGGCGTCGGTTCTCGTCGGACAGACATAACAGTGGACCCGGTATACACGTCCTCGTTGTACAAAATACGGCGCAAGAGTCCTCGATAATACATTGGCTCTCGTTGTTTGAGCCGATCAACTCCCACCCTCCGAATCGTAGCCACCAATAGAATTTAAAGCATTGTATCGGTACTTGCTACCGATGTTAATATCCGAGCCAGCGACGGTTCTAGCGAGAGCCTCGATCCTTCGTACGTAGCAGCAGCAGCATGAAGCAAACGAAACGAAAGAGACTCAGCAGCGCAGCGAGAATTCGAGTGCCGCCAGGGATGATTTAATCTTCCGGTCCCCATGAGATGATGCTGGGATGATCTCAGGCGTGATCTTCTCTACGAGAGCGCTGACGTCATCGTTGTGGCTACGGCCTTCTAGTCTGACGACTATGGAAACTCGAGATCCCTCTCTTCGTCGATAAAACAGTTTCCTTCATGCTCCCACGGCTGACATTCTCGTCGATGCTCAAAACACGGCGATCCGGACGTCGCTCGCTTAAGAGTATTAACAGGGGAAAAAACAAAAAAACACGAAATTAATTTTTATCGTGAACGCACGGTCATCTTATTGTTCTGTTGGATCACCTCGGGGAGAACTGTTAGCCGAACGAGGAGGTCAACATCGGTCAGCCCCGCTCGGTCCGACTTTGTGACGGGCTTGCAAAAATAATCCGTCACAACACTTATGTCAGCACTTTTTCCAATCCCTGAAACACATCTAGAACTCGTTCTTTGGATAGCTTTTAGCTCTCTCAGCGATGCGTTTTTAATCTCATCTATGCTTGGAAAACGACGGCCCTTTATGGTTTCCTTTATATTTGGGATCAGAAAAAAGTCACACGGAGCCAGGCCTGGCGAATATGGAGGCTGAGGCATCATTACATCGCTGTTGTTGGGCGAAAAATCACAAACAAGCAATGAAGTGTGAGCAGGTGCCTTATCGTGGTGCAAAAGCCATGAATTGTTTCGCCACAAATCCGGGCTTTTTTCGGATTGCTTCACGCAAACGGCGTTGAACTTGTAAGTAGTACTCCTTATTGACCGTTTAACCTTGTGACAAGAACTCATGGTGCACTATGCCGTTAAAATCGAAGAACACGGTGAACATGACCTTCACATTCGACCGCATTTATCGAGCTTTTTTCGGTTTTGGTGATCCAGAATGCCTCCACTGGGACGATTGAGCCTTAGTTTCGACGTCATATCCGTAAACCTGTTTCATCACCTGTTATGATACGTTTCAGTATTTCTGCATCATTATTGACTTCATTTAGCGACTCCTCAGCAACTTCCATTCGCCGCTGTTTTTGTTCGAAATTCAAAAATTTATAACAAATTTTGCTTCCACACGTTTCATACTCAAAACCTCCGAAAAAATGTTATGGCATGAGCGAACTGATATGCCAACATCATCAGCTACTTCTCTGTGGTTCGGCGATAATTCATAATCATTTCTTTCACTTTTTCCACGTTTTTATTGGTTTGTGATTTTCTGGTGCGCCCAGGGTACTCGTCATCTTCAACGTCTGCACGGCCATCTTGGAAAGGCTTATACCACTCGTAAACCCTTGTTTGACTCATAGCAGGCTCACTAAAAGCAATATATTCCATTCTTATAGCAACATTTGATACAAATTCTCTGATCCATTTTCAAAATCGCCGATGACAATAGACTAAATATCCATATCCAAATATCTTTACAGACATTAGATGAATCGGATTAATACAACACGTTAATCAGGTGAATCGGATTCATACAACACGTAAAATTACAAAATTCCGGTTATTCCCTTAATCCACCTCGTACATATGGCCGACGAAGGGGTATTTGAGGCGTTCCACGCGCTGCTTATCTAGGCAACAAGGCAGCAGAGGAGATCTGCCTTGTTGGTCTGGAGCGTCGAGATACATCGCAAGGAGACCCCGCAACGATCAGAACCTATGTATAGATATTTGGCTGCCCATGGTATCGATTTGCGATAATAATTTATCACAGAAGGAAGCGGCGCAAATCACTGATAGTATCAGGTTTCGGATAGTCTTTGATGGCTTGAACTCGTTCAGTTGGTGGAGCGTAGCCGTGCTTGTTAATGGTGTAACCAAGATAGGTTACTTCGTGTTTCGTGAACTGACATTTCTTTGGATTAATGGTGAGTCGGTTGGCTCGTAGAATCTCAAAGATGGCCGTCAGGTGCTGGAGATGATCTTCATGCGACTTAGAGAAAATAATCAAATCGTCTATGAAGCATCCAACGAAGTCTAGACCTCGTAGCAGGTTGTCCATGTGTCTTTGGAAGGTCTGTGTAGCGTTCCGCAGACCTGGTGGCATGCCGAGGAACTCGAATAAACCAAATGGCGTCGTTACCGCTGTCTTCGGTATGTCAGCTTCGGCAACTGGTATCTGGTGATAGGCTCGTACTAGGTCGATGGTGGTGAACACGGTTGATCCGTGGAGGCGCTGGAAGATGTCATCTCCATGCGGTACAGGGTAGCGATCCGGAACAGTGTGTGCGTTTAGTTTCCTGTAGTCCCCAGTGGTGCGCCAACCACCGAGTTTCTTTTGCACCATGCGTATGGGGCTAGCCCATTGGCTGTTGGACGGGCGAATGACACCGTAGTGTAGCAGAAGGTCGAAGTCTTCTTTAGCGACCCTGAGTTTGTCGCCGGTGAGACGCCGTGAACGCTCAAATACTGGTGGTCCACTTGTCTCAATGTAATGAGCAACTGCGTTACTCTTGTCAGTAGCAAGTGCTGTGCTTGGTCTGGTAATGTCGATGAAGCTGTTAAGAAGCTTCAGGTAGCTTTCGCTGCCAGCACCGGGACAGATTACCTGGTCGATCGTGGAGATGCTGTGAATGACAGCCTCGGACAGTTGACCCTTAGAGGTGAGAGAGGTAATAGAGTCGATGAGGCAGCGCCCCCTCAAGTCGATCAGCAGTGCGTGATAGACCAGGAAATCTGCACCGATGATGGCTGAATTAACATCTGCAATGACAAAAGACCAAGTGAACGCTCTACGGAGATTGAAGTTGAACGTCAGAACTTTCTCACCATATGTGTGAATGTTAGTCCCATTGGCAGCGTGCAGCATAAGGTCACCTCGTGCCAGCTGATGGCGAACGGCGGATTTGGGAACCAGCGAGATCACGGATCCTGAGTCGACGAGGAACCTCATGTTCGTCGTGTGGTCATGCATGTGTAGGCGAAGCTCTTTGGTAGCATGTGGGCTGGTGGTGAGGCTGTCGCCGGCCGCCTGTACGGTCGACAGCGAGGTTAGTTTCCCTGGTTGGCGTTGTAGGTACAGGGTGACAAGCAATGCTGGGCACCAGCACCAAACTTTCGATGATAGAAGCACAGTCGTGCTGGCGAAGGTGAAGGCTCTCTTGTTTGCGATCGCTGTGGACTGCGACCACGCTGTGAGTCATGTGAGCGATTGCGATTACGTGTTCGGGACTGCTCCTTGATAAGTGTTAGGAGCTCGGACTGAGCGAGTTGCATTTGTGCTACAGTCTGGACCAAGCCAGTGAGCAACGGGTCAGTGCACCTGTGGTTAGGTGACACTGATCGTGGCGGGTGTAATACTTGCGTGGCCATGACAGAGGAGCCCGTCTGACTCTCCATTAGTTCATCTGCCAGCTCAGCCTGCTCGTAGAGTGATGCGGCACGATAAATCTTCAGGCACCTCACGACGGCTGGTGGAAGCAGTGTGAGCCACCTAACGCGAAGCACGTCCTCTGACGCACGGTCGCCAGCCAGGGTCCGCAATTGCCGCAGAAGCTGGCCGGGCTTCTTGTCACCGAGTTGGACTTCCGACAGGGTCTTGTGCAGCTGGCGGTCTGCGGAGTCAGTGAGTCGCTTTATAATCTCAGTTTTTAGATACTGGTACCTTTCAGACTCAGGTGGATCACTGAGTATGTCCGCAACCTCCATGATCGTCTCTGCGTCCAGCGAGCTGACGATGTAGTTGAATCTTGACGAGTCACTTGTGACTCTGTAAATTTGGAACATCGACTGGACCTGGAGGAACCATAGCTTGGGGTTGTGTTTCCAGAACGGTGGAATTTTGAGGTTCACAACGGCTTCCACCGAGACGGGGGCTGCAGGTGCAGCCAGGTTGATCAGCGGCGGTGTGGGAGGGTCGCCGTTGAGCGGTATGTCGTCGGTCCGACCGGTGGGTAAACGCGGCAGGGGCATGTTAGCCTTGTGCGAATTAGGTTAGCTCGCGGTCAACGAGGCACGGCTAAACCACTGGTTCACAATGAATGTTCACACGCGACGCGAGAAAAGGCTGTGAAACACGGTTTGCGTGCATTTACGCGAATAGTTAGTGTCGATGCGGTCGCTGAGACGCTTGAGTGCGTAAATGCGTTTTACGAGCGGCGATGCACACCGCGTGTTTTCGCGCGGCACGGCAATCCGATCACATCACGTCGGGGTCACCATTTATAGATATTTGGTTCATCTATAATATTTGAGTAGACACTCGTGGATAATGATTGATGAATATTTATTACAACAGTCGTACATGATAATTAACAAGACACGTTAGAGAAAAGACGCGAATAGTGGGTGATGTGCGAATTGCCCGGTACGCTACAAGTGTAGTGACTACAAGGACGCTTCTAGTGGCTCTAGCAACGAGAGACTAGACTACTGGACCGCGGGGATAATCTCGCTAGAAGTCCGGGCGTGGAGTTAACAATTGCTTCCGTCGGTGGCGTGGCGGTGCAGCCGAGGTGCACGCATGCTGTGTGGCGGATGGCAGTGCTGGTAGCGTGCGTAAGTTGGCTTGGTCGGTAATAGGTGGTGAAGTTTGGCGTGTCGGTGACGCCACATATGTCCTTCTTACTTGACGGTAACCGGAAAAAACCCTGAGTATCTTTCGGCACCTGGGCTCGCGAACTATGATCCCCTCTTATTGACCCAAAATCAAGCTAATTGGGGGTATCGCTTTCGCTGGATAATCGCGACTAGCGCCTCACTAGGATGATGCATAAATCACAGTAGACGATAGAGATCCGTAGCCCAGTCTCGGAGGTAAGACATCCTTCAAGAGGTGGTCATTGGAATGGACGGTTATCGAGCGGGACTGCTCGAAATGTCGATGGCAAGATGGGTTTGACGATTGTGCCCGCTCGAGCGATATAGCGACTTGAGCTCCCGTTGCTGACGAGGTAGTACCCAGAAAAACGGCAAGTGCATTGATGCGTTCCTTCTTTCTCTCTCTCTCTGGGTTCATCATTCATAAAAATACGAAAGTACGAAAATAATTAAGTATTATCCTACATGATTATAATGGCGCCCTGTGAGATCGTCTTAGAACCGCCTTTTAACGCAACTATACAAAACTATGAAGAAGGAAACAGCCAAAAACACAATTGTTTTGTCAATAACAATTAATACCTTAAACTAAATCTTGGAAGATAGAGGTACAAAGAGGTCGAATTTTCATGGAAAACCTCGTATATGCGATTAGACAAAAAAATCCGTTACAGTGTTATTAATGGCAATATTCTTATTTAAAAAATCGCTTAGATGCTCCGCCTTATGCCCAGGGCATTGTTTGTAAGCGATCAGCTATGAGAAAACTCTTGAAACATCGCGGCAGCAGCGCGATTACATAAACCTGATTACACTCACGTCCACAACCAGCACGCGCCAATTAAAGAAACATGCAAATTAGAAAATTGTAGATTGCTTTGTTATTATGTTATCTGAAAGCCAAAATCGAAATACTTATGGTAATGCGCTGTGCCCTGATGAGAAAAGTACATCGGCGGTTGTTTTCGTTCTATCCCTCGTTCTCTCGTAGCACGGTACACTGAACGAGCTACACAATAATTCCACGTGCTGCAATGAGAAAAAGATGAATAATTAATTTTTTCGTTCCGTCTCTCTCTCGCTCGGCTGTGATCGGGTTCTAAAGTGTAGAGAGAAAACTTCCTATATCGCAGCTACAGCGCGATTACAATTGCGCGTGACTTATCGTCTCGCATACATATGCACACTTCCACGCTCCTCACTCTTGGAGGTGGACCAAATGATATGAAGAATTATGATTTCGTACTAACGTGATTCTCCGGATATTTCCTTTCAGCATGATATTACTACTTAAGAAATAATAATACGGTAAAGCTTCAGGATCGAAACATGCATCATTCCCGACGTAATACACTTTTTCCACAATCGAATGTGAAAAAACTATGACCTTTTAACTTCGTTTTAGAATCTGATCATCTTTCTCTCGACACTAATAATTTGGGTGCAAATAATTTTGGTTTTTTACTCCCGACTGCCCGTAGGGCAAAAAGGGAGTATGCCTTTCACTGGCATGGCGCGAATATGCCAGTTTTCCATGTCCAATGTTCCCTAAATCGGCTAAAGATGTCTTAACAAAACTTGGTACACAGGTTCTGTGCATTATAGTATTTTTTGTCCTAGATTGTACACATTGGGTGAGATTTCAGAAAGATAAAGAAGTTTTTAAAAAATCTATGAGAAGCACTTTTGTATATATTGAAATGCCACAATATGGCCATAATTCCTACTCGTTCATCTGTACCGAACTTCAGACCGCTCATGATGGAGTAAGAGAAAGAGCACGCCTATGAAGTAAATATTTGTATATATATATGATATATACCAGGTGCACAAGTATGAAATGCGGATTTCAGACAACAGATGGCGCACGAATGCAGTTTGTGCTATAAAAATTTGACACTGCGCCATTTTGTTGTGTCTTTAACAAGTGTCAGATACACACGAGTGATAAATTGGAAAAGTGTGTGCATAGTATTGTGTTATTGCGTTCAATATGTCGAAATTTATACCGAACAAAGAGCATTCATTTTTTGTTTTCATTTGAAGAAAACTGCTGCTGAATCATACCGATTACTTCGAGAAGCTTATGGTTAATATACTCAATCGCAAGATACGTGTGAACGATGGTTTCGGCGTTTCAAAAGTGGTGACTTTGATGTAGGAGACAAGGAACGTGGAAAGCCGCCAAACAAATACGAAGATTTGGAATTCCAAGCATTGTTGGACGAAGATGATTAGCAAATATAAAAACAACTCGCCGAGCAATTGGGAGTTAGTCAACAAGCTGTTTGCAATCGGCTACGAGAGATGGGAAAGATTCAGAAGACCTGTAGATGGGTACCACATGAGCTGAACAACAGGCAAATGGAAAAGCGCAAAAACACATGTGACATTTTGCTCGCTTACTACAAAAGGATGTCGTTTTTGCATCGTATAGTTACAGGGGATGAAAAGTGGATTCATTTTGAGAATCCCAAGCGTAAAAAATCCTGGGTAGACCCAGGCGCACCATCCACATCGACCGCAATACCGAATCGCTTTGGCAGAAAGACGATGCTCTGTATTTGGTGGGACCAGAGGGGCGTGGTCTATTATGAGCTGTTAAAACCTGGGGAAACGGTTAATACTAAACGTTACCAACAACAATTGACTGATTTGAAGCATTCGCTGCTTTAAAAAAGGCCAGAATACCGAAACAGGCAACGCAAAGTCATTTTTCTTCATGACAATGCTCCATCACATACGGTAAAATTGGTTCGCGACACCTTGGAAGCACTCAGCTGGGAAGTTCTACCCCATACGGCTTACTCACCAGACTTGGTTCCTTCCGATTACCACTTGTTTGCATCGATGGGTCACGCACATGCTGAGCAGCGCTTTGGTTTGTACGAAGATGTGAAAAAATGGCTCGATGAATGGTTCGCAGCAAAAGGGGAAGATTTTTACTGGCGTGGTAGTCACAAATTGCCCGAATGATGAGAAATATATCCAACAAGGGATGGAGCATACTTTGAGTAAACCACTTTTTATCATTCTTCCGAATTTAACATGTTTTTTTAGAAAAAAAATCCGCATTTCATAGTTGTACACCTGGTATATATATCAGGTGGGATGAAAAGTTCGTAGGCTGACACATAGATGGCGCTACTAGTATTAAATTCATATGATTTTTAGTTAGCCCTAACCTTCAAAAGACACGTGTATAAATTTAACAGCTGTCGCACTATTAGTTTGTGAGATATAGCATTTTGAGTGAAGCAACTTTTGTTAGTTTGAAAAAATGGATAAAAAGGAATTTCGTGTGTTAATAAAGCATTGCTTTTTGGCGAAGAAAAATACTGTTGAAGCCAAGGCTTGGCTTGATAAACATTATTTGGACTCTGCACCAGGAAAATCAACCGTTGAGAAGTGGTTTGCTAAATTTAAACGAGGCGAAATGAGCAATACGGACGATGAACGCAGTGGACGCCCCATACCGATGAAAACATCAAAAAAGTCCACAAAATAATTTTGGATAACCGTAAAGTGAAGTTTTTCGAGATAGCTGAGACCCTAAAGATATCAAAGGAACGTGTTGGACATATCGTGAAAGAATATTTGGGTATGCGAAAGCTCTGTTCAAAGTGGGTGCCGCGCGAGCTCACAATCAACCAGAAACAACAACGAATTGATGATTCTGAGCAGTGTTTGGAGCTGTTCTATCGTAATAAACCCGAATTTTTGCGTCGATATGTGACAATGGATGAAACTTGGCTCCATCATTTCACACCGGAGTCCAATCGACAGTCAGCCGAGTGAACTGCATGTGATGAACCGACTCCAAAGCGTGGAAAGACGCAACAGTCGGCTGGCAAGGTTATGGCATCAGTATTTTGGGATGCGCATGGTATAATATTCATCGACTATCTTAAAAAGGGAAAAACCATCAACAGCGACTATTACGTAACGTTATTGGAGCGTTTAAAGGACGAAATCGCGGAAAAACGACCCCATTTGAAGAAGCAGAAAGTGCTGTTTCATCAAGACAATGCACCGTGTCACAAATCAATGAAAACGATGGAAAAATTGCATGAATTGGGCTTCGAATTGCTTCCGCATCCACCGTATTCTCCAGATCTGGCCCCCAGTGACTTTTTCCTGTTCTCAGATCTCAAGAGAATGCTCGCTGGAAAGAAATTTAGCGCCGATGAAGAGGTAATCGCCGAAACTGAAGCTTATTTTGAGGCTAAAGACAAATCGTACTATAAAAATGGTATCGAAAAATTGTATGACCGCTATAATCGTTGTATCGCCCTCGAACGCAACTATATTGAATAATAAAATCAAATTTTATCAAAAAAAAGATTTTTTTTATGTTAGCCTACGAACTTTTCAGCCCACCGTTATATAAAGGGTGGTTAAATTGTAAGGGCCGATGTTGAATGTGAACCACACCTAAACGTCAAGTTTTTTTCTGCATTTCATTTGACTTTTCTCAATTTCAGACTAACTCAATTTGAACCATGGAAAGATACACAATCGAGCAACGCGTTAAAGTTATTCAGGCTTATTATGAAAATGGGCGTTCAAATCAAAATGCATATCGTGCACTTCGTGATTTTTTCGGTCAATTTAATCGTCCAAATGTGCGTACAATCGGAAAAATCGTGCAAAAATTTGAGCAAACCGGATCTGTAGGAGATATTAAAACACCAGTGCATGCTCGTACAGCTCGTACTGCAGAAAATATTGCTGCTGTTCGCGATAGTGTGGCTGAAGAGCCGTCCACCTCAATTCGTCGTCGTGCCCAACAATTGCACCTCTCACGCTCGTCGTTGATGAACATTATGCATAAAGACTTGCATTTACACGGTTATAAGGTGCAATTGACTCAAGAACTAAAGTCTCTTGATCATTCCAAACGTCGTCAATGGTCAGAATGGTGGCAAGAAATGGCAACAGTGGATGATCAATTTTCGAAGAAAATCATCTTCAGTGATGAGGCACATTTTCACCTCAGTGGATTCGTCAATAAGCAGAATTGCCGCATTTGGGCGAATCATAATCCAAGAGTGATTGTCGAAAAACCAATGCACCCACAAAGAGTGACTGTTTGGTGCGGTTTATGGGCTGGCGGCATCATCGGGCCGTATTTTTTCCAAATTGAGGCCGGTCAGGCAGTTACTGTGAATGGTGTTCGCTATCGTGAGATGATAACGAACTTTTTATGGCCCGAATTGGAAGATATGGATGTGGGCGATATGTGGTTTTAACAGGACGGTGCCACTTGCCACACAGCTAACGAAACAATGGCTCTTTTGCGCGACAAATTCAATGGCCGTGTTATCTCACGTGGTGGCGATGTCAATTGGCCGCTAAGAACATGTGATTTGACACCGTTGGACTTCTTTCTTTGGGGTTATTTGAAAGAAAAGGTGTACGTCGATAAGCCAGCAACAATTCAAGAGCTAAAGGATGAGATAATTCGGCACATTAACGGCATAGAACCTCAATTATGCCTAAGCGTCATCGAAAATGTGGACCATCGGATGGAGGTGTGCCGCCGAGGTCGCGGCGGCCATTTGGCCGATATTTTGTTCCATACATAATTGAACCATACCATATTATCATAATAAAAAGAATTGACAATAATTTCCTAAATAATTTGTGTTTTATTCAAAATCAACATCGGCCCTTAAAATTTAACCACCCTTTATATATATATATATATTATTTAACAGCATGTAAATTCAAATAAGTTTGTTGTACAACAGATACTTTGTTAACATTAGGGAACTTGCATGTTTAAAAATGTTTGTTTTTTCGAAAGTAGCGTGAAAAAAAATTTCCAAAGTAATTTTTTTTGTACAAGCAATATTAGCGCTGGAAAAAAAATATTTCGCTCAATTTTTTCGGTAGATTTGAATGGGCAGTCATATTGTTGGACCCGTCTCTCAGCGCCGTCAGTGTCGCGTCCGGGAGCTATGGTCCACTCTAAATGCTTTCTGCTCCTAGCAAGCAGCATTCTTAAGAGTAGGCGAAACATCCATGAGTGCGAAAGAGGCAGAACTAGTGTGGCGGACACGATGGAGTGAAAGACATAAACCTTCAACTTACACAGATGTGCTGTTACTTTTTCACTTCGCCGTGAGCGCCATACTAGCTTGTCTCTTTCGCATTCATGGATAAAGTATGGAGGTACATGTATACATATACGTATCCATATGCATTCAGTACCCTCTTTCAGTATTTCAATAATATCCTTTCTATCCCCTTTCTTGTTTAAATTTTTTTCTTTTTTTTTTATGAATATGCCAAATTTACCTTGATATGCTTTCGACTGCGCCTCCAAGACAACATTATGCTTGTCCGAGAGTTGAACAATGGTGAACGGTCCAGTATAATTTGCGTCGAATTTTCCTTTTTTTGGTTCCTTTAGGACATACGCCCGATCACCTACCTTCCCTTTGAATAGGCGCACGATGTTTTTGTTACGGATTTTGGAATTCTCCTTTGCTTTGATCAAATTATTTCCTGCCATTTAACGAATTTCCGATATTCGTCCAATATGTTTAGCCAAAAATGAGTTGTAAGTCTGTAGATTTTCATCTGCGGGGTACTGGTTTGGTAATCGAGGCAGTTGCTCTTAGATAAGCTCGTACGGCGTAAAGTTCGTCGCCTCGTGGACACACCTTTTGTACGACAGTACTGCAAAAGGCAATACACGATCTCAATCGTCGTAAGCAGTCGCATAATGCTTCACGTATTCTCTCAATACTATGTGGCCGCGCTCCAGTGAACCGTTCGTCTGGGGACGATAACCAGACGTCGTTAATTGTTGTATATGAAAAATTCGAGACAGTTCGTTCAATAGATTACTAGTGAACGTCGCTCCTGTTGTGACGTGGAATATTCCATTTCATGGTATTTTCGGGAATATTCCATAGCTGACACAGCTAACGAAACATTGCAATTCGTTCAAGACAGGAAACGAAATCCAATGCCCGATCCTACGATCGACGCCAAGAACGCCGACGCAGCATGAGGCAACTCGTTCGGCGATCGACGATAGGCTAAAGCAAAAATTGCTAATTAAGAGATTTTCGCGAACACAGTTAGCAACTGTTTTACGAAAATCAGTTTTTAAAGTAGACTCACAGAGAATGGGTTGGTTCCTCGTCAATTACTCGAAACAACGAATTATTGTACATTCTTTTATTGACTTTTAAATAGACAACAGAAAGTTACTGTTGCCTATAATAAATACTTCCATTTATATAAATTCGCGTTTACACCAATTACTCGAGATCCATCTCCTAATCGGCAAACGATCCCAAAAAAGAATAATTTTTCAATACTATACCGAATACCGAATAATCTAATTACGCGGTACCGGCATAACACTCCCCGATCGGTAAGAATGGCCGGAGGGGCGCCGCATTCACTAATTAAATAACGCGTTACGGCCTCGGCAATTGTCGTGGCCTTCAGATTCGGTCCAGCTTCAGCCAGGCAATATTTTGACAAGTTGTCCTGCATAGTCAATATATGCTTATTTCCATGCGGGGTCGTGGGGAGGGGCCCCACGGTATCAAGAGAAACCTTGTCGAATGCGTCAGCTGGCGTGTCCGTGATTAGCATCGGTTCACGGACCTTAGAGCGAACTAGTTTCTGTTCCTACATACCCTTGCAAGGACGTACATAATTTTGAACTTCGTTTCGTAGCGAAGGCCAATAAAATAGTTCGCGAATTTTTCTATAGGTCTTCGTCACTCCTTTATGACCACCTATTAGGCTTTCGTGATATTCGCTGATTATACCACGCCTTTGTTCCTGAAGGGGTAGTATAATCTTGCTATAGCACATGGTTACAGAGTTATCAGCACCTCTGAACAGCTCGTGTATCATCGTAATGATTTCGTTGCTAGGCAGTTCGTCCGTAATATCACCTGACCTGGAAATTTGAAAAGCGTCTACGCGTTGATGTTGCAGGACGCTGTTGAAATTTTTCAACCAGTTATAAACCGTTTCCTTGGATGTTTTGTCACACTATTTTTCTTTTACGACCATGCTGTAAATATTGTATTTACCGTTAGGCGTATTTACGATTTATCCCGTGACGAGACCCTTGGCCTTTATTGCTGAGGTATTTATTAGTTCTAAATCGGCCAAAAGTCTTCCAATAGGGCTCGTTAATTATCCATCCGCAGGGATGAAGTGGGCATGTTTATCACGTTTATAAGTTAAATTCCCTCGAGTGCCAGTAACCGCGAAGGCGTTCTTTGCGACATCGCTGGTACTGCCACTCGGGAAGGCGTTCCCTTTGAAAGGCACATCTATTGATTTAGCCTCGTCCTGCATAGACTTAGCAGGCGAGTCGGATTCAACTACTACACATATTTCTTCTGTACAATTAATACCCTGGCTGATAGCACTGGGCATGATGGCCGCGATTGGCGTTATCGCTGGGGGGCGGCCCGCTGCAGCCAGACGTTAGAAGCCTTGGTCCTCGGTTCATCGTTCCTCCTTGTTCTTTGCGTATGCATGACAGAAGAGACAGTAGGGGGAGCGGGGTAGACCAAGCAGTAGGGCGTTGACTCGGCGCAGGCAACGAGAGCCGCGAGTACTGAGGCCCAGCAAGCATTGTGTCAGCCAGATGTGGAGGAGCGGGAGTCTCTCTCGCCACATCTCTAGGGCCGTCTCTCTCTCGCTCATTAGCCTTGCTAAACTCACTCTCTGTGACAACTTGCATGCGCTCAAAGAGTACGGATGCGTCGTTCGAGCTTTGCATCGCCTTTTTTGTCGTTATATGTATCCAAATCGATGAGTAATTTACGTGTTTTCTCATCGACTTTCGACAATCGATTTATTAAATCCCCCTCGCACTCCTCATCTACTTCAAGCGCTTTTCCCGCTTGGAAATTTTTCCTCCAACTCCCTAAAGGATCCTTCAAAATTTTGAAAAGAGTCCTGTAGACAGCCAGGTACTGCTGGCCGATCACTGATAGGCTCCGCCTCAAACGTGCTTTCGTCAGAGTCGTTGGCCGCAGGGCTTGTCATTGCCACCGCGATGCCGCTCTCGTAAGGGAGCGGGGCAGGGAGTAATTCAGTAGGCAACACAGCGTCGGACTTTGCCTCTCGTGCAGCAATTACTACAGGAGCCTTTTCTGTTGCTAGTTGCCGCTTGGAGGAAAGGAGGGGTGCACGAAGCATGCTACGATGCAGTCGATGTATGGGAACCCCTGATGATTCGGATTTCGTACTTGGGTGCTCGTGCTCGATCGTAGGAGCTTTCCCTACCTTCGATCTCGTACACGTGGCGATCGCACTCGGGTCTGCCTGTACAGCCTTCTTGAGGACTTTCTTTATTAAAGATCCGATTTGTCTAGCTGCGGGCGCGCGTAGTGGGTCATAATTTAATCTCGGCCGGCCCACGCCATGTTCTACCGGTCACACGGGTTTCTAAACCGTAAGACATTCCTCGTCAGAGTCAATTTTGCTGGTTCATAAAGATGACTCTGTATCTCTGGCACCGGTACTCTCGTCGGTAACCATCGGGTTGCGTGAAAGAGATCCGCGTTAATATTCAGACCACCAGGCTTGTACAGAAATTCATAATTATAATTTCTTAATTTTAGTCGCCAACGCCTCTTACCCGGATCGTCATCGAACCAATCCACTTCGGGCTGACAAGAGCGTTTTTTTTAAAATAGGCCATTCGGTTGCATCGACACGTGGTAGATACCCGTCAGACAGATGGCAATTCGTAGTAGACAGAGGTACCTGAGTTCGCGAACGTGCCTTCACCATGAAAACGTGTTTGCCCGCGTTTCTTCGCCCGAAGATGCCATTCTATGCAAATTCCTGCTTCGTTAGGAGTAAGGATTTTGGACGTATGGTGTCATTTAAGGTTACGAGTATTTCATGGTGAAAGGAAACCTCTGCCTTTTCCTGACGCATATAAAGTTTTCTCATCACTCCATTGCTTTGCGTGGGAAATTTTCTTACAACATGAAATATCGCAGGCTCGTCTCTAAAGTGGATTTCCACTGTGCCGAGAGTAGGAGCCTTCGATTTAGCTGAACCTTCGAATTC
Source organism: Cylloceria caligata (assembly GCA_963942595.1). Taxonomy (NCBI): domain Eukaryota; kingdom Metazoa; phylum Arthropoda; class Insecta; order Hymenoptera; family Ichneumonidae; genus Cylloceria; species Cylloceria caligata. The sequence continues at coordinate 53,959,023 of OZ012705.1, forward strand.
AGTACTCGCGCTCTGGTCCACGAGGACCTCTTCATGGAGCGCGGATAACTTGATAAGATTGAGGTGGAATCCCGTATCACAGTAAAAATTGTCAAAGCCATTTCTGAGTTCAGGAGCCGACATTTTTACCACACAAAAATTCGACCTCCCCCTCCTCGACACCACGAGAAATCACTACTCAGGGGTTAACGGGAATTTTACAGATGTCTTCGATTTTTCCGAGTCCCTCGCTTCCTGCTAGCTCGCCGTCGGTTTGCCGAGACGAGCCGGTAGCGAGTTTAAATGCTCGGACGAATTTTGTGTACGTCTATTTGAAGAGGGGTAGGTGAAGCGCTGTGGGGTGCCCGCGCCGGACGAGGAGCCGAGCAATTCCACGGACAACATGCACATCCCGTCCCTCTCACCCAGCAATAATGTTTTGAACAACTGTCTCCTATTCCCCTTTCGCGTTTTACTGCTCTGTTCCACAGGCAGCAAGTATAGCCCGTGCTACGCAGGCAGCAGTAACGCAACTCACGCCCCGTGTGCTTATCTTTGTTACAAAGACCCTATTCTCGCTCCTTGTAAGATGTTCCTGATTTTAATGTGCCCGTCGGACGAGGGCCACCTAAAGAAAACGAGCCTGGTAGGGCCACCGTGGCTGAAGGTGTCGTAAGTACGAAGGCGAAGGAGGGTGAGATTGTTTATATTTCGGGTCATCCCTAGCAAAAAGTACCGACGGCTCAGTTGATTTTTGTCACGAGGAATCGTTTACGCCAGTGCGCCTGTTCTCTGTCGAATAGCGAGCCTCTCTGCTAACTTAAACGCGTCCTCCAGGGTCTTTGACTCTCAGAAGTCTATCGCGACACTTATGTGAGTGGGTAAAGCGTCTAAGTATGCACGGATGGCGATTTTAGACAAAGCGTTGAGTTCTAGTGCGGAGGGGTCAGAGTCACATTCCTATTTTCAAGCGCTGTGCCCACCACCAACAGCATTCGCATCCGGTCCTAGAAATTACCGACTGTCTCGTTCTGCTTCATACGCGCGCGCGAGATTTCTTCCGAATAATAGTCTAAATTTTTTCCGCGAGCTAAACGTGATTTTAAGGTCGTGATTAACTTTGAAACCGTCTTTATGGTCCAACCGTAAACGCAGTTTCGCGCATTACCTCGTAGTCGCGAGGTTATTGCGTTCACAAATTCGCGTTCGGAACCGAGCGAACCATTTCCGCGCAGCAGATTTTGATAAAGTACCTTCACCGTACACAGCACAAATTTGTTCACAAGCCTGCGCAGCGGTCTTCCCTTCGTCGTAATAATATTGCAAAATATAGCACAATTTTTCATTACTTTTCTCCATTTTCAAACGCAAACAACTTTACGACCACTGTACCAATTTCGATGTTTATACACTTGAGTGTATAAACATCAAAGTAATGCTCGAAGTGTCACCTTTCCAACGAGCGTTTAGTGGTGTCGCTGCGATCTGTGTTTCCTGAATTATTTGCAATTGATGCCATCTATCAGAAAAAACGCCACAAACTTTATCCCAGACCCAATATATGCTTTCTATTATTTTCTTAATTAAACCGTCTAGCAAACATATGCAAACATTTAATAAATGGTTTCACATGGAATCATTTGTTTCGACGACTGTCGAAAATAGGAATAAGTATCAATATTAAGCGTAAGCAGTGGTATAGGATTTGCGAGCACTTTGAATGTAAAAATTTCTTATTTCCACTAAATATAACCTCTAAAATTCCGTTCAGTTTTACTTTCTACAATTTCTTTAAAATATAGATGTAAAGTAGAACCTAGCAAATTTCTTCCTCATTATTTTCTACCTTCTATAAATATTCTTATTTAAGGAAACTAAAATTTATCAACATACTTCCTTATGGAGGTGACTTCGTTGAAGGTGGAAAATAGTGAAAAAACATTTTGGAAGGTGTAATTTTGCATTTTTTCTTCATTTAAATTGGAATGGAATGTTGTTTTTTTTTGTTCTAAAGAAATGAACCTACACTAACGCCGTCCGTCGGTACGAAGCTCGAAGGTCTGATTATGGATGAGATCGAAGAAGATTTCAATCCACGCGCTTACGAGAGTGCTCCTAATGGCTTTGGAAGTCATTCGTTGAGCAGTTCGTTTCCGATCATCAATGGTCAGGCGTCAGCAGGACCTTTCTTCGCACAAAAGAATGGGTCCATGAGTTCCCCACCGCTTCGTAAGTTTTATCAAGAACAAATATCAGTAGTGCAACCAAAAATCGATTGTCTCAAATGCTCTTAAATAATAAAAAATAAATGTTACATTTTTAGTGGCTCCACCTCCAAAAGCCAAGGACTTGAGACGCCAGAACGGTGTGAAGGAAGATCTGTTTGGCAGCGTTCCGTTTAATCCACCGACTCCAGCAATCGGAACACCCATGAGTTCGTGTATGGAGACTGTGAACATCATGAAGAACAACTTCGACGATCCATTCGAAATGGGTGAGTTTGAAGCTGCCACACCGACCTCCAATCCCAGTCAAAAAGAACTTGAAAATGCAATCGGTCTATTGGACAAAAGGCTACTCGAAATGAAGGTGAATATTTAATGATCTGAAGATCTGACGATTCAATTATTCGAAACCATACCTTATTCTGATCTTTTCAGGATGGCTTCAGTAGAGGCTTGTCTATGGGCACCGACGATTTCTCTCTGGAGAGTCTGGATCCCCTGCGAAACTGAAATCGTTGAGCCGCGAACAAAATAAAAATGATGACAATATGAAAGACAATCACGTGTTCAGGATGTTGAAGTCTAGTGAGTCGCCCGCAGTCTAATCGTCCATCGTGTCAATAGTGCGCAGCAACTAAAATTAGTCAATTCTCTTATTAATAACCAAAATTAAACGGGCGCTTTTCTATCGGCAAGGGGGCGCGGTAAATAGATCTTGAGGTGAGTGCGAGTCACTAACAAAAAGTGGAAGAAGTACGAATCTTTACCAATGTTAAGAACGGCTTCTATTGTCTTCCGATAATGAAAAGAAAATTAATTTTCCAGTCACCGCTTTGCTTTACGAATTCTATGAAAATAATCAATCGCTTTCTTGTCGCGGAGACGATGAAATAGTTTTTACATTCCCAGCGCAATTTTCCAGCGCATTAGCAAAACATTTTTTTCCCCTCCATGTCGTATCCAGATCTGAATTTATCGATTTTACGATCGTCGGTTTTACCAACGCTCTGTATAATAACAATCGTGTAAATAAGGAATCCCAGTTAACGTCATTGTTGCTCTATTTTTTTTTAGTAATTATTATTTTCGCTACATTAGGAATAAAAAAATATATCGTAACGATTTTGGTCATTCGTGAATCTACAGGTCTTGTATTATTATTATTATTATTATTATTATTATTATTATTATTATTATTATTATTATTATTATTATTATTATTATTATTATTATTTCCCTATACAGACGGAATAAAAAAATTCAAGATTCCTAACGAACGATAAATGGTCGTTAGTCATGTAAATAATTGCAATAAAAAATCGATATATGTATGTGGACACACAGACACACATATTGTATTAATTATTATCATTGTTGCTATATTGTTTAAGTATTGATGTTTAGCAAGAATATACAGTTATTCATATACATAACGTATATTCCACTTCATTCATTTTTCTCAACCCAAGTTTTTCATATGGCACAGAGCGACGTTTGACCCAATGTTCCAGGTAAAACATTCAATTAGAAAAGAGAATCGGTGCTACAAATTCCATGAGTCATGTAAAACTTTTCAAATTACTTTACGTTACTGGACAATAAAATTGGCCTCGTATTGAATAAGAAAGATTTTTTGGACAACCTGGCGCACATATTTAAGGCGTTTATGTATATTTTTCTTTTCCTCTTCATCGCTACTTTGTCGATGAACATGGGCCATAATCTATTATGAAGTTAGAAAAATTTGATGAATCCCCTGACCACTTCCACGACAATTGCAGTAGCGATAAAGAGAAAAAGTGTTGGTAAAATTTCTCCAAAGAACGCGATGAAGGTTGAAACTGTCGTCTTTTCTTATAAATCTTATTCTTATATCTTATAAATACGAGAATATTTATGCTCTTATGAATATTCATAACCCTTATATCTTATAATTTGAAACGTCTCGCGATTTCTCTTGTTATTTTATTTATTATCGTGACGATCTTTTTGTCGGTGCGCAATATTGAGAAAATAATTTGATTTTTGGGATATTTATAAAATAAATCCTCTCTCCCTAGGTGATGTAGGATGCACTGGAGATTATTTAAAATTGCGTTCGTGCCCTGGGCTGGAGTTTGTTGTTCCTGGAGTATTTATTTAATATTTTTATTTGTTCAAAAAGTGACCTCAGGTTAGAATTTTGTTATCGCATTTAACACAGGTTAGACGAGCATTTGCCAACTCCAGCATTGGTCCTCGTTATATGGAAAAATGAAGGTTTTTCGAATTTAAGGATAAGGAAAATTTATAGGTGGTGTAGTACTCTACTTTGTCGGTTGGTGATACGGTACGATCTATCCGTGATCGATTCGTATGATCATCGCAATTTTAAATGTGCTTTAAATTCGTACTGTTTATCTCCTGCCACGGTTCGAATTAATTGCTTCATTTATTTCCGGTTTTTTTAAGTCAACAAGATTTTTCGAGCTCGACTGTTTTGCTCGACCAAATGATTTTAAATTTATGACCGATCTGAAGTCGCTACATGGAGCTCAACGCTCAATTTGACGTTTGCTGAGAATTCGTTCCTTGGTGTTGGGGAACGAATCTGTAAGATATAGATAATAATGAGTTTTCACTCACGGTCGGATGATAACTAACCAGACTGACAGATGTTGGTAGAGAAAGTGGTTTATTCTACCTTCGCATCATACAACATAAAAGATATTTAAAAATACTAATAAATAAAATGGATTTCGAAAAAGGATTCCAAGAGTAAAGCACACAATTATATTAATTGTGTGCTGTCAATTTTGGCGAGGTTAACGTGATGCAGTCAGCGCTGCAGAGCACGGTACAGTGATAGCTTGAGGATGCACAAATGAGTGGAATTAATTCACAGTACTTTCCCAGCAGCTTACTTGGGGGAAAGTACAGTGAATTAATAAGAACACACGCAATTATATTAATCGAGTGTGCAACAAGTGATGTGAAAACGTGGTACAGCCCGTGCTACAGAGCACGCCACAGTGTGAGACCTTTATGTTGATGTACCGATGAGTTTTCCACTCCTTACCGTCATTGAATTACGATATATTGTAACGGTGTACTCTTACCTGAGTTTTGAGTCCTGGTGAGCACGAATATGTTGAGTGGATCCGGTGAAAAGCGGTGAAAAGTCTGAGATGTCCAGAGGATATGTGTGCTGTGCAAGCGGGTTTTCACAGAAGTGTCAAAAATAGCAATATAGCTGCGCTTTACAAAAGCGTCGTTGTGCGACGCTGAAGTTAAGAGAGAGAGAGAGCTAAGCTAATTTTCCAACATTTCCGCCCGCCATTAGCAACGGGGTTGATGATTAGATTCCCTGATGTTGTGCGTTGGATGAGACGGGCAAGACAGCTAGTTTTGAGATAGGCCTGGTGAGAGTAGTGGTAGCAGTTCGGAGTGTCACCACCCTGGTGAGCCCATCTTTGCTTGTATGCAACGCTGTGACCCTTGCGAGTGGCTACTTGCACGGGGAGAAGCACTCATCCGTGAGCAGAACCAAAGAGCCGATTTTGATGATGTCAGGTGATGCCACTTTGAGATGCTGCTGCCGTTGTAAGTAATGAGCAGACCATTGACACCAAAATTGTTGCACCTTCTGCTGCCACAATTGCCGTCTTGAGAGTCGTGAGATTGCCAAAACCTCTAGAGTTGGCTCTAGGACAGTTGTGAGTGTTTCGCCAATGATAAAATGTCCAGGTGAAAGGGCCGGCGTAGTCAACTCCTGTGTGAGTGAATGCGCGCCTTGGTGTGACTCGTGACAAAGGGAGCTGACCCATCAATTGTTGAGCTCGAATTCCTTTTTGCCAAGCATACACAACGCAATGAAAAATATGAGTTTTTACAAGAGCTTTTCCACCGACGATCCAATAAGTTAGCCGTATTTGAGCTGATGTGAGTGGAGTGCCTCCGTGAAGAGTCCGCAGAGATGCGCTTGATCGATAACGAGAGTTCAGAGTCGACAGTGACGAGGTAGAATGGCAGGGTGTCTTCCTTCATATGTGGGTGCTGATTGACCAAGGCGACCTCCTACTTTGAGCACACCTTCCTAGTCGATGAGAGCTGTAAGTTGACTGAAGGGGTGAGAGGATGGAAGAAAAAAGCCTGACTGCAGCACTTGTAATTCGTGTTAAAAAAAACACGGCTTGTGTGCTTTTGTCCAAAAGACGCTTGCTGCAGCCATCTCGTTTGCTGTGAGTGGAGCTGTTCCTACCGATTCTAACCTTCTCCTTATTCTGGCCACTACCCTGACACAAAATGAGGTGAGACGACACAATTTTGTAAGTGATGAACAGCGATGAATGAGATCCCAATGGTACTCAGACGTCAGAGTCGCAGCGAGAAGAGCTACCCCGGTCGGGCTTCCATAATGCTCTTAAAAATAAAAACTTCAGAATCAGTTGATGTTCTTGGCCAAAATTCAACAGGTTTCACTATCCACGGTGGACCTGACCACCACAACTGATGAGAAGACAATTGAGATGTTGAGATACCCCGCGAGGCACAATCAGTCGGATTGCTTGTGCCTGACACGTGACGCCATTGAGCATTGGGTGTGAGTTCTTGTATTTGAGCTACTCTGTTTCGGACATAGTGTTTCCACCGAGCTGGATGAGCTTTGATCCAGGTGAGAGTTACCGACGAGTCCGTCCACAGGTGAGTAGATGAGATTTCGACCTTGAGTGTGGCTTGAACATATGTAACCAATTTTGCTAGCAACAGTGCTGCAGTCAGTTCAAGCCGTGGTATGGTGAGCTTCTTGAGTGGTACTACGCGCGTTTTTGAGCAGACAAGTGAAGCCACCTTTCCTGTGGAACTTGAGTTGACAGTGATGTAAATCACTGCAGCCATGGCTAGTTGAGATGCATCAAAGAAACCATGCAAGTCCACTGTTGAGTTGCTCCATGTGTTGAACCACCGAGGAATTGAGATTCCGGCCGGATAAGTGAGATATTCTCTGATTGCAATCCTTCGTGTTGAGACCTGGGTTGGCAGTGGACCATCCCAGTAGAGCTTGTGAAGCCAAAGCTCTTACAAGCGTATTTTGGATCTTATCACAACTGGTGAGACGAAACCACGTGGATCAAAGAGTTGAGCCACCTCTGAAAGAACGAGGCGTTTGGTGAAATTTCTTTGAGTTGAGCTGAACCTTGATGCGAATGTGAACTTGTCCTCGTGAGGAAACCAAGTCAAACCAAGAATTTTTTTCTCGCAGTCATCCATTGAGATAGCTGAGCTTGACGGTAATGTTGAGATACTAGCAAGGAGTTTGAGGTCCGACGAGTGCCACTTGGCGAATGGAAAACCGCCCGCCATGCACAAGTCCTTGAGTTGATGAGCTATTTCAATGGGTTGATGAGTTGAATCCACCCCTCCAAAAATAATACTGTGTTTCACTTGAAGATGATCTTGAAGCCTTCACCATATGACCAAGTTGCTCGTATTCGTCCATGAATTGTGAGTAGAGCTGACCGTATTCAGCATTCTTTGAGATTTCCATATAATGTTCTGCAGACACCGATGTGCTTATGAGTATGAGTTTCCCAGATTTGCAGGCGAAGTCGTGAGAGGCAGCCGCACGATATATCGGCCTGCAGAATCACGCTGATGCGTGTTGCGAAAATGATCCTCGCATGCTTGCTCCTCTGGTGTGAATTGATCGACTTTGTCCTTTGGTGGCTCTTCTTGAACCCAGAATTTTGTGAGCGCGTTCTGTAATTCCTGATCATCGTGTTGCACGGCAGCATGATGAACAGTGAGTGCTTCAGGTTAATGATAAGCCGTCCCAATATTGATAATTGTGCAATAGGCGGTGATAGTGTGCCTTTGATAATGTTAGGCTTAATAACCTGTGGATAAATATCCGCTCCAATTATGATGTCGATTGATCGTGGTGTGAGAAAGTCTGGATCCGCCAGCTGAAGCTTCACTATGTGAGACCATGTTGGTGCTGGCGACTCAAATGATGGCAAATGCGTTGTAATGGTGTTGAGAATGTGAGCCAGAACCGTGACTTTCTCCTTAGTGTACACGAAGCACATGGTAAGTTGAACCGATGCACGTGTCTGCGTTGAGTGCCTTCCTTCGATCCCCGTGACCGATATTGATGAGTGCTTGCGTGATGTATTGAGTTTCCGGAAGAGCTCTTCCGTAATGAAAGTCAATTCCGATCCTGGATCGAAGAGAACACGTGCTTGATGAGTTGCTAGTAGCATTGAGCATCTGTTTGTGAGATGAACCGATGAGTGAACGACTGCACTAACGCCCTATTTTATTGTTGACTGTGCAGCGGTTTCCTGATTTGCTCTTGGTGACGCGCAATAATTGCATGAATGTGATTGTGCTAAAAGCACTGATGTACTCTACTGAGCCAATGATTGGTGAACGGCACTCGTTCATTTATTTCGGCTTAAATAAATTTTTTTTCTCCAATTGAATTCTAATCCTCGGAGCTAGATTGAATACAATAGACATTCAGAATGAAACGTTTGTATTAAATTTCGTAAACAACGGTAGCAGAGTTTTACCGTTTATTAATCCCTAGGAAGACCTGAATTCGCTGGTTTTCAGTTATTCAACTTTACCGAGAAAGAAAAAGGTTAACTACTGTATAGAAAACAAATTTAGAGGTCTACCAAACCGAAATGCTAATATTCGAACCTGATTTTAATTCCAAATACTTGAATCATTTAAATTGAATAAAAATGTATTACTAAATAAATACTCCACAAAGCAGTCCGATGCTTCAGGACGAAGATGTCGGACCGCATCGAGCTGACAGATGCACAGAGCTGGTCGTGCGGAATTGTTATGGCTCGCCTGGCTATGAGTGTTTACGTATATTTCATTCGCGCTAAACGCTCCAAAAAGATTTGAGTCGGGCACGTATGTGTGACCATTCTCTGATGGCTTCAGTACAGCTACGCTGAAATTGTGCCTTGAAGACGAGCTTGCTCGGCAGTCGAGCAGGTGAACTTGAGCGCGGACTTGGTTGCGTAGGTGGTGCATCGATGGTAGGGTGTGACACCAGCAGCTTCTTACCAGAAGCCCACTCGACTCCGTCACCGACCTGAGCTGTCTTGGCTTTATCTGCCATGATACTACGAGAGAGTGCACTAATTAATATGTGCAAACTATACATCTTTTCAAGTAGGCGATACACGTTTGAGCACTGTTAATGCGAAAGTAAAGAGGAATAAGCAAAATAAACCTCCGCAGAGATGTACGATACCCCACGATGCAGATGTAGTGCTGCGACGATCCAATCAATGTGCAGAGTTAATACTGCGAAGGTAGGCTAGCGGGCTCCGCTGCGAGTGCTAGAGTTCGTTGAGCTGTCGGATCGTCCTCCGACGAGGTGAGCTGGTGCAACTCGTTCATTTGGTGAGAGCGCCCGGTGCCGTTCCATCTGGCACTTGCAATGACCGCTTATCGTTAAGGTCCCGTTCTCTGGCAGGTTGCGCTTAGACATGGTGCGCAAGGATGATAATGTGACATAGAAATGATATAAAGGAACGAAGATACTTCGCAAAGCGCAACTTTACTAAACTGCTTGGCTGACGATTACCAGGATGAGCCGATGAGATGAGGGATATCCGCAAAGTCCCACGTCGAGATGAGCCGAGAGATGCGTGCCGAAGATACTACTGTGTTCAAAAAGTAAGGTGAATTTTGTTTTAAAATTAAAATTTTTTATTTATTCTTCCAAATCGATTTCGTCCCCCTCAAAATAATCCCCCCTAGCTACAATACACTTATGCCAACGTTTTTTCCAATCTTTGAAGCATGCTAAAAAGTCGTCCTCAGGTATAGCCTTCAATGCGCGTAGCGATTCACGTTTGATCTCTTCAATCGACTCAAAACGATTTCCCCGGAGTGGTCTCTTAAGCTTTGGGAACAGCCAGAAGTCACACGGTGCTAAATCAGGCGAGTACGGTGGTTGTGGAGCGACATGAGTGGAGTTTTTGGCGAAAAACTCACGAAGAGCCAGTGCTGTGTGCGACGGTAATGCGTTCAACAGGCCAGTCGTAACGTGAGAACGCGATGTTTCAATGGCTGCTGGCTTTGCTGTTGGTACCTCGTGGCGGGGTAACAACCGGTTACAAGCCACTATCGGCGGCGCATCTGTCACAAGCACGATTTTCGCCTCTGGCTATAGTGCTTAGATTTCCTTATTCGATGATGTCAGGGGTGGCTAACGCCGGTATTCCGGAATAGTGGGAAAAAGCAGGACTCTATTAGAACAGTGGTCGAGTGGTCGATCGCGTGATTGATAACTAACTATATTATGCTTATACTCAGTGTGTTTTATTATACAATATACTGATATGAAAAGACTAATTTAATCGCAAATAACGCTCAGACAAATGCGTCCGCCGTCTGCGGAATCTCGGGACATACCTGGCGCACTAAATATTGAATTTGCGTGCGATCTCGCGGATTTTTGAAGACAACGATATAATTAGCATTTAAGGAAATATTGCGCTGCCCGTGACCCTGATGGAAGAGATTTTGCGTTATGAAGATGACACTAAGATTTTTGTGATGGCTACCCTTGGAGAAAAGATCGACCACGGTATTGTTCGATGCCTCGCGCATTAGATCGTCAATGACCACAAGTTTAGGCCTCGTATCTTTCAAGTGGTCTGCTGCTTTGCGGTAAACCCTCACGAAATTCGATTTTATCACCGTACTCTGAATATCCGGACTCTGAGTAATAAAAAAGTATACGCTCGAACGGGACATCCGTCATTTCGTGAATGTATTTAAAGAATTTTTGACAACATATGTTTTACCACAGCCCGTAGGACCGTTTATCGCGGCTGTCCATGGATGTTTCCAACGTGTCCATGGATGGTTCCATCAATTAGCTGACCCTTAAATAAGCTTATACCGCGACGGCGACGGCGGCCCCGCGGTATCAGCTATTTTGGCGGCCTTGACGAGCTGATAAGGAGCAGCGCCTCTACTAGCTGACGAAGCGCGTACCCTCGGTATAAGCTGATGTTTACTCCGTATGTAAATTAAATAACGATAGTTTTCAATTTCGCACAAATACAGCAATACTTTTATTTCTCTGTGCAAATAGCTCTATGTGCAAAATTTACAAATTATGTAATTCTAAACAGCAATATTATATCCACGGGAAAGCACAAAATGTCGGAACAAAAGGAAACACTCGATAAGAATGACGGGACAAAAAAAAATCAACGATGAGAAAGTCAAAACAAAAGGGAACGGTAAAAAGATAGCAGCTACTGCTACGAATAGCAGCATGAAAAGAACGAGCAGGCAACGGTTTTATACATAATAAATCAATAATTCTATAATTTTTTTTTACATATTGTTTATCGTAAATACGATACATGAAATTAGACAAAAAGTTTATTTTAAAACACCGAGAAATCACCTATAAGACATAAATTATATACTTTTTTCGTTATACTAATTAGCGTATTTCACAATAACCATACGGTACAGTAGAGTACTTCCCCTCCCGCTTTCGCTTCGTGTTAACAGGTTCGCATGATTTCGTTTCTTTACGCGTTACTACATGATGAAATTCCATGCGTCGAATTAAAAAATAATAGGTATGCTCCTAGCTCCTGTCACGAAGGGCCATATTGCGTCATAATTTACGTGACAGCTATTCACAAAGTTTAGCGTGATACCCTTCATTTAACATTTTTCAATAATCATACCGTCGGGCTTACGAACAAGGTATGCGTAAAAGTTTGGTCCACTTGAAACGAAAGAACTTATATAACTATCCGGCCCGTATTCGCGTAATTCATCCGTGAGATCTCCCAGCAATTGACCGATTGGTGGCTCATACTCGTTGCTACCGGGGCGATTCATGTAAATACAGGAGTCCGTATTGCAGTACAATATTCGCCTTCCGAGCCCCTCAAAATAACAGTATAGTTTTAGGCGAGCCTGTGCAGTCGTGTATGCTGCAATCACGGCGTTCGATGTCGGAGATGGTTGGATAGCCTCGTGGTTGCTTACATAGTTCACATACATGATCTTGTGATTAACCGGTAGCATACCCGTCACCTCAATCTCCGGACTCGTTAGCAAATTCATTATCTCCGAGCGCGTGAAAATGATAACGATTTTCGTGAGGTTCTCGCGTTAACCAAACTTTCCCCAGAACGAATTAAGCCCCAATTTTGGGAGCGATCGTAAACCGGGTTTTGACTGCAGAGCACTTCGCTCGTGACATATACCCTCAGACTCCTCGTACAACGATATGAAGTGCTCTGCACTTCATGATAGCATAGAATATACTGCGCATCGAAACCTTTTGCATTATGAGCAATACAGGTGATTTTTTAACATTTTTGCGATAATGCCAATTTAACGAGCTCCTTAACAGGATCATCGATAAACACGAATTCGCGTTTACCACAGTCAGCACAATCGATCTCTATATCTTGTGACGTAGTCACAATCATAAAAGGACAGATTAAGATAAGAATAAATAAAACAAAAATACCAATAAACAAAATCATGGATAATATCTGAAAAGGGAGCTAGAGGAAACAAAATAAAATTAAAAAAACACAAATTAATACAAAAATAATCATTTATTCATCATATTCAGAAATCATTTAGACGACACGTAAGAAAGATTAAATTGGCAGTAGTCTAGGCGAGACCACGAACAAGCTGGATCCTGTCACATTCCTTCGCTGCCGAAAAATAGCGGGTCAGCGACCGGCTGGCCTCGCTCTGGCAGTGAGGGGATGTAGGGGCAGGATGGCGGGGCGAGCTGAAACAAAAGAAATTATATGAGACAATAGGCAAAGAGAGCTAAAATAAGAGAGTGGGAAAGAGGAGAAAAGTATAAAAGGCAGCTTCAAACCGAGAAGAACTCTCTTATCAGTTCAAACCGCCAACCAAGCCAGAACTCGCTTGTGCGCAGCTATAGAAGTTTCTTTTTATAAAACTGGAAATTTCATATTAAATCTAAAAATTCGAACATAAAAGGGTGTGCGTCAGCCCTACAAATTTATTTGAACATTGACAGATAAAAGAATATAGTGCAAGTTAGTGGAGGAACAAATATAAAGATTAATAGCGAACAGTATCGGACTGGTTGAATAAAACAAGAAATATTTTAAAAAGCCGGATAAAGAAGAGAACGTTAGTGCCATTAAGATAAATAATTAGGGTTTAGTTTAGAAGAATTAAGCGAATAGTATAAGACGGTTTGGGTAGAATAATTAGAAGTAAGTACAGATAGTTATAAGAAGTATCCTGAACGCAGCGCATCGATCCACGAGAAAGACTCGCTTATGGTACCGATAGCTTTCTAATTTGTACACTTGGAGAGAGGATAGAAAAAGAAATAGAAATTAATAGTGTAATAATCGAACTATTAACAGCAGCAAGAAAAATTACAACACAAGGACAGGGTACGGTCAAGTGGATTTCATGCTAAACCACCGTTTTAAACAGGAGAGACTTTCGGAGTGAGAATTTGAAATACAGCTCAGAAAATAAATTAATAAATAGGTTTAGGAGGGCATTTGTGAGCCCGATTCATAGAAATTTAATTTAGAATTTTAAGACATCTAGGAAGATAATTAGGCGAAAAACAATTTCAGTAGATGTGTCAAGCGCGTCGCATGAGAACGACACCACTAAATAGAGAGAAAGGAGAAGAGAAAGATAAATCAAAAAGACCAACTCACCAAGAGCGAAGAAGAACCGGAACATCCTGGTCCACTGCTAAAGATTTTGGGGAGGAATCCATCAACGACCATATGAAAAACTGACAATTACTGGGAATACTAATCCAGTAGCTGTTATTATTCCACACCTAGTAAATATCACTCGCGAACCAGGACCACGATCACCCCGGAAAGACACGACCGGAACACACGGAAACGGCACGAATACAATAAACAAACAGCCGAACGCGGAACAACAAGGAAAACAACGCTTCTTAATTATTAAAACAAAACGACGCGTACACGGTCACAGACCCGACGTCCATAACGGCTGACCGGCGCGCCAGCAACAACGACGCAAGCCCAGCAGACAGCACGTCAGCAGCCAGGCGGGAAAAGGATCAAGACGGCTGAGCTCGATACCGCCTAGTTGCGATATCCACCGCTCAGCGCCGAAGTCGAGAATCAGATAACCTCACGGGTAAAGAAGAGCGTGGGACCATCCGAGCAATTAAACATCACTGAGAAATTGTACGGTTAAAGGCGCCAAAAAGCCTCACAACACAAAAATTCTATGAAACTTATTAAATAAACCTTACTTATACCTCCAATAGAAGTCTACAATTAATTATCTTAGTGTTCGAGCCCGAATTCTTCCCCTCAGAAGAACAAAATTTAATGCTAACGTGAAAATACCGTTACAATCTGTTATATCAATATATGCCATGCATACGCATTGTGGAACACATAAATTCGGATCGTGCATTCGTGTCGATTTATCATCGTGCAATTTTTCGTGCTGCTGCGTCGCTAAATCATAATTCAAAAATCTCGTCGAAAGCTTGTCTTTTTCCTTTGGCGCCTCTGGTTTCTTAAGAGGTACTATAAAACTAGCATGAGTACTCGCATGAGAACCTTGTAATGAGCTAAGCAAAAACCGCCAAAGACGAACGATTATAGTCTGTGCAATACTCAGGCTGAGAGTCTCCATTACCTGTGCGCAGAACCCCCGACTACCTAGTGCACCAGCGAGATTTAATATTGGCTGGTAGTGTTGAGATCGTTCGTAATAGAGAATAAAGAGGGTATGATTGATTTTACCTATTGCGGAGAGTACAAATTTTCGCTCATCGTTGTAACACACATGGTCGATACAATAGCGACC
Organism: Cylloceria caligata; assembly: GCA_963942595.1. Lineage (NCBI taxonomy): Eukaryota > Metazoa > Arthropoda > Insecta > Hymenoptera > Ichneumonidae > Cylloceria > Cylloceria caligata. Next base: position 53,974,097 of record OZ012705.1, read on the forward strand.
ATAGTTGTTCGTAGGATATATTAAGTAAATCGACGCTAGGGGCGTGCCGGTCGATCGATTAAAGTGGGCATCGAGCTCGCCTCCCTTATGCGTACTTAATGATTCTTCGGACTAAAGGCAGCGAACGAAGCCTACCTCTCCCCAATCGTCCGTCGACCGAGTGAAAGCTAGTATCGTATGATAAGTAATCTTCAGATCTATTATACATGTTCGAAGTAATGGCCCTATGAGCCAAAGTGACTAAATACTTGTAAAAATACTTATAGAATCAGTGCATTAATAATCCAAGGTAAGACGAACCCCAATATAAACGTTAAATCGGAATGAAAAGAAAATCGTAATACTACAACCGTGCATCATTAACAGGACGGTTGGGCTGGAAAATACTACGACAAAATTCCTGAATAAATCCACATTTATTAGCGTCGTATTCAAATAGAAAGAGTATCGCATAATTCATTCCCCGACGCCAAAAGGAGTGATTGAATAAAGAGATCATTCAAACCGTCTCTGAAGAAAATATTAGAGCGAAACATATCCATTGTCATCACCACCCGCCCAGCTACATGGACATAGCACAACGAGGTCTAGTAGCCTCACAAAAAATAGCTGGTCGGACTCGAGCTAGATGGACATTGTCGACTGGCACAATAGGATAAACGATTCGTGGAAAGATCGCGATGCGTACATACGCATCTCGCCCATAAGCTAAGTAACGACTTAAATATATTGTATAAACTCTGTACACTACTTCGCTTAGTTAAAATTATCAAAGTGCGTTGAATGCAAGGAATGATCGGTGAACGTGCAATATAATTTCGAAGCGTCATGTCAAGTGAAGAATGTTAATAAGAAAAATACACTGACCTAGTTACAATTCATGAGTTTGAATTGGAAGCCATAGAGAAAAGTAATAATAGTCAAATTAGTAATCATTAAAGTTTCATGCTAAACATTGCACCAATACTGGTTGCGTGTGTGGGTCTCGTAGAGGCGCAACCTGAGGTGTTAAGACGCGTGCCGCTATTAATACGTCTGCTTGATAATTCATACGAATAAGTGATAGGTAGTCACATATGCTCATTGAATCAATGAATACTTATAAGGTGATAATTAACATTGTGCTAATAGAGAAATTCCTCATTGTTGATATAATTGAATTCGTGATGATTTAATGTGATATATGACTTTATGCACATATTGGTAATTATCATTGATCATTTAAACTGTGACGGGACAAATGCCCATTTAATTCGTGCCTATGTTGTTATTCATGTGAATATATTGAAACGATGCAATTGTCAATCCCTCTAAAGGTGATAATTGAATTTCTGCACATATCGATATTTCCTCTTGATGATTTATATGAATAATTGATGTGAATTTCTGATGAATATTACTTGTCGTGTGCAAATTGAATTAATGCACCAATGGATATTTAATTGTTCTGGATTGATGTGAATTTCTGATAAATACTACTTGTCGTGTGCAAATTGAATTAATGCACCAATGGAGATTTAATGGTTCTGGATTTATGTGAATTTATGATAAACACTAATCGGAATGTGCTAATTGAATTAATGCACATATTTATGAATTATTGTTATTGCTGGTACATAATTATTTGCTATGCGCCCATCGAAATAATAAGACTATGATAATTATTATGTAATGATAGGTGGGAATAACTAGTAAACCATTAGCAATGCCATGTGACGTTGTAATTGAATCAAAATTAATATTTAATATGTTCAAAGTAATAACAGTTTAATATGTACAACCAAGTATTAACGATTATCCTGTCAAGCCTTAATTCAGAGGCAAGCTTTACGGTATTTACGAGCCAAACGTCTAATATAATGATTATTACATTCATGTAAAATACCAAATTTTTGCTACTCTTGTGTCCCGAAACTCTTTGATACTCCTACAAGCACTAGTTAATTGCGGGATCATTGTGCATTATCTTCTTTAATTATATCAAGTATAACTAAAGTAAGAAACAACACGAAAGGACTACGATTGTTGTATCTTGTATTATATTCTTTACTTATAGTAAATATAACTAAATTAATACTGAACACAAACGATTGTGATAATCATATTTCAAACTATCTACCTGATTGTCATAAATATAACTAAAGAAATAAATAAATATAAAATTTATTTATAAAATATTACATCGTACAGAGCCGGAACGTGTTTTCCGAAGGTGAGAAATTCATAAACAACGATCGCTATACCCTCGTGAACCAATTACTCCTGAAAGAGTTCATTCTCGCGCATACCGCACCCTCTAGACGGTGTCGTTACCCCCGCATTATACGCGAAATCTATCGCTGCTGTATAATGCGCTCCTCGAAGCGCGTTCCGAATTTGACACTATCGTCTGTATAGCTCGCCCGTACGAATTTCACCGCGTCCAGCATGCGCTCAGGCTGTGACAAGGGATCGTTCTAGGTACAAATTATCACTATTACTTATGCGTAAAATTGACTTTTTTGCTGCAGATTCGTGCGCAATCATGATGACCCCATGGGCGCCTTCGACGCCTCGTACTATACACGTCGTCATTTTACAGGTACCATCGTCTATTTGAAATCCGCGCATGCTCTGAACTACACTATTAATTAGTGCCATATATCGTTAGGAACGATGTCACGCGCTGGTGGAAATGATAACCATATGGGTCCTTGCGTGGAAGATGGCACGCTTAGTCATACCCACATAATCATGTCCCTCGCACGATTCTGTGAAACGAGTGAGAACATCGCGTACACCGCCCACCAACCAAGTCAGATGATAATACCACCCGGTGTTTGATGAAAATAAAAATCTGTCTCCCGCCCTTGCATCCTAAAGCGTGGGAAATATCGTCTCTGCTCATTGTCGATACCGAGGCGTCCACCAGGAGGCAAAATATCACCTCCCCGTATCGCAGTCCTTCCGCCGCCAGTCTGTCTACCTGCAAGCATAATTAAACTATTTATTAGAATTTCTTATTTAACTCAATTACATTTTTTGTTTGTTGCTAGCTATCTACTGTGTATATAAATTGTGTAACGTAAGAATTACGAACTTATATTTGCTTCTAGTCCTCGAATCCCTCGACTGCACCCGGGAACCGCCGACCCATTTCGTAAACCAACTTGACTGCCGGTGGTCTCGGCACAGTGAATCGTGCAAAGCAAAAAACGTTTGGGTCCGACTCGTACCCTATTTTTTCATTGATGCCATTATTATGCCGGTAATTTTTTTTTTGCCAGCGTAAATTGATGTATTATTAAAAACTTACCTAAATCTACCGGGTCTTCTTCCTCCTCCTCCTCCTCGACATTCTTCTCACTCTCCATGTCATCCTCCGCCATTTCCTTCTTCTCCACCCGTTCTTCTTCTTCTTCTTCTTCTTCCTCGGGAAAAGACCGTTTGTTGGCTTATATCCGCAGAACGGTTGGGTAAAATTTATCCAACGATTCCCTGCAGCGATGTCACCATCGGTATCCCTGCTATGATCATCTGAATCGGTTCCACCCTCCTCATTGAAATCATAGGTCTCGGACCCCATTTCTCTTTCTTCATACCGTCCAACTTCATAAAATCTTGTGAAATAGAGGAAATAAAATAAAACTAAATAACGCAGTATATTACTAACGTCTTTCACTGAGTATGGGCTGCAAAGGAGGCTTATTCAGACACCCACGTCGACGAATAACACGCACCGAATCAAGAATTATTTGATTATCAAACAGTTCAATATTATGCGTGAAAAAAACTCCAGGAAGATAAGCATATCAGCAGTGTCGATATTGGTATGGAGCTGGGCATTGACCACAAAACTGTTTTGAACCATTTACACAAAGCTGGCTACAAAAAGAAGCTCGATGTATGGGTTCCTCATGAGTTGACTGCGAAAAACATGATAGACCGAATTAACATCTGCGATGCGCTGCTGAAACGCAATGAAATCAAGCCATTTTTGAAACGTGTCATAACCGGTGATGAAAAATGGATCACGTATGACAATCGGAAGCATCAAAGATCGTGGACTTGTGAGCCGTCACAAGCGTTCGCGAAGCCAGGATTGACGGCGAAAAAGGTGATACTGTGTGTGTGGTGGGACTGGAAGGGAATTGTCCACCATGAGCTACTTCCAGTTGGTCAGACGATTGATTCTCAACTCTACTGTGGACAACTAGAGAGATTACGCCAAGAAATTGAAATAAAACGGCCCGAATTGATTAATAGGAAAGGTGTTGTCTTCCATCATGACAACGCCCGACCACACACTACTTTGATGACCCGTCAAAAATTGCGAGAGCTTGATTGGGAAGTTTTGATGCATCCACCGTATATTCCAGACATAGCGTCCTCTGACTATCACTTATTCCGATCTCTGCAGAACTCTCTCAATGAAATTAAGCTGCTTTCAAAAGAATCCTGTGAAAACCACTTGATTCAGTTTTTCATCATAACTCTTCCCGAAAAATGGCGAAACATTGTCAATAATAATGGAGCATATTTGGTTTAAATAAATTCATTTTCACACTATAAAAAAACCAGTTGAATTTTATTAAAAAAACGCCACGAACTTTTTCCCAGACCCAATATCAAAGGATATTGGTGAGTAATTTTTTGTCGTATGATTTACAGTAACAGAAGTAGCAACGATGCAATTAGACGGTGGGAGTTAACTGTATAAAATGGGGTATTAACACCGCCGACGATTTATTCAAAAAGTTACAGTCTGCGAGAAAGCAATAAAAATGGCAAATAACGGTACTACGTCTCACACGATATCGCCTTATATAGTATAACATAGTTACAATCGAGCAGATTCCTTTATTATTCTCGAACGGATATAAGAGCCGAAGGTATATTCGGAAACAACTGAGAAATAGACTCGGTACAAGAGCACCGAGGTTTGCGGGCACTAGGCCATCGCACCTAGCATAAAAACTAGAAATGTCGCCGCTCCGGAATTCCCTCGCTGATGTAAACAGCAGATCGTTGATCATGCATTGGGTGTTGCGTTGCGAACGCAATAATTCTCCGTATATGCAGCTATTTGTGATAAAGATACAGTTGTAAATAATTGTATATAGTGTACATTTCACTCGAAATATTATAAAGTATACACTGAGGACAGTCGGAGAAAGAGAGAGAGGGCGAAAATGTGAGCTGTCACAGTCCTAAAACCGAAGCATCAGCAAAGGTCTGCGAGAGAAAGAAGACGGCGCTCTTTATTTCATTAACACAGCAGATCATGGAATAGGTACCGATGTCGATTAGCAGCGAAGCATCGGAGAGTGGTAAGTAAAAAATAAAAAATGATTGAAAAATTGTGATTTAAGAGCATGTAATATTTATTTTTAATTATAAAAAATAATGTCTTGCAGTGCAAGCAGCCCCTGCATATAAACAGGCACCAAGGATTCGTTATTTGTGTTATGGAGAGCAAGAGGAGGATATATACACTGTACAGATAGATCTTGCTTCGGGAAAGTATAGTATTACCCGCCATCCTCATCCGCAGTTGACGTCGGTGGCAGCAAGCAGATCATCAACACTGCCAACTTTGTATAAAGAGCCGTGACATATCAGGCAAGACAGTATCGATTGTTCTGTACAAGTTGTTTTTATTGACCAGTGCGTTCAATTAAATACTTGTTTCATTCTTTTTTTCAGAAGTATACTGTGATGACAACACCCACAGCGAAAAATAATTTAAAAGCAATAATACGAGTGATAATAAAAATTAATTCCGTATAGTGATAAAGTAAATTAACGGTGAAGGAATCTCCGAGCGCGGATTACCGTGTTTTTAGGGTTGTTGCAAACGACGGTAAATGTGTACAGTGCTTTCCATAAAATATTGATTCATTTTTTAAAAATACCTAATCTTACTGTGTCTCTTATTTTTATAGCGTAATCATTAGAGAATTATAATTGAAGTCTCTCTCCCTCTCTCTCTTTCTCTATGAGGGATCATATTCTATGTTTTTTACGGCAGAGCAAGCGTTTGACGAGGAGCACAGCGCACGGCTATACATGAACGAAAACCGCTTTCGTTCCATTCAAAGTGTTGGACACCTAGTTATGATTCACAGGTTGTTATCTTTATTCCCGTGTTTATCTAGCAGCATCTCGAGCATTGACTCTGTCTTTGACACGCAAACAATAAAAAGTAATATGTATACGTGATACAGCAAAGAGATTTTAAGCGATCCGTTTTGGTGCCGGGTAATTTAAGTCGAAAATGAGCGTGTTCCTGCGTACCGAGGAAATGTGCGATGCGTACGACGAACCGAATGAGCTTCTACACAGCATGTATTTAGTGGAGCGTCGAGGAAGACCCGTTGTACTTGGCGAACTCTATGTCGGAATGTCCTGTATTGTGCCTCGTTTCAATAAAGTTGTCCGCGGCAAAGTGGTTTACCCGGGCTTTGATGGTTCCTGCGAGGTTCATCCGAAGCCTGTAGTAAGTATGCTGCTGGCTCTTGTCATGGAGTGTTCAATATATGGGCTTGAATGGGATGTCGTGGGTATTGAGTAACTCATCGAAGAAGCGTGCGGTAGCGATGCCTTGATCGCTGTCATGATGCGGCCTCTTGCCGGCTATAACGCTCCGCGGGTTCGCTTAATGAACGGGGAACGCGCGGCTGTGGCAGCGGGTATTATAGAGGCCCTCGGTCATAAGATAGACATCGGCTACGATATTGATGCCGTGGATGAGAGCTTTGACGAGGAGACGCTCTCGGATGCAGACGTAGCAAGAAATTAAAGGTACGGCGGTCTCTCTCTCTCTCTCTCTCTCTCTCTCTCTCTCTCTCTCTCTCTCTCTCTCTCTCTCTCTCTCTCTCTCTCTCTCTCTCTGTGTGTGTGTGTGTGTGTGTGTGTGTGTGTGTGTGTGTGTGTGTGTGTGTGTGTGTGTGTGTGTGTGTGTGTGTGTGTGTGTGTGTGTGTGTGTGTGTGTGTGTGTGTGTGTGAAGGAGGTGGAAAATGCCTTTACGCACAGGGTGCTGGTAGTGTGGGACTCATCCGTTGCGGCCCTACCCACTAAAAACCACCTCCTTCTGCTCTTCCTGTTCCCTCCGCGGAACCGCCGTCAAGCACTACTTCGCGAAGGGAGGATTGGCTACCGCCCGTCGTCAGTGGCTACGGATTCCGCTGCTCACCGCCTTCATGCCGTCGTGGCTCTCCTCTCCTTTTCTACTACTCGCAATTTCTTTATGGTGTTACATACGAATGTTCCGATTGCGTTCCATCCCTGTTCGCTGGCTAGCATCAGGGGAACTATATTATCTGGTGATAGTCTGCTCAGCAGCTGCTGACTAAGTGTCGTCCTCTCCTCCTCGAAGCGGGGACAGATAAACATCACATGCTCGACATCTTCCACCACGAATGGGCATGCTGGGCATACTGACGTGTCGTCTAGTTTAAATCGGAGTTGGTACGCTCGAAAGCAACCGTGCCCCGTTAGCATTTGGGTAAGGTAATGGTCTACCTCCCCATGTCGTCTCTTCATCCACACCTCGATTTCCGGGATAAGCCGGTGTGTCCACCGCCCGTTCATCGACATGTCCCACCTTTGTTGCCATTGCGCCATTGTATTTCGGGATTCCTCCATGGTCACCACTTGCTGATTGGCTCGGCTATCTTGCTTACCTCTCTGGTGGATGCGTGATCGCTCATCGGCCTTGAGCTCGATGGGCTGCATTCCGGCTATAACACACACTGCGTCGTACGATACCGTCCGGAATGCGCTGGATACCCTCAATGCAATCCTACGGTATACCGACACCATCTGGCGTCTGTAGGCTGCTGTCTATATCGAGGTGATCACCCCTGCGTAGAGTCTCCTCCGCCTTTGTCTCGGCCCCCCAGTATTTGGCATCAGGCGCGACAGCGCCGCTGCCACCCGTTCTGCTTTCGCGCTTGCTTGCTCTAAATGTTCCTTGAACTTCAGCCTCTCGTCTACTATAACGCCAAGGTACTTCAGAGACGGCCGTGATTCGATTTCGCGGTCGCCAACCGTGAGGGTGATAGTTTCTCTCACTTTCCTACTTGTAACCAGGACAACCTCGGTTTTGTGGTCCCCAAGCTCCAGTCCAACGGTTGCCATCCACTGCCGTACGCTGTTGATGGTTTCGTTGGCGATCTGCACCACTTCCTCCACATGCTTTGCGACGATTACCACGGCTACATCATCGGCAAATCCGATTAGCTTCGCTCCTTTTGCTACGGGGAGCCTCAGGAGCGCGTCGTACATGACGTTCCACAGCGTCGGTCCAAGGACTGATCCTTGTGGGACGCCCCCCGTTACTTCGTAGGCTTTTCGTCCCTCGTCTGTGCTGTAAGTCAGCGTTCTATCACTGAAGTAATCAGCGATGATCCGACATAAATACGCTGGGACTCCCAGGTACAGGAGCGCCTCCTTTATACAGCTCCACTTCGCCGAGTTGAATGCATTTTTCACATCTAGTGTAACAATCGCGCAGTACTTCTTGGCACCTCGCTTCCATCTTTTGCCGCTGATGGCCTCGCGTGCTATGCTCACGACCAGACCAATAGCATCTATCGTCGACCGTTCCTTCCTGAAGCCATACTGGTTCTCCGATAGGCCCGTCCTGCCTTCAGTTACCTCTTCTAGCCGATTGCAAATGATCCTTTCCAGCGTTTTTCCCGATGAATCCAACAAGCATATGGGGCGGTACGATGATGGGTCTTCCGGAGGCTTATTCCCCTTCGGCAATAACACGAGACTCTGTTTTTTCCACCTACTTGGGAAGATTCCTTCGCGCAGGCATGCAGTGTAGACCTCTAGGAACATCTCGGGGCGGGCCTTGATTGCTGCCTTGAGCGCAATATTAGGTATGCCATCCGGACCCGGCGCTTTGCTGTCGCCTACCCTTTGGCAGGCTTTATTCAACTCGTCTAGTGTTACTGGTGGTACCGCTTCGGTGACAGCTATCTGCCCTTCCGTGTGGGTTATTTCCTGCTGCTGCGGAAAAAGGGTTTCTACGATCCTATTTAACATTTCTGCGCTCGTTGGCATCACCATCGGGGAGCACCTCAGCTTGGTCATCACTGCCTTGTATGGCCTACCCCATGGATCGTTGTTTACCTCGTCGCACAACTTCGCCCAGCTTTTACGTTTGCTCTCCTTGATAGCACGCTTGAGATCCCGCCTAGCTTGCTTGAATCGCCTCTGAAGCTCTCCAAACTCCGGGCGCCCTCGTGCTCTCTGGTAGAGTCTCCTGCAGCGATGGCACGTTCTGCGGAGTTCAGCTATTGCTTCACTCCACCAGTGCACCGGTATTCTGCAGCTACCACGGACGCTTCTCGGCATTGTCGCTTCGACCGCTCCAGTGATGAAGACCATCATCTGCTCAGTCTTATCCTCCGGAGATCCTGTAAGTACGACTTCGCCTTCCATGCAGGTGGCGAAGGACTCCTCATCGAACCCCGTTGCTTTCCACCTTGGGCCGGTTGCCGGGCACCTTCGATTGCTCGCCCTTGGAGGTTGCTTCACCACGCAAAGAATTGCTTGGTGATCGCTGTGGGTGTAACAGTCAGTCACTTCCCACGTAATGCCTTGTCTATATAAGCCCTCACTTAGGAATGTCAGGTCTACGATCGAATTTGTGCCAGCCCTTTCGAACGTTGGCTTGCCTCCCGTGTGTGCCAGGGTGATGTCGATTTGGGCAAAAGGCTGCAGTAGGGTTTCCCCTCTCAGGTTTGTCTCCCTGCTTCCCCACTCCGTGCTCCAGGTGTTGAAATCTCCCGCTATAATCAAAGGACTCTTTCCTTGAGCGTCTGTTACTAGCTGATCGAGCAGCGTCTCAAACTCCTCCAATGATGCATTAGGTGAGGCATAACAGCTATAGATGTATATTCCGTCCACCTTAGCCCAGACAAAGCCTGCCGTTGTTCTCGGACACTTCTTTTGAATCGTAAGCTTGCCACATACCCAGATAGCCGACCGTTTCGTGAGGTCGGCAGTCCAGCACGTACTATCGTGGTCCTTATACTGCTCACTTAGAATAGCGACATCTATTTTGAGCTCTCGGATAGTCTGCAGCAGCAGGTCTTGTGCCGCCTCACAGTAGTTCAAGTTTAGCTGGAGAACTCTCATCTCTTGTTTTTCTTCGTGGCTTCTAGAGTGGCCCTCCGTAAGGCCAGACAATTACCTCTACCCACTTTGTGGTTACTATCACCTTTTCCTCGGCAAAGCACGCAGCATCGGACCTTAGTGCAGTCCTTAGCCACGTGGCCTTCCTCCCCACACCTGAGGCACCGCTCCGACCTGTCAGGCCCTCTGCAATTCCGTGCTATGTGGCCAAAGTCCCAGCACTTGAAACACCGTAGCACCTTAACCTTCTCCTTGATGCGGCAGACCACCCATCCGATCCGGACTTTCCCTGCCTCGATGGCCACTCTGGCTAAACCAGCCGGGAGGCTGGCGACGGCCGTTTGCGTGCCACCATACGCCTTCCTCATCGATTTTATCGCGTCTGTATTCAGCAGCCCTGCCAGGGCCTCCGCTATCTCTTCCTGCGACGTTAGTTCATCCAGGTCCTTGATCTCGACTTCGGTCGATTGTCCTAAGACTCTCACCTCCGCCGTTTCATTAAGGATGCCTGCGACAAACTCCTTCAACTGCTGGGTCTTCTGATTCGCTGCTCGGTCGAGTTCGAGCAGCAGATCGCCTGCCTCCGTCTTCCGGATTTTGTTGACGCTTGCCCCGACTTCTTTCAGGGCTGGATCACTCTTAATTTTCTTCAGGATTTCGGCATATGTCCGGTCTCCTATTGGCTTGATGACTATCGTGTCCGGCTTGACCTGCCTGGGTCGCGGCTTAGCCTGCTTGGATCGCCGTTTTTTATAACCGCCCGTGCTAACCGTCTGCCACGCCGGTTCCGGCTGCGGCAAGGCTTCTTCCTCGAGTGGGTCGGTTGTTCTTAACCGGGCTGGGCTTCGATCATCCTCGGCCGATGCGTCGCCTCTCTTTTCCCCTTTTGCCCGATCCTGATCTCCCCCCTTCTTTGACCTCGCGCTGCTGTCGGGTGGGGATCCTTCTCTCTTCTTCTTCTTTCAGGCACTGATCTGCTTAGGTGGAGATGGGGTCATCCTCCTCTTGGACGAAGGGGTGTCCGTTACTGCCGGTGCAGGCTGACGCGGCTTGGCGGTCACTGGCTTCTGTGGGACTGGCCTGTTGGCTATGTCGTAGCTGGATTTAACTGCTGCGACTAGCCTCTTGATCTCTGTATGGACGTTGTGCCTTCCCCTGATGTAATCGGCGAGTTCGCAGATCTTGTTGCCAAGCCTTTCAAAAGCCTCTGAACTTCTCTGCTGGTCGTTTAGTTGCGTTGTCGCTGCCTTCTCCTTAATAGATGAAGACAGAGAATCTTTCCCTGTGTCGTCCTTCCCTGCACCGTTGGCTAGAGGTACTAGCGTCTCCGTTTGTTTATTTTTATTTTTATTATTATCACTCATATTGGTTCCCACGAGTACCTAGGTCTTATATGTCCACCCCAGCAGAGCCTGGTTACTGGGGCAAGGCCACTTGAATACGCCTGGGGTTGGACCAGTTGCCCCAGGGGAACCGTTTGAGGCATCTCTCCCAGATGCCATGCAGCCCTCGGCACGGTATCTAACACCTTAGCTTGGGTTGTGTTTGGTCCGCGGGGGTTATAAGTGTAACCCCTGCCCGCCTTTGGTGACCGAAAGGCAGGCATCCCCCTATCCGCCACCTGGGGACGCGCCAGATGGCAGTAACGCCTCTGCACACTGGTGTGTGTGTGTGTGTGTGTGTGTGTGTGTGTGTGTGTGTGTGTGTGTGTGTGTGTGTGTGTGTGTGTGTGTGTGTGTGTGTGTGTGTGTGTGTGTGTGTGTGTGTGTAGAAGGAGGGTAAATGCCGACAACATCTGTGGTGGTGAGTACATAATTGTATTCATTTTTCCAAGTATGTGTACACCTTTGCTCCATCCTGCTCTTAACTCTGCTGTTCCTTGTTCACCAGAGTCACTCGCCACTCGTCCGCACTGAGTATAATTCCGGTAAAAGTATTCCATAATATTTTCACCACTAGAGTAAGACACGCAGAGTTCAACTCGAGACCAGCGACGATAATTTTACCAAATGATTTATTTAAACCATACATAACGGGGTATGCTATTGTAACGGTAATTTTTATCGTTAACAATTATTTTTATTTTTCGTGGGAATTCGGGCTCAAACACAGGACTAATTAATGTTAGACTTCGAGGTGGGTGAGAGTACGGTTTATTAACAAAAAGAACAATTTCATAAAAATGTCAAGATTCGGTTTCTGGCCACTGATACCCCGTACAATGCATTTAAATTCCGTAATTTCAGCGATTATTTTTACATTATTTTTGTATATTACGTGTACACAGATTCTCGGTATACCCGGCTTGAAGATCTGTTATTATTTCGTACGCTGGTATGGAGCTATACGCTCAATGCACACACACACACACACACATCACCAGACTCGCCTGCCTCGCTCTTCGAGCCGATGTCTCGCCGGTACCTCTATCCTTTTCTATCTCTCATACAGTTCACTTTCTTTGGCCCTCTTTCACTCTCACTTGCTTATACGCTTCGAATTTCTCCTACCGGTTTAAATTCTATGTGACCTAGTTTTATTTTCTTCAATATTGCTGACCGAATTCTATTCGATTATTTTCTACACTTAGCTCGATTTGCTTAATTCTATTCTCTTAAAACTAATTGCTTGATCCTATTTGATTAATTCTACACAATTCAGCTTATTCACTTGAATCCTATCTAAGTCTCGATTATTATCAAATTCTATGACATCTCACTAATCATTGTTCATCTTATTTAGATAACTCGCCTGTCCTTCCTCTTTGGCTGGTCTTCGTTTTCCACTCACTTGTTATTATTATATCTTTTCACACACATACGATACCATCTGGTTCATACACCGCTTTATTGTTTTACTTTTGCTCTCTAGAGCCTGTACATGAATATCAATTCTTCTACTCATTTCGATAAGCATATCAAATGTCGGCTGCTGTAGAACAATGTTTGGAGAGTATTTTCGGAAACGTTTCCGTTTCGATTCTCCAGATTCCTCTTGATTCTTGTTTTCCTCATTAGCACTACCGCTAATTTTACCAAAAAAGACAGCTCTGTGCCGGTACCACGAGGTTAGAAGTGTGTAATGCAGTGTGTAATGCACTTTAATTGGCATCAGCTCCATGAGCTTCGAAATATCGTTGTACGCGAGAAAAATCACTTTTAAACACTTGCCACTCGTCCGCGCTGAGTGTTATTCCGTTAAAAGTATTCGACAATATTTTTACCACCGGTGTAAGACACGCAGAGTCCAACTCGGGACCGGCGACGATTATTTTACCGAATTATTTATTTAAACCATACATAACGGGGTTCGCTAAATATGGCGATATCGTGTGAGACGTAGCACCGTTATTTGCCATTTTCATTTCTTTCGTGTAGACTGTAACTTTTGGAATAAATCATCGGCGGTATTCATGCTCCGTTTTATAGAGATTACCCCCATCGTCTAATTGCATCGCCTCTTCTTTTGATACTGCAAATCATAGGACTGAAAATGGCTCATCAATATCCATTGATATTTGTCGCATTCTCCTTAACAGCCTAGTAACAGCAGCAGCAAATATATCTCAAATCACTTGCATACGCTCGCACACGTATGTGCATACTCACACCTTGACATACAGATAAGATGTGTCATGAAAACTAAATAATATTCGTCGACAAAATTTGATGATTTTCCTCATGGCCGACTACCTTAAAATTCGATGAAAACAATATGACATTAATCGGCGAAACTTGACAACTTAGTATATGACGGGGTCTTACGTCTACATCACCATCGCTAAATATTTTCACGGATCTTGCTTTTATAAAGTGATCGTGTGCGGCCATCTTCTTGGTTAGTCATATTCATTACATCGCTGCAGTATATGCAGAGAGAGAGAGAGAGAGAGAAAGAGAGAAAGAGCGTATTAGAGGAATATATATAAAAGCGTGCCGCTTTGAAAAATCTCTAGTTAATTGTCTGATTCACTGTTATTACTACTACTACTACTACGCTAACAGCACAATCATATTCAGTCTGGTTAAGCGCTCATTGATAATAAAATTGATAGAGTTTATATTGAAGCGTAGGCCGTCGTTAAGTTCGCTATTGGGGAGAAGAAATTTACAGATCACTCTATGGGAACTTCCGACACAAGCAGTTGTTCGTAAGATTCGTGGTATGCTACTCATGAGCGCGATTTAGTTGACGCGCATAATATTGAACTGCTTAATAATCAAATAATTATGGATTCAGTGGTGCGTGTTATTCGTCGACGCGGGTGGCTGATTGAGCCTGCTTTGCATACTCAGTGAAAGACGTAAGTAATATACTGCGTTATTTACTTTCATTTTATTTGCTTTGTTTCACAAGATTTTTATATAGTTCGACGGTATGAAAAAGAAGAAATGAGATCCGACACCTATGATTTCAATGAGAAGGGTAGAACCGATTCAGATGATCATAGCAGGGATAACGATGGAGACAGCACCGCAGGGATTCGTTGGATAAATTTTACCCAGCCGTTCTGCGGGTATAAACCAACAAACGGTCTTTTCATGGTCGGTCCTTCGAGAGAACCAGATAGAGCTGTCACAGGTCCATCGCGACAATACAGTTCAAGCGATGATACCAATAGCAATAGAAACGACGAGGAAGAAGAAGAAGGACAAGAAGAAGACGAACGGGAGGAAGAGGAGGAGGACCCTGTAGATTCAGGTAAGCTTTTTATAATACAATTACGCTGACAAAAATAAAAAATTATGGGGATAATAATAGTAATAATGAAAAAAACAGGGTACGAGTTGAACCCAAATGTTTTTCGCTTTGCACGATTCACTGTGCCGAGTCCGCCGACAAACGGGTTAGTTTACGAAATACGTTGGCGATTCCCGAGTGCATTTTTGCTCACCCGATACCATGTTCTCAGCAGATCGCGAGCCGTCGATTATAAATTTGATTTTGCGGCGAAATTTGTGCAATATTTTCGTACAGATGTTACGGTTTTGAGATGAGAGTGTCTAGATTTTCGAGAGTTACTTATACCTTGCGGAAGCATGTGCCCATACATACACACACACACATATGTACACGCGCACACACTTTTTTTACCGAGCACCGTCCATTTCAGGAGACTCGGGGTCCTCGAAGCCTTCGTCCACCTCGCCGCCATCGTAGCCGATTGCTATTTCCTCACTGAGAACCCCGAATACATGTTCCACCACGTCCACATTGTCCATCGTCGTTGGCCTAACACTGGGAGTACGGCTCTCGCTTCTCACCACAACCCCGTGCAATGATGCGGCGGAACTACACATCGACTCCAGGAGTGGTATTAAGCCAAAGTCGTCAACCCGATCCAACCCATGCAGCTGGCACCCCATGCATAATGCAGGTATCATGCCGGTGAGGGTATCAGGATAATATAAGTTATCCCAATTGACGAATATTGGGTACCCCTCATCGATTAGGAGTACCTCCGAATATTCGTCACCATCTGCATAGATCATCAGCTCACCGCGATCCGCACGACCATTTTGCACGACCACGCACCGCATCCCCTCGTAAAGGTCCTCCATGGCGATACTAAATGATGCGCGATCCCACTCGTAAAACGTACTATGGAGAATTTTTACCATCTCCTCGTACGCGTCCCACATTTTATCGGTTCGTAGGTGAACCACCATGTCCAAGTCTATATATAATACACTGCACCAAAACGCAACACCCAGAATACTTGCATCGTAACGAGGATACATCGCGGAAAACACGTTTTAGACTGTACGATCACGAAGTTAAAGACAGACTGAATGCTCCGGATGATGCTGGCGGTGATCACAGCGTTTGAAGATAACAAACGCCCCTCTGAATCATAACTAGGTGCGCAGCGCTTTGAATGCAATGTCAGAGGTTTTGCACGTGCGTACCGCTTTGCGCTGTGTTTCTCGTAAAGCGAATGCTTTGCAGTAAAAGACGCAGAATATGATACCGTACCGCGAAAGACCTCGATTATAATTTATATATAATTTTAAAATAAGAGACATAGTAAACCGATGTATTTGTTTTTAATTAATCAATATTTTATTTAAATCACTTTACAGATATTTATCGTCGTATGCAACATCCCTGCAAACACGGTAATCTTCGCTCGGAGACCCCTCCGCCGTTAAATTTATTTTTATCACTGTCTGATCGTCGAGAGGCAAAAGCATTGTAATATTCACGCACTAATCTGTCGTTTTTCGTTACATTATCGCTAAAGAGATTATTAAATCGCGACATGGTGAAGCCGCACGACATAAGATGTAGGAATACGATGCAAAATTGTCCACACACATCCGACGTATTACTCTGTAGCTGCTTGAGGCCGTACCGATAGAACTTGCAGTTTCTTCGTAGTCGTGCGAGTGGTTGCGGTATAACCGGTGGTAGCCCGTAGCTATCAAAGTACATTCCTTTTCCATGGTGGTTAACGTACATGGCGATCCAATGCTCTCCAGGTCCGTCGTGGTTATCCGTGTTAACTACGAGTCCGGCTGGTAACGACCATACACGAGGAATTCTGTCAGCCGGGTATACGCCAACGGTTGAAAGTGGTAGATACTGCAGACTCTCGTAGATTTGTCTAGTGTTCATGCTGAACACATAGTCAATGATTAAATGATGACCGATACGCTTTGAAAGATGTATATATATGCAAAATTTCTTTCACAGCATCGTCGATCGTGTCACGACTACATGATGAAGATTTCTCCTCTTTCTTATTCTCCTCCTCTTCGTCTGCTGACCAAGCATCCATGTATGATTCTCCTTTAAATAGGTGCAATTTTTTATTTGGAAAACCTGGCGCATTGCACAATGCGAAGACGCTGTATCGTTTATCATAGCGTGTCTGAAGCATTTTCGCAAAGATTTCGGCATAAATGTGTACGATGGGGCGCCCTCCTCATCCTCCAGGTTGGAAATTTCACGACTCTTGATATCGCAAAGAAGTATAGCCTTCTCGTGACCGCGTGTATAGATGCGTCTTGATTTTCGCGAAATTTCACGCAAGTTAGCGTATGCCTGTTTACAGCTCACATCGCCCTCGTACCACTCCAGACCGTGAAAATATTTCGAGAGAAAATTATTCTGGCTTCTCGAATGCTGTGGTAATTCGGCAAAGTGACACGGCGGTGCAACGATCCAATGAGCAGAGTACGGTCTATCCACTGCTACCACGGCAATTTCTTTCGGAATAAATTCCGAGTCTTTACCACGCATTCCCTGTATATCCACGACGATATCCATTTTCACGTCTAATCCGTACAGATGCCCGAGTTCGACTGATTAGTTACTCGCGGACGCGCTTCTACGTGTCTTAACACGAAATAATTTTATGCTGACATCAGCACATTTTTCGCTTATCCGGCAAAATCCACCATTACTTGCCGAGAGGCATCAATTTCAAGGACATTATCATATTCCGCGTAGACTACACAATTTATCGTTGAAGCAAGCGCATCCTCAAATCGTACCTCTATTCTCACACTACCGTTTTTTATTTAATTTTATTAAATTCCAATGTGTATTGCTGTTCGCCGAAAGATCGGGTGCCAAATCAAAAGCAAACAGACAGTATCCATCGCGATAATTATCGCGATCGATCGAACTACCGTCGTTCAAGAAATGTCCCGAAAACAACGTTTGAAAGGCATCCACATATAGATGATTTTTCGTGAAATCAGGTTGTAACGGTTTCGAAGGTATTTGAGCATACAACAACATGTAGTAGTGTTTTCCTTGTACCTGAGAATTACAACCAAATCATCTGGAAAATTACGCCCAAAATCATTCCGAGTGGCTCAAAAATTGTTGAAATGACCGCAAATATCGCCGCCGGTATGTTTAATGAAGGTTCAATTTCACTTTTGTACCATATGAATGCAATGGGACTGTCTTTGGGGCCCAATGCGCATGCATATGTACAAAAGGAGGACAAAAAGCGCGTTACGCTATCCGAGCGCAGAGCGCACGAAGCGACACGAGAGGGAAGGATGGCTCGAAGACAGCACCAAATTGAATTGCTGGAGGCTGCTGAAAAAATGGAGGGTTTATTATATAGCCCTGGAATAGACGAGACCATGTAAGTTGAAAAAAAAATTTTTTTTCTATGTGTGAACCGGTTTTGAAACTTTAAACGCGTTTTTCTCAAAACAGCATTTTTCAAGTCGGTGTACACGATATCTCAAAAATGGCTTGTTCGATCGGTCTAAAATTTTAACACAATCTTCTTAGATACATTTTCTAGTAATTAATCGTTCCTTTTGTCAATCCGACACTTATTTTCCATTTTATAAACGATTTAAGGCCAAATTTTATCGAAACCATTTTTTTGAGAAGCCGCCATTTTGTGAAAATTCAATATTTTGATTAGCCGACCGATTAATTACTAGATAATCTAATATATTAACGAAATTTGTTTGGTTTTTTGATTTCAGATAATCCAATCTTGAGTTACGATGTACACCGTAAATCGTCTTTTTTTAGAGGAGGTTCCGGAAATCGCCTGCAGCGTTCTCTATAATTAACATTTTTATAAGTAAAAAATTTGTTTACGTTCTTGAAGGATGCTCTTATAACCACAAAAATTTTCAAATTAATAAATTCAAAAGTCTCTTCAGGATAAATCCTTGAAAAACCGTCTTTTTTTTGTTTCATAACTGCGTATAACCCCTTAAGCCGCATTGACCATTCTTTGTATCCCCCACAAGACAAAATGCATCTCTCGATCGCACCAACCGTAGTCGCATCTCGACGCCATTTAATAGGAACCGCTCCTGATTGAATATATCGCAATGCAGATGACCGAGCAAGTCTACAGTTTTTTCGACATTTAAAAATTGTTTTCTCTTTACAAGACCCGTATTTTCCGATGTTATATCATCCATTTTTCCACGTGTATCGTCGTACCAGAGAACGCTCGTGAGATGCGAATTTTTGCTGCTGGACCGTAATTTAAAAGTGTTTCTATGTATGCTCGATAAGCGTAGACATTATTTGGAGGTGAAACTAATTTTTGATTCAGGTATACATCCACCTGATTAAACATAGAATGCAAGAGATTATTTACAGGGCCGGCACTTACTTTCGACGATGTGCCCGCGGCAATTTCCGTAGTGGTAGGAGATGTTATTTTCACTCTCAGAGTAAGCATAGTATGCGCGAGATCGATATGCTCATCACCCTGTCCAGGAATAACAAATTCAATCGGTGAATCATCTGTTAGCGAAGATATTGGTTTGTGATATACCCAATTGGAGCCTTCGATAGTAGCTTGCGTCGGTGGGAGTGAAAATAATTCAAGTTCCGATTTAAGACACTTGCACGAGTGCGCATGTAGAAAAACCATCTTGTTTCAGCTATTTAAAAATATCTGCAACTGTTCGTTTACGAGTCTTCTTCTTCTTATTGTTTTTATTCTTCTTCTTCTTCTTCTTTATTACTTTTCTCTTTATTACACTTTTATTTTTACGGGAGATACGTCGTGGTTTACGTTCGTTCGATGAATGAGGAGTTCGTGAAATTTTACGCTTTTTATAACCAGAACCCCGCATGAGAGTGTCAATTTTTTCAGAGGCTTTGCGTTTGAGGTTACTGCCTGATTCTCGCGCTCTCTCGCGAATAGCATCTTTCACAGCTATATTTCTATCGAGGATATCACCGGCTACGTTTACAACAGCGCGCAACGCCTCTTTTCCAACTGCTTTAGCGCCCTTCTTTAAAAGTGGTAACACTCGACGAAACAGACCCCCGAGAAAGCTACCGATACCGTGTCCTCTTTGATTAGGTGTTCCGATATAAACATGGCTAATGCCACCGTACCCGCGACGACCCCATCCGTGCTGCATACTGTCAATATCATCCATAGTGGTGTAATCAATCGTGGAACCTTTTGAAATGTAGTGTCACAGTCAACGTTCCCTGCTCGAATGGTATAGGATCCCCAAATTTGTCTCTTATATCGATCTCGATAGTGTGTAAATTATTGCGCAAGAGAAGTATATATCGTGGCGTTGAAAACGATTTAATTTTTATCGAACCATACGGACAGTCATCAGTATCAATGGGAACAACTCGTAAGAGGGGTGTTTGTACATCGCCTGTAATATAGCTCTCGCAGATATCTGTGTATAAAAACATGCTGCCCGGTATAGCACTGGTGAGAGATGCAGGCCTCGACCCTGTGTATTCGCAATGCGGTTCTATCATTACTGATCTACAGGCCTCTTCCGAGAATCCTAGTAGCCTTGCGATAGCGGGCGATACGCGAAAGTCGTGGTAGCGTAGATCGTCGCATACGCGTGCCACTTCGACCTGCCCGCTCGGAAGCGATTTAAAGCACAAATGACCGGCCACGTGAGGTAACTGATTTATACTCTCCAAAAGAGCGTCTATAGAGCGATATACAGCAGGTGCTACTTGGTCTCTATCAGCGCGTCTCCGTGTTAAAAGATTTAAACCCGATAAATCATAATCACCATCCTCAAAAGTTACGAGATTTCCTACAGTAGGAACATGTAAAAGAGTCATCGGATAAGCAATTTCCACAAGAGAAACAGACCATTCTCCGTGCAAGCGTATCTGACGTGGTAGTTTTGTAATAAATTTCGTCGTCGTATTATCTGGAAAATACTGCATACTACTGTTGCTCGGTAGTACGACAAAGAAAGAGCTATCCTTGGAGCTCATACTTATCACGGACGATGATCCCGAGCGTTCTTCATCTTCTTTGTCCTCTTCTTCTCTTTTGTCTTCTCAGATGACGGAGGCACTCGTACTCGTGATAATTCTGCCTCGTAGAAAATACCGTCGATAGTCTCGTTATTCAGATCGTGTAAAATATACACGAATGGTTCTCGATTCACCGATATTCGTTGAATCTTGAATAATTCGTTACTCCAACCATGCTCATATCCTTTCATGAAAGCTGCTTTAGCTGTACTGATACGTACCAAGTCACCGACGCTGTATTTAGGCTTTTTAATTTTTTTCGCGTTACGCTCGTAACGCCATGCTAAATTGTCTCGGGATATAGAGGCATTTTCGAGGGTTACTTCGCTCGGAGGAATACGCGTTCCGCTGTGTCTAGTGTGATTATAAGCATATAAAAAATTTTGTAAAACATCGATGTAACGCTTATTTCGCGTGTATGTAAAGTAGCGCTACATTCGCTCTTTTATTGTTCGATTAAAGCGTTCGGCAATCGAGGCTTTTATATCAGGGTTACGAGCAGCGCGAAAATCGATATTCTTTTTCTTGAGAATTTGCTGAAACGGAGCGCCGATAAATTCTTTACCTCGATCAGTTTGCAATTGCTGCGGGCGACGATTGTTACTGCGCGCGAGTATGCGTGTGAGACCGCGGGCCACGTTTGCGCTCGTTTTGTCACGCAAAGCCTCGACCCACGCGGATTTGCTCAACACATCGATAACAACAAGCAGATACGCGTACCCATCGTTGTACGTGGCTATCGTGCGAAGATCAGCTAAATCAGCCTCCCATACATCGTATATATTACTCACGCTGTACGTACGACGGGGAAATCGTCCTCGCACGAGGCGATGCATGTTATATGAATCCTGTGTCTCGAGCCATGGTAAAACATTTTTTCGCGCTACTTTTCGATCCACCTGGGCCAAATTTTTTGCTCGAGAATAGGAAGCAGGATGAGCGGTGTCATAATAGATTTTTTGAAGAATTTTCATATTTTTAGCGATGACCAGTTAAATGGATTCTTTTTCTTTTTCTTTTCTATCTGTGTGGGGGTCGATATCCTGCTTGTGCGATTTTTTGCAATTGTTCATCCTCTTCTTCATCCTCCTCCTCCCCCTCGATGATGTCGTTTTCAGCCGTGAGCATTAAATCTCTGTTTGAGTGTGCGGTCTCGGCCTCGTCGTCTTTGTTGTTGCTACCGTTGCTGCTGTTGCTGCTGCTACTATCGTTATCGCGCGGTAAAATGAGACGCCGCTGTGGTGTCGAGAATGATGTAGGTGTAGGCTCGTGTACTAACTCGGGATTGCCGATAAATTCGCGTGGCATCTGTATCGCTCGCAGGAGTTTGGCAAAGTGAGATCGTCCGATGGGTTTCTCGCGTTTTCTAGCTCGCATAGCATCATTAACAAGATCAACGATATTGGAATTTGAAATTCTTCTGCCGTCTATGGAAACAACACCGTTACGATCCCATGTCATTTTTTTACCAACGGCACTGCGATGCAAATTGCGAAGCAACGATATTGCTTTAGATTAAAATTTTTTTGGTACGCTATCGATAATAAGTGTGTCATTGAGTCGAGATTTAACTTCGTTCATTAAAACGTCGTCGAATTTATTCTCGTGGCTATCGAGTATTGCTACTTTTCGTTTTGATGAAATATTCGGTACTGCATTATCGTACTCGACCATGTGAAGATAACGCTGTAAAACCTGTTGGTACGCTAACCATTTCTCTCTCTCGCTCTTGTACAAGTGAGAGTTTAGAATTTCACTCAGCTCAGAGTCGAGGCGCGATAATGGCGTACCGGTAGTCTGTACGGAAGGCAACGGGTCTGCACTAGTAGTAGTAGTAGTAGTAGCAGCAGCAGTAGTGGCAGCAAACCTAGACTCACGTTTCTCTGTAAAACGTTTAGAGCACACTCGCATATACAGCGTACGAGCGCTACATCTGCTTTGCGCTAAATTCCACGTCGTTGCTCTTGCTTCAGATAACACAACGCATGCAATATAATTATCTGCTTTTTATCGAGAGGTCCGCGCAACGCCATTACAAGCGCATTACTGCTACATTGCGCGACGCATCGCGAACTTTTATTGCTTTTTGAGGCACGTAAACGTGATAATATTGGTCATCGGGAAATATACAGGCGCGAAATCGACAATTATCAGGCGTCGATTGTTTCAAGTCGAATAATAGATAGCCGTGCGGTGCGGCTGTTGCATCGAAATATACTTCCTGCAAAAATCGCGGATTCTCGGGACATACCTGGCGGGCTAGGTGCTGAATTTGCGCGCAATCTCGCAGATTTTTGAAGACAACGATATAATTAGCGTTTAAGGAGATATCGCGTTGCCCGTGACCCTGATGGAAGAGAGTTTGCGTGATGAAAATGACACTAAGATTTTTATGATGGCTACCCTTGGTGAAAAGATCGACCACAGTATTGTTGGATGCCTCGCGCATTAGATCGTCAATGACCACAAGTTTAGGTCTTGCATCATTCGAGTAGTCTACTGCTTGCGGTAAACCCTCGCGAAATTCGATTTTATCACCGTACTCTGAATACCCGGACTGCCACTCTGAGTAATAAAAAAGTATACGCTCGAACGGGACATCCGTCATTTTGCGCATGTATTTAAAGAATTTTTTTTACAAAATATGTTTTACCACAACCCGTAGGGCCGCTTATCACAGCTGTCCACGGATGTTTCCAACGTGTATCCATTGTAACGGTATTTTTTACGTTAACATTAAATTTTATTCTTCTGATGGGAAGAGTTCGGGCTCGAACACGAAGATAATTAATTTCAGACTTCTATAGGAGGTAAAATTAGGATTTATTCAATAACTAGTATAGAATTTCTGTGTTGTGAGGCTTTTTGGCGCCTTTAACCGTACAATCTATCAGTAGTGTTTAATTTGCTCTGCTGGTTTCACGCTCTTCTTTACCCGTGAGGTTCTCGGATTCCCGACTTCTGCGCTGAGCGGTGGATATCTCAACCACGCATTATCGAGCTCAGCCGTCTTGATCTTCTTCCCGCCTGGCTGCTGACGGGCGGTCTGCTGGGCTTAATGCGTTGTTGCTGGCGCGTCGGTCAGCCGGTATGGACGCTGAATCTATGTCCGCGTCCGCGTTGTTTTATTTAATCATCAAAAAACGTTGTTTTTCGTGTTGTTCCGCGTTCGGGCCCTTCGTTTATTATAGTCGTGGCGTCCCCACGTGATTTCAGTGTGTTTTTATAGTTGTGATAGTGATCCGAGTTCGCGAATAATCTACTTTGTGTGTCTAACGATGACAGTTTCCGTCTCGCGATTTTTCAGTGTCCCTTAATTGCTTATCAATTAGTTATCGGTTCTATCAAGGGATCTTCGATGTTGGACGTGGACGTTCCTGTTGTTCTTCTCTCTTGGTGAGTTGATCTTTTAATTTATCGTTCTCTTCTCCTGTATGTTTATTGAGTGGTATCCTCCTAATGCGACGCGCTTGACAATGCTGACAAAAATTGTTTCCCTCCTAATTATTTTTCTAATTATCTGAAAATTCTTAATCTAGTTTCTATTGGTCGGGCTGACTAATGCCCTCCTAATTCTATCTATTAAATATTTTTCCTAACTTCCTTTCAACTTTTGACTCCAAAACCCTGTTGCTTTTTGATGCGGTAACTGATTTACCGAGAGTCTCAAATTTCCCGTATCAAGTCTCTATGTTATAATTTTTCTAAATGTTGTTTGTTTTTCTCCTTTCTTTTTCTGTGTTATTCCACTTTTTACTTTCTCAAGGTTTCTAATTTGGAGACCTCTAGGTGCCCCAATCGAGTCTTTTACATGTATCGATGCGCTGCGTTCACAATACTTCTTAGAAACTATCCGGACTTATTGCTAATTATTCTACCTAAACTTTCTTATACTATTTGCTTAATTCTCCTAAACTAAACCCTAATTATTTATTTTAATGCCACCAACTTTCTCTTCTTAATCTGGCTTTTTAGAATATTTCCTGTTTTATTCACACGGTCCGATACTGTCCGCTCTTAATCTTTATATGATTCCTTGCACTCACTTGTGTTGTTTTCCTATTTTGCAATATTTGAATTAATTTATAGGGCCCCACTCACACCCTTTCTAATTGATTTCTGATTTTAAAAATAAAATTCTTGAATTTTGTTTTAATTTTTAATTACTTTTCACCAGCGGATCTAACTTGGTTGGTAGTTGGAATCGAATAAGAGAGCCTCCTTGGTTTGCAGCTCGCTTTTATACCTTTCTCTTCTTTCCAAATCTCTTATTTTAACTCTTCTTTTTCTATTGTCTCATGTAATTTCTTTTGTTTCAGCTAGCCCCGCCATCCTGCCCCTACATCCCCTCACTGCCCGAGCGAGGCCAGCCGGTCGCTGACCCGCTGTTCTTCGGCAGCGAAGGAATGTGACAGGATCCAGCTTGTTCGTTGTGTCGACTGGATTTTGCTGCGAATTTTATCATTTCTTACTGATCTCATTCTCCTTACTCTCTATATCAGCTTTAAATAAATGATTTTATTTGTCTGTATTTCTGTTTCATTCTTCTATTTTTTTACAGGTCGTGACTATGTCACACCATATCGATGAGTGTCTATCAAAATCAATCAGCAGACTCTTAAATAAGCTTATACCGCGGCGGCGGCGGCGACCCCGCGGCATCAGCTATTTTTGCGGTCTTAAAGAGCTGATGAGGCGCGGGCCCGCGGTATAAGCTGGTGTTTACGCTGTATGTAAATTAAATAACGATAGTTTTTATATTTCTCACAAATAGAGCAATATTTTTATTTCACTATGCATACATCTCTATATACAAATTTTACGAATCATCAAATTCTAAACAGCAATATTATATCCACGGATGTAGCACGCGAAAGTCAGTACAAAAGAAAACACTCGATAAGGAAGACGGGACAAAAAGAATCAACGATGAGAAAGTCAGAACAAAAGGGAACAGTAGAGAGATAGCAGCTACTGCTACGAATAGCAGCACAAAAAGAACGAGCGGACAACGGTTTTATACATAATAAATCACATTTTTTCAATGTATTGTGCACAGTAAATATGATACATGAAATTAGACAAAAAGATTATTTTTAAATATCGCGAATTCAACCGTAAAACTATATACTTTTTTGCGTTATACTAATTAGCGTATTTCACAATAGCCGGTACGTTACAGTAGAGTACATCCCGTGCCGTTTTCGCTTCGTGTTAACAGGTTCGCATGATTTCGTTTCTTTACGCGTTACTACATGATGAAATTCCGTACGTCGAATAGCGTCGAATTTTAAAATAATAGGTACGCTCCTTGCTCGTGTCACGAAATATCGTAATGCGTTATAATTTATGTGACAGTTATTCGCAAAGTTATGCGTAAAATTTTGGTCCACCCGAAACGAACGAAGTTATATAACTACCAGGCCCGTATTCGCTTAATTCATCCGTAAGATCTCCTAGAAATTGACCGATTGGCGGCTCATACTCGTTACCACCGGGGCAACTCACGTAAATACAGGAGTCCGTATCGCAGTACAATATTCGTCGCCCGAGCCCCTCAAGATAACTGTATAATTTTAGGCGTGCCTGTGCCGTCGTGTATGCTGCAATCACGGCATTTGATGTCGGGGATGGTTGGATAGCATCGCGGTTGCTCACATAGTTTACATACATAATCTTGTGATTAACCGGTAGCATCCCCGTCACCTCAATCTCCGGACTCGTTAGTAAATTCATTAGCTCCGCGCGCGTGAAAACGATAACGGTTTTCGTGAGATTCTCTCGTTGACCAAACTTTCCCCAGAATGAATTAAGAGCCAATTTCGCTAGTGAACGTAAACCCGGATTTGGCTGCAAAGCACTTCGCTCGAGATATACACCCTCAGACTCCTTGTACAATGCTATAAAACGCTTTATTGCTTCCTCGTCATCGTTACACTCTGTTGGTGGTCCACTCGCCTCCTGTTTTATTTTTAGGAATGTATCGATGTACTCGGCAAAATGACCGCCTCGTCGCGTTGTCGAGTCATACTGCGTAACAACGTATTGCCAAATTTCATAGATACACGTCACTTTATATCCGAGGGACACAGCTTTTCTCAGTTCGTCCACGACCCATGTGCCGTCAAACGCTCGCTCAGTCGTGTCATCGTGTGTATAAATCTCGGATGTGTCCATATCTGTACAGCACGTTCTACACAGGGGGAACAGTAGTTTCCCATGCATGCGAACAGGTAGTACGAGTATATACAAATCGCGCGGTGCCACCACGGTACACTTCACGAGACCCTCGACGACACTTAGATCGTTTTCAAATTCTACGAGTTCTCGACACTCGTCACCTACGTACAATTTCAGGTGTCCAACGGGATATTTTCTATTCTTACACACCCATGGATACAGCGAGCAAACATCCACATAGCGTATCTGCTCCCCATTCGCGACGTCGTACAAGCTTACAAAATTTTCCGTTCGACCGCCAAAGAATGCATCGCGTGGTTCGAGAGGCGTCTGCTTGACCATGGCGTGATTTTTCACGTATATCGACATTTCCTCGTTATTCTCGAGTAATCTGTCAAAATGGCATTCCCATATTTCGGTTAGAGTGTACCCTTTCGATCTGATTCGCCCGGAAATAAGAACGGTACGCTCGTATCGCTCATCCATTGTATCGCCGAATTTAGTTCGAGCATCTCTATTCACGCGATAACATCGCGGACAACCATGCCAAAAGCAGCCGTGAAATTGAAGAACGTGATGGACCCCCGCATCCACGTAGTAACCGTCGACAGCCGGTAGGCCGGCCGGAGGGCGATACTCTCTCGTATGTCCAGCATGAGCGATAACGCAGTTGAGCTCACGCTCGAGCCATACGAGCCATACGACGGCCTTGCGTGATTGCTTATCGCCCCAGCGATATCCTCCTGGTGGTAACACCGCAATGCGATCTTTCTGTCGAAAATTCTTTCGAAATACTCTCATACATGCTGATGCTATCGTGCATGCTTCTGTAAAGGGGCACACGCTCCCACAACGTATAAGTAATTCTCGAAAAGCTAAACACGCTCGTCTCAAAACCGTAACATCTGTACGACAATATTGCACAAATTGCGTCGCAAAATCAAATTTATAATCTACGCGACTCGATTCTTCCTCATACCATTTTAAAAAGCGCTCGCGATCCGCTGAGAACATGGTATCGGGTGAGTAAAAATGCAAAGCCGGCAGAGGACCTGAGTAATTCTGATATTCCGGTGTGTTGAATAAATGGGGAAATGTACCTTTTGCCACCTTACCAAAGGCCTTAGGTAAAGCGCTAAGAGCCATGGGTAAATAGTTTAGACCAGGGGTCTCCAAACTACGGCCCGAGGGCCACATTCGGCCCGCGAACAGATTTTGGACTATTTCACTTTTTACCACCGGCAACAATGATAATATGGTTTTGGCCCTCGCAACTTACTGGAGTAATCAGTATGGCCCTAAGGCTGGAAAGTTTGGAGACCCCTGGTTTAGACTATCGAGAAAAACGACATCGCCAATTTTCATCGAGACAATCTTCGTACCATTTATAATCAGAGAGGGCAGCTGTGTTTTTGCACCTCGATTAAATACCGTAGAATAAATTGTGCGTCGAAACCTCTAGCATTATGGGCGATGCAGATGGACATTTAAATTTTTGCGATAATGCCAATTTTACGAGCTCCTTAACAGGATCATCGATAAACACGAATTCACGTTTACCACAGTTAGCACAATCGGTCTCTATATCTGTGATATCCAGACATGCCATACATACGCATTGTGCAACACACAAATTCGGCTCGTGAATTCGTGTCGATTTATCATCATGCAATTGCTCGTGTTGCTGCGTCTCAAAATCATAAAATAAAAATCTCGTGGACGACTTGTCTTTTTTCTTCTCCTTTTGCGCCTCTGGTTTCTTAAGAGGTGCTATAAAACACGCATGCGTAGTCCGTCGCGTTTGTTTGCATGTAGTACAAAACGATATACCACATACATGCATCTTTTTATCTGTGGTTTTAATCATACGCGAGCAGCCTCTACATATTTTCAATGCGTTACAGACGCTGTACCGTCTATATTTACGAGACGTGATACCCGCGGAGCCCTCACCCTTGTGGTGAGCGAGGCAAAAAGCATCAAAGAACGAACGATTACAGTCTGCGCAATACTCAGGCTGAGAGTCTCTATTACCGTTGCAATAAGTGGATTTACATCGAGCACATTGATAGCTACATCGATGCTCGAGTACTCGAATATACTTGGAATTACATTGTGTGCAGAACCCTTGACTACCTAGCGCACCGGCGAGATTTAATATCGGTTGATAGTGATGAGAACGCCCATAATAGAGAATAAAGAGTGTATGATTAATTTTACCTGTTGCGGTGAGTACGTATTTTCGCCCATCGTACAGAGCCGGAACGCGTTTTCCGAAAGTGAGAAAATTCAGAAACAACAATCATCATACCCTCGTGAACCAAGTACTCCTGAAAGAGCTGGATTTCGCGCGCACCACACCATCTAGACGGTGTCGTTACCCCTGCATTACGCATGAGCTCTATCGCTGCTGTATATTGCGCACCTCGAAGCCCGTTCCGAATTTGACACCATCGTCTGTGTAGCACGCCCGCACGTATTTGATCGCGTTCGGCATGCGCTCGGGCAGTGACAAGGGATCGTTGTAGACACAAATTATCGCGATTACTTAAGCGTAAAATTGACTTTTTTGCTATAGACTCGTGTGTAAGCCTAGTGCCCACACCAGCTCCTTCGACGCCTCGTATTATACACGTCGTCATTCTACATGTACCAGCGTCTATTCGAAATTCGCGCGCACTCTGAGCTACACTATTAATTAGTCGCCATATATCGTCGGGAACGATGTCACGAGCTGGTCGAAATGATAACCATACAGGTCCTTGCGCGAAAGACGGTACACTCAGAGTCATACCCACATAATCATGTCCTTCGCACGATTCTGTAAGGCGTGTGAGAACATCTCGTACACCTCCTTCGAACCATGTCAGATGATCGATACCGACCGGTGGCTGACGAAAATAAAAATCTGTCTCTCGACCCTGCATCCTAAAGCGTGGAAAATAGCGTCTCTGCTCGTTGTCGATACCGAAACTTTCACCAGGAGGCAAAATATCACCACCCCGTGCAGCAGTCCTTCCATCGCCAGTCTGTCCAGCTGCAAGCATAATTAAACCATTTATTAGAATTTTTATTTTATTTACTTTAAATTTTTGTTTGTCGCTAGCTATATACTATGCATATAATTCGTGTAACGTAAGAATTACAAACTTATATTTGCTTCTAGTCCTCGAATCCGTCGACCGCACTCGGGAACCGCCGACGCATTTCGTAAACCAACTCGATTGTCGGCGGTCTCGGCACAGTGAATCGTGCAAAGCGAAAAACGTTTGGGTCCGTCTCGTACCCTGTTTTTTCATTTTATTATTATTATTCGCGTAATTTTTTTATTTTTGTCAACGTAGTTGTATTATTAAAAGCTTACCTGAATCTACAGGGTCCTCCTCCTCTTCCTCCTCCTCCTCGTCGTCATCGTCTACGTCTTGCTCCTCCTCCTCCTCCTCTTCTTCTTCTTCTTCTTCTTCTTCTTCTTCTTCTTCCTCGTTGTCTGTATTGCTGTTGGTATCATCGTTTGAACTGTATTGCCGCGATGGGCCTGCGACGGATTCATCTGGTTCTTTCGAGGGTCCTGCCATGAAAAGACCGTTTGTAGGTTTATAACCGCAGAATGGCTGGGTAAAATTTATCCAGCGATTCCCTACGGTGCTGTCGCCATCGTTGTCCCTGCTATGATCATCTGAATCGGTTCTACCCTCCTCATCGAAATCATAGGTGTCGGATCCCATTTCTGCGTCCTCATACCGTCGAACTATATAAAAATCTTATGAAATAAAGGAAATAAAATAAAAGTAATTAGCGCTGTATATTACTTACGTCTTTCATTGAGTATGGGTTGCAGAGCAGTCTCATTCAGCCAGCCTCGTCGACGAATAACACGCACCACCGAATCAATAATTATTTGATTATCAAACAATCCAATATTATACGCGTCAACTAAATCGCGCTGATGACACTCGCACAGCATACCGCGAATTTTACGAACAACCGCCTGTGTCGGAAGTTCCCATAGGGTGATCTGTAAATTTCTTCTACCCCAGCGCGAACGCAACGACGGTCTACGCTTCAATATAAACTCTATCAATTTTCTTATCAATGAGCGCTTTACCACTCTGACCATGATTGTGCTGTTAGAGTAGTAGTAGTAGTAACCACAGTAAATCAGACAATTAACTAGAGAATTTTCAAAGCGGCTCACTTTTATATATATTCCTTTAACAAGCTCTCTCTCTCTCTCTCTCTGCATATACTGCAACGATGTAATGAATACGACTAACCAAGAAGATGGCCGCACGCGATCGCTTTACAAAAGCAAGACCTAGGGAAATATTTAACGATGGTGGTGTACTTAGTTATCGAGTTTCGCTGATGAAAGTCATATTGTTTTCATCTAGTTTCAAGGCACTCGGCCATGAGGAAAATCATCAAATTTCACCGACGAATATTATTTAGTTTTCATGGTACATATTATCTGTATGTCAATGTGTGCGTGTGCGCATAAGTGTGCGCGAGTATGCAAGAGTTTTGGGATATATCTGCTGCTGTTACTAGGCTGTTGAGGAGAATGCGACAAATATCAAAGGATATTGGCTAGCAATTTTCAGGCGTATGATTTGCAGTATCAAAAGAAGAGGCAATGCAGTTAGGTGGTGGGGGAAATCTGTATAAAACGGAGTATGAACACCACCGACGATTCATTCGAAAAGTCACAGTCTACAGGAAAGCAATAAAAATGGCAAATAACGGTGCTAAGCCTCATGCGATATCGCAGTATATAGCGAGCCCCGTTATGTACGGTTTAAATAAATCATTTGGTAAAATAATCGTAGCCGGGTTCGAGTTGAACTCTACGTGTACTCTTACACCAGTGGTGAAAATATTGTCGAATACTTTTACCGGAATTACACTCGGTGCGGACGAGTGGCGAGTGTTTAAAAGTGATTGTTCTCGCGTACAACAATATTTCGAAGCTCATGGGACTGATGCCGAGAAAATGTGTAATACCCGCATAGAGCACACAACGCATTACACGCTTTTAACCTCGTGTTACCAGCACAGAGCTGTGTCATTTGGTAAAATAAGCGGTAGCGCTGATGAGGAATACGAGAATCAAGAGGAATCTGGAGAATCGAAACGGAAACGTTTCCGAAAATACTCTCGAAACATTGTTCTTCAGCGGTCTACATTTGATATGTTCGTCGAAATAAGTAGAAGAATTGATATTCATATGCAGGCTAGAGAGCAAAAGTGAAACGATTCAACGGTGTATGAACGAGGTGGTATCATATGTCCGTAAAAAGATAGTTGTCAGTGAAATGCCTCGTGCAGCAGCGTATGAGATCATCGGTTCCAAGGAATTCTTTGAAGAAGCGCTCGTACACATCGCGATCTTGCTAACGCCGGAGGATACGGAGTTTATGAAAATTATTTTGTCTAAAATAATTGTGCTGTTTCGTGGTCATATCGCTGATCATGCATTGGGTGTGGCGTTGCGAGCGCAATAATTCTACGTACAGTAGCGGACAAAAGTTTAAGACGATGAATTACAATTTGGTTCATAGATCTGTCATACAAGTACTAACGTTTCTTTCGGCTTGTTGTTTTTTTACAATACATGTGTACGTTTGACCTTCATAATGTAGAAGTCTCGGTCGTCAAATGTAAACAATATAGATTATACAATTTTTTTTTCTTTCAACCATCTGTAAACAGCGGACATTAGTTTAAAACGATCTGTCGAACAAGATACCCGTAGTCGATCCACAATAATTTGATATATTAATACTGTAAATAGTTTGTGGTGTATCATCCAGTGTCTTAAGTTTAATTACGTACGAAAAGAGTATGGGTAAAGCCCGTAATTTGTCATCAACTGAACGAAAACTAATCGTGTCTCTACGGAAGCAAAATGAGACATTTTCTTCAATTGCAACTCAAATGAATCGATCAGAAACTTCTTGTAAGCAAGTGTGGTACAAGTTTGTGAAGACTGGGGACTATTTTGATCGACCAAAAAACGGTAGACCGCGGAAAACCACGCCAACGCTGGATCGTCGGATTCATCGATTAAGCGAGAGAGATCGTTTTCGTTCAGCAGTCGATATCAGAGCTGAAATATCCAGTGAATAATAATGCACAAATTAGTGTAAGAACTGTCCGAAGACGATTAGACGAATTCAATTTGAAAGCACGAAAGCCACGGAAGAAGCCGATGCTCAGTAAAAAGAATAAAAAATTACGACTGCAATTTGCTAAGGCTCATCGGCATTGGACAAGTGAGGATTGGCAAAATGTGTTATTTTCGGACGAATCCAAATTCAACCGAATTTGTTCTGACGGGATACTGTATGTAAGACGTCGAATTGGCGAAGATTTAAATCCTCGATGTCTTTTACCGACAGTTAAGCATGGAGGTGGAAACGTAATGGTGTGGGCATGTTTTTCTCGCAATGGTCCTGGACCAATACGCCGAATTAATGGAATCATGGACCGTTTTCAATACTTGGATATATTGAAAAATACTATGTTACCGTATGCCTACGAAAATATGGGTGATATTTTTATTTATCAACAAGATAATGACCCAAAGCATACGGCTCGGGTAGTGAAAAGTTTTTTTCAAGATGAAAAAATCACTTTATTACCGTGGCCGTCGCAGTCGCCGGATTTAAATCCAATTGAAAACTTATGGTGTACCATAAAAAGAAGGGTTCAAAAAAATAAACCAAAAAATTTTGACGATTTGTACTCTTTGGTTGAAAAAACGTGGAATGAAACAACTGTGGACGACTGCAAAAAATTAATTGATTCAATGCCTCAAAGATGTGCTGATGTGATAAAAAATAATGGACTGTGGACAAAGTATTGAAGGGAGGAAAATATCTGTATATTTTCTACCAAAAAATATTTTTTTACGTATAGTCTTAAACTTTTGTCCCCGAAGATATCAAACAAATTTATGTTTTCTTTGTTTATTGTATCTAATGTTGTTACGCGCAAAATTGAATTTATGTAATAAATATATGAATTAATGATTAATTAGCTAATACAAAAAAAAATCCACTGAGTCAATTCTTTTCATAAAAAAATCAACGATTACTTTTTTTTTCCTCTCCGTCTTAAACTTTTGTCCGCTACTGTATGTGCAGCTATTTGTGATAAAGACACTGTTGTAAATAATTGTATATAGTGTACATTTCGCTCGAAATATTATAAAGTATACACCGAGGTCAGTCACGGTGAGAGAGAGAGAGAGAGAGAGAGAGAGAGAGAGAGAGAGAGAGAGAGAGAGAGAGAGAGAGACAGACAGATCTAAAACCAAAGCATCAGCAAAGGTCTGCGCTAGAAAGAAGACGGAGCGCTCGTCTCTGTTTCATTAACACAGCAGATCATGGAATACGTGCCAATGTCGATTAGCAGCAAAGCAGCAGAGCTTGGTAAGTAAAAAATATGAAATAATTTTTAAATCGTAATTTTAAATCATGTAATATTTATTTTTAATTATAAAAAATAACGTCTTCCAGAGCGAGCAGCCCCTGCATATGAGCCGACACCGAGGGTTCGTTATTCGTGTCATGGAGAGCGAGAGGAAGATACATATACTGTACAGATAGAGCTAACTTCGGGAAAGAAAAGTGCCACCCGACATCCTCATCCACAGTTGTCGTCGGTGGCAGAAGATCATCAACGCTGCCAACTTTGTGTAATGAGGCGTGGCATATCAGGTAAGACAATATCAATTATTCTGTACACATGTTTTTTATTTGTCAGTGCGTTCAATTAAATAGTTGTTTCGTTCTTTTTTCAGAAGTACACGATGATGACAACGCCCACAGCGAAAAATAATTTAAAAGCAATATTACGAGTGATAATACAAATTAATTCCATCTAGCGATAAAAATAAAATTAACGGTGGAGGAATCTCCGAGCGTGGATGACCGTGTTTGCAGGGCTGTTGCATACGACGGTAAATGTGTAAAGTGCTTTCCATAAAATATTGATTAATTTAAAAATATCTGATCTTACTGTGTCTCTTATTTTTATAGCATAATAATTAGAGAATTATAATTGAAGTCTTTCTCTCTCTCTCTCTCTCTCTCTCTCTCTCTCTCTCTCTCTCTCTCTCTCTCTCTCTCTCTCTCTCTCTTTCTCTGTGAGGGATCATATTCTATATCTTTTACTGCAGAGCAAGCGCTTTGCGAGGAGCATAGCGCAGGGCTATGCATGCTCGAAAACCGCTTTCGTTGCATTCAAAGTGATGGATACCTAGTTATGATTCATAGGAGGCTGTTATCTTTATGCCCGTTATACTCTCTAGCAGCATCTCGAGCATTTAGTCTGTCTTTGGCATCTTACTTGCAAACAATAAAAAGCAATATGTATCCGCCATACGGCAAGGAGATTTTAAGCGACGCGTTTTGGTGCCGAGTAATGTTTGTCGAGAGTGTGATGAGTGTGTTTCTGCGTACACAGGAAATGTGCGATGCATACGACGATCTGGAGGAGCTCCTACGTAGCTTGTATTTAGTGGAACGTCGTGGAAGACCCGTTGAACTTGGGGAGTTGCATATCGGCATGTCCTGTATTGTGCCTCGTTTCAATAGCGTTGTCCGCGGCGAAGTGATTTACCCGGACTTTGATGGGTACTGCGAGGTGTTGCTAGTCGATTTCGGCGAAACTATTTACATCGACTGGTCTTACCTATTTCATCCGGAGCCTCTAGCAAGTATGCTGCCGGTTCTTGTCATGGAGTTTTCCATATACGGACTCGAACGCGTGGATGTTGCAGGTATCGAGCAGCTCGTCGAAGAAGCGTGCGGTAGAGATGACTTGATCGCAGTCATGATGCGACCTCTTGCCGGTGATAGCGTTCCGCGGGTTCGATTATCAAACGGTGAACGCGCGGACGTGGCGGCGTTTATTATAGAAGCCCTCGGTGATGAGATAGATATCGGTTACGATATTGATGCCGTGGACGAGGGCTTTGACGAGGACATAGTAATGAATTAAAGACACGACGCTGTGCGTGTGTATGTGTGTGTGTGCGTGTGTGAGAGAGTACATTCGAGAGACAGGAGTTTAAAATCGCTTTGGCAGGAGGGTAGATGCCTACAACAGCTGCGTTGGTGAGAACATAATCTTATTCATTTTTCCAAGTATGTGTACACCTTTGCTCCATCCTGCTCTTATCTCTACTCTTCCTTGTTCACCAAGGCACCCACACTACCTCACTTTACCATCTCCACGTTACCGACACTGGTCAAGCAGAGTGGGTAGCGCGGCGGTGGAAAAGTGAGGTGGTGGGCGTAGCCGCGTGGTGGGGGAAGGAGTGGGGATAGGAGTGGGATGGAGCAAAGGTGTACACATACTACTTAAAGGGTATCACGCTAAACTTTGAGAATAATTGTCACGTAAATTATGACGCATTACGATCTTTCGTGACAGGAGCTAGGAGCATACCTATTATTTTTAAATTCGACGCTATTCGACGCACGGAATTTTATCACGTAGTAACGCGTAAAGAAACGAAATCATGCGAATCTGTTAACACGAAGCGAAAGCGGTAGGGGAAGTACTCTACTGTACCGTATGGCTATTGTGAAATAGGCGAATTAATATAACGCAAAAAAAAATTTATTTTTATGGATGAATTCGGGGTATTAAAAAATAATCTTTTTGTCTAATTTCATGTATCGTATTTACCGTGTACAATGCGTTAAAAAAAATAATAAATATTGATTTATTATGTATAAAACCATTGTCTGCTAATTCTTTTTGTGCTGCTATTCATAGCAGTAGTTGCTATCTCTTTACCGTTTCCTTTTGTCCTGACTTTCTCATCGTTGATTCCTTTTGTCCCGTCTTTGTTGTCGAATGTTTACTTTTGTTCTGACTTTCTCGTGCCACCTCCGTGGATATAAAATTGCTGTTAAGAATTACATAATTCGTCAATTTTGCACATAGAACTGTATGTATGGTGAAATTAAAATATTGCTTTATATGTGAGAAATTAAAAACTACTCGTATCGTTATTTAATTTACATATGGTGTAAACATCAGCTTATACCGCGGGGTCGCCGCCTCCGCCGCCGCAGCCGTCGCGGTTTAAGCTTATTGAAGCGTCAGCTGATTGATTTTCATAAACACTCATCGATATGGATATACGTTGGAAACATCCATGGACAGCCGTATTAAGCGGTCCTACGGAGTGTAGTAAAACATATTTTGTCAAAAAATTCTTTCAATACATGCGCGAAATGACGGATGTCCTGTTCGAGCTTATAGCGTACGGTGTATATACGAGTGTACTCTAAACGTTTTACAGGGAACCGTAAGTCTGAACAACGTGCAAAAGAATCATCTTCGGAGGCACGTAACAATTCTTCGACTACTAGCCACCAAAAGGGAAAATTGGAGTGGTAAGAGGAAGATCATCGTCGAGCACTGTGTCGGATTGATCAACTTGCTCCTTGTGCCTGCTTTGGTCTACACGAGCCATGGAATATGACAAAAAGATGGTACTTATTCCTCACGATAACATACTGTAACGGTATTTATTGTTAACATTACCCTGAAAGGGTTTTAGTTCGGACTCGAGCAGGGAGGAAAGTAATATAGGCTTTAATAGTAGGTAAAAGTAAAATTTATTCCAGGAAACATGATGTTAATTGTGCGATACATATGTGAAAAATAAATATAAAGTCCAGTTGTGCAACTTCGATCTCTTTTCTGGTATTTTGGCTACCACGCGCCTTACAATTAGTTATTTCCGGGCTCTTGTATGCCTCTACGAGGGTGGTTTGAAAAGTCCGTGCAAAGTCACAGAGAGGGCACTACTGCTGCCTATCGAAGTTATTTTCAGTCAGTAGCATCTCTTGGAAGAACACACACTAAGTTTCAGCCAGATCGGTTCATTTCTTTGTGTTTGGCGTTCGTTTTAATCGAAGAAGTCGAAAGGTTTTCAAAACATGGACGAAAAAGAATTTCGCGTGTTGATTAAACATTACTTTATGAAAGGCAAATCGCCTCAGGAGACAAAAGAGAAGCTTCATAAACATTATGGTGACTCTGCACCTTCAATTAGAACCGTTTATAAGTAGTTTTTAAATTTTCGGAGTGGCCATATGGACACAAGTGACGCTGAACGTTCTGGACGCCCCGTTTCGGCCACTACTCCAGAAATCATTGATAAATTCCATGATATGGTGACGGATGACAGAAGAGTGAAGGTGCGTGAGATTGCTAGAGCTGTGAGCATCTCGAATGAACGGGTACATAATATTTTGCACCAACATTTGGGCATGAAAAAGTTATCCGCAAGATGGGTGCCGCGATTGCTCACGATTGATCAAAAACGAAATTGTGTGAGGTGTTGCATGGACGGTTTGCAGCTGTTGCATCAGAATCCGCAGGACTTTAAGCGCCGTTTCGTGACTGTGGATGAAACATGGATACACCACTACACTCCTGAGACCAAACAACAGTCCAAACAGTGGGTTGGCAAGGGGGAATCTGCACCAAAAAAGGCGAAGACTGTTCCTTCAGCCGGGAAGGTTATGGCAACTGTCTTTTGGGATTCGCAAGGAATAATCTTCATTGATTATGTGGAAAAGGGTAAAACTATTACAGGCGCACATTATTCATCGTTGTTGGACCGTTTGCAAATCGAGCTGCAAGAAAAACGTCCACGATTGGCCCACAAAAAAGTCTTTTCCACCACGATAACGCACCAGCTCACACCTCAGCAGTTATGGCCGCAAAACTGATAAAAGTAGGGTTCCAACTCATTCCACATCCCCCCTATTCTCCAAATTTGGCTCCTTCCGACTATTACTTGTTCCCCAATATGAAGAAATGGCTGGCGGGAAAAAGATTTTACTCAAACGAGAAGGTGATTGCAGAAACGAATGCCTATCTGACAGACTTGGACAAAACCTATTTTTCGGAAGGGATGAATAAACTAGAGCATCGCTGGACGAAGTGTATTAGTCTAAATGGAGATTATGTTGAAAAATAAAAATGATCTATCCTAAAAAATTAAGTAGTTTTCATTTTTGCACCGACTTTTCAAACCACCCTCGCATAATCGTGTACACTGTGATGGAGAATATAAAGAATGTTTTATGATATGATTTGCTTTTAAAATGAAATGATAAGTGTCGGTCGATAATTCTTTTCACCGACCGGGTTCGCTAGGTAATTTATCCGAGCACGCGTACTGTCGGGAAGTGGTCGGTAGTTGCTCGTGGAGCTCGGACTATCTTTGGATTTTCACTTCGTCGCTTGATGTTCACTCCCTACGTCACGGGACCATTGGTGGGAGTGGAGCTCTCGCCTAGTATCCCCGTGAAGGCCTACTCGCTCGCACACCTGACCGCCGCTGCAGTCCGGCGTCAGCGAGATGCACTCGGAGTGCATGCGCAGATGTTTGACATATCATGGCCGAACCTCGTTAAATTCAATATTTTTCCTGAGATACTGTAATTGATATCCTAATTATTTTCCTTTACCCCTACGTTATCGTGGTATATTTTATGTTGGTCATTGAAATATGTGATTTGCTGTAGGCTCTCGATTGTGTTTGATATAACAGCCTGCTTGATCGTCTATCCTCGGTTACGAGAGTGAGTTCGCTTTGTTGTTGTTTTGACGGCTCTGCAGTTCGGCTGGACTTAAGCGCAGCATAGGCTCAGCTGCTACCCGTGAAGTGTGGGTCTGACATCACAGCTGGGCTCCGTAGGTACCAGTGCGGCTGCAGCTAGGGATGGCTTATTTGGTCTGCCTTCTTGGTAACTGGACTTCGGCGTTGGTGGGATCTGTAAACGAAAGTGTTCCCCGGATGCCAAATTTATGGTCTTTTAATAGCAGTTTCCCCTCTA
The DNA here is from genome assembly GCA_963942595.1 of Cylloceria caligata. NCBI lineage: Eukaryota > Metazoa > Arthropoda > Insecta > Hymenoptera > Ichneumonidae > Cylloceria > Cylloceria caligata. The sequence goes on from OZ012705.1 coordinate 54,014,039, forward strand.
TTCGCCCAATGCTTTTGATATTACTATAGGTAGTGGCGGTCCTTTAGCCCATCTCCTGTAGCCCATCGATACGCTTGGTCCTTTTTAAAATTCGTCGTTGGTCTTTAACGTTGGTTTTGTAATTATGTACTGGTCTCAGATGGCGCTCTGTTATTTGTGCTTTTCGAACCGAATAACGGGACTTTGCCAACGACGTGCCGGCCTACATGGTGTGAGTGACGCGTGGTAGCGGTGCTTCGTAGTGTGCACCGCGCGTCATGAGTCGACAAGTATAGGCCGGTGTATGCGGGTTGAGTAACGCGCGGTAGCAGTGCCTCGGTGTGGCACTGCGCGTTATTAGACGACCAGTACGTAACAATACATAGACTCGCGGGTCTCGCCACTGCCGCCACTACTACTACTACTACTACTACTACTACTACTACTACTACTACTACTACTACTACTACTACTACTACTACTACTACTACTACTACTACTACTACTACTACTACTACTACTACTACTACTACTACTACTACTACTACTACTACTACTACTACTACTACTACTACTACTACTACTACTACTACTACTACTACTACTACTACTACTACTACTACTACTACTACTACTACTACTACTACTACTACTACTACTACTACTACTACTACTACTACTACTACTACTACTACTACTACTACTACTACTACTACTACTACTACTACTACTACTACTACTACTACTACTACTACTACTACTACTACTACTACTACTACTACTACTACTACTACTACTACTACTACTACTACTACTACTACTACTACTACTACTACTACTACTACTACTACTACTACTACTACTACTACTACTACTACTACTACTACTACTACTACTACTACTACTACTACTACTACTACTACTACTACTACTACTACTACTACTACTACTACTACTACTACTACTACTACTACTACTACTACTACTACTACTACTACTACTACTACTACTACTACTACTACTACTACTACTACTACTACTACAACTACTACTACTACTACTACTACTACTACTACTACTACTACTACTACTACTACTACTACTACTACTACTACTACTACTACTACTACTACTACTACTACTACTACTACTACTACTACTACTACTACTACTACTACTACTACTACTACTACTACTACTACTACTACTACTACTACTACTACTACTACTACTACTACTACTACTACTACTACTACTACTACTACTACTACTACTACTACTACTACTACTACTACTACTACTACTACTACTACTACTACTACTACTACTACTACTACTACTACTACTACTACTACTACTACTACTACTACTACTACTACTACTACTACTACTACTACTACTACTACTACTACTACTACTTTTTTTTTTTTTTTTTTTTTACGAGGGATTGTGAAAAATCTTCAGAAAGACTGATGGGGAGGGTACGCACTCCCCACCTTGTGTGGGACTTTTACCCACTAAAAAACACACACCCTTTCTCCTTGACATTCAACCCCCCCTGGAACCGCTCTCGCATTGCATCAGGGAGGTGTCATTTCCGCGCCAGCCTGGGCGCCAGTCTCCTGCGCTTAAGGGTTTGGTACCTGCCTCTCGCGCTCCTCGTCGTTCTTGGTGCGCAGCACCTTCTCCACGTAACTCACTATCCTTGACCATTTCTCTTCGCTTTGCAGCATTTGCTCCACTGCGTTCTCCGGGGTCAGCTCTGTACCCAGCGCAGCTGCCAGTGCGCTTTTCTCTTCTGCCCACCTTGGGCATGCGAAGAACGTGTGGTGGGCGTCATCGGCCTCCACACAGTAGTCGCATTGCGGGCTGTCTCTTCTTTTGAATCTGTACAGGTAGGCGTTAAAATGGCCGTGTCCTGTAAGAAACTGGGTCGTGTAATAGTCGACCTCTCCGTGCTCTCTGCTCAACCATGGCGATAGGTTGGGTATGAGCCGATGCGTCCATCTGCCTGTAGTCTCCTGTGCCCAGGCGTCCTGCCACTCCTGGAGGATACGGGCTCGCTCCTGCATTTTGACGGATGATCGGTTCCCTTCCGCTCGCCGCTGGTGTACGCGCATCCTTTCATTGGCTAGGAGTACGATGGGGATCACGCTTGCGGTCACCATCGCAGCACTCCCGGAAACTGTGCGGTAGGCGCAAGCTACTCGGAGAGCGCTCGACCTCTGCACGGCTGCCAATCTTTTTCGGTGTTTCTCGACATTAAGGGAGTCTGCCCAGATCTCTGCGCTGTATAGCATGATCGAGTGGCAGACACCCATCATTACTCTTCTTTTGGCTGTTCTTGGTCCCGCAACGTTGGGCATGAGTCTGGAAAGTGCAGCAACCAGTTTTGAGGCCTTGTCCGCCGCACCGCGGATCTGCTCCGTGAAGGTCAGCTTCTTGTCTACAACTAGCCCTAGGTACTTTGCCGATCGCTTGGATTCGATGGCCACCCCGTTGATATCGACAGCGAGTGGGTGTGGGAAAAGGCGACGCCTTGTCAGAACCACCACTTCTGTTTTACTCGCCGCAAGGTCCAGGCCGTGCTGACGCAGCCACTCTCCTATTCTTCTGGCAGATTCTGCCACTCTTCGCTGCGCTTGCGGTGCTGACTCCGCTGTTATCACGACCGCGATGTCATCCGCGAAGCCCACAATTCGTGTTCCTTCCGGCAGGTCTAGTCTTAGAATGTCGTCATAGTTGACATTCCAGAGGTCGGGTCCAAGGACTGAGCCTTGTGCAACCCCGGATGTGACTCTCGCGCTTCGTTGTCCCTCCGTCGTGTCGTACACTAATTCCCTATTTCGGAGATAATCGTTCACGACTCTCCTGAGGTAGGCTGGGGTTTGCAGCCTTTCAAGCGACTCAAGGATATCGACCCACCTTGCCGAGTTGAAGGCGTTCTTTACATCCAGGGTCACTAGGACACAGACACTCTTGTTCCTACTCGTGCTGTCCCATGTCCTCTTCGCAGTTTCAACAACCTCCTGGATCGCTCCTATCGTTGATCGTCCTTCTCGGAAGCCGAACTGCATGTCGGAGAGGCCCCCGGCCTCTTCGACTGCTGCTCTGACTCTCTTGCGCAGGAGCTTTTCGTAGATCTTCCCCGCGTTGTCCAGCATACACAGGGGTCTGTACGATGACGCCGTTATTGGCGGTCCCTTGCCTTTGTCCAGAAGGACGAGTCTTTGTTTTTTCCATCTGGTGCTGAAAGTCCCAGCCCGCAGACAAACATTGTACATGTTCAACAGCAGGGAGGGATGGTCGCTCGCTACTGCTTTAAGAACCTCCGATGGTATACCGTCGGGTCCCGGGGCCTTGCGGCTGGACAGGTTGCACGCCACCTCTCTGAGCTCTTCTTCGGTGAAGAGTGGGATTTCGCCTCCTGGCGGTATCACGGTATGCTCTCTTTCGGGATGATCGGGAAAGAGCGTCCTCACGATTTCCTCCATGGTTGCGGGGTCCTTGGGCCCCTCCGGACCAAGTCCTCCTATTTTCTTCGTGACTATCTTGTAGCCGAGCCCCCACATGTCGTTATTCAGCTGAAGGCAGAGGGATTTCCAGCTTTGTGCCTTGGACGCAGTGATGGCTTTGACCAGGGCCTTTTTCGAGGTTTTGTACAACGCCGAGGCGGCCTCGGCGGCTTCAGTTGCGTCGGCCGAGCGGCGTCTTCTCCTAGCTCTAAGCGATCGGCGCCTGAGTTTGAGACACTCCGCCCGCATCTCTGCAATAGAGTCCGTCCACCAGTAGGCTGGAGCTTTGTGCTTTTTCCCGGATCTCCGGGGCATAGACGCGTTGCATCCTTTTTCAATGAGCTTCATTGTGCGCTGGACAATCAGCTCCGCGTCTTCCTCGCTAGGGTCGGGCGGGATTGCTTCTTGCAGGAGTGTTCCACCTTGGCTCAATTCACGGCGTAGCAGCTCCCGATCCAGTTTGGCTGCGTTCCATCCTTTCATTTTTGGGCGTCCCCCTCTACACCTATCAGAGTCCGCCGCTGTGGCGATCCCGAATCTGATGTATTGGTGGTCGCTTGCAGTGAGCTCCTCTAGCACCTTCCAGTTCCTGATTGCAGCCGCGGCTCTCGGGGTAGCAAGAGTTACATCGATGATGGAACCCCTGGTCCCAGCTCTTCTGAATGTAGTAGCCGTTCCGGTGTTCATGACGGTCAGGTCGAGCCTAGCCGCCATCTCTACCAAGCTTGCTCCTCTGCCGTCTGTCCATTGCATGCCCCATTCGATAGCTTTGGCATTGAAGTCGCCACCGATAATGGCCTCCCCGCTCATCGACCTAATTGCATCTTCAAGGTTGTTGATCCTTTCCCTGAAGGTTCCAATTGGTTCGCTTGGGGAGAGGTAGCAGCTCACGTACGTCGTACCCCCAGACCTGATCCATACGTAGCCGTCTCCGGCACCAGCGTCGGAGACCGGTACGCTTTCTCGGTTCCGGACCCAGATTGCTGCCCAGCCTGAGTTATCCCTGTACCAGTTTGGGTATTTCTCGTCTCGGTTTTGCTCGCAGATAAGCAGGAGATCTGCTTCGTGTTCGCTGGCTATTTGCGGGAGGAGCTGTTGAGCGAGCCTTGACCGGTTCAGGTTGCCTTGTAGGATCACCGCCATCGCGTTCTGGTCGTGCTGGCCGCAGCGGCGAACGCGGCACACCTACCGGAGCCCCGTACGTGGTCCGTCGGGCTTCCATTTCTGAGATCCGCGCACGGGAGGCAGTGCGGATTCTTCGTGCATGACGGCGCCTTGTGGTCGCCACCTCCACATCTCCAGCACTGTTTCGATCGGTCCGGGCCTTTGCACTCCGCCGCCCGGTGTCCAAATCCATGGCACCTATAGCATCTGATGGCCTGTGGCCTAAGTCGGACTCGGCAGTTGATCCAGCCGATTTTGATGTGGCCGCTCTTGTCTAACTTCCTTGCGGCTTGGGCTTCCAGCTCCACAAACGCCATCCGATTACCCCTGAGAGTGCTCTTCTGTAGGTTGATGCTCATGTCTTCGCAGTTGTCGGCGTCCAGTGCCCCGCAAGTAGCGTCGATATCTCTTATTTCGATTGTCGACCTTGGAGTTAGCTTTTGGACAGTCCCGCTTCCTCCGATTGCTGCCTGGATGAATTCCCCGAATTTGGTGTTGGCTTCCGTTGAGTTGCCTAGTTCCAACAGAACGGCGCCAGTGATCGTCTCTCTGATTGCCCCCACTTTGACGCCATGGTCGTCGGGGTTCACTCTCTCCTTGATGTCCTTGAGGACGTCTGCGTACTTCTTGCCGACAGCTGGCTTAACTAGGACCGCCTCCGGACGAATTTTGGGGGGTCTCCTACGGCGTCTCCTTCTGGGTGGGGACTTCTCTCCCCTCGCAGGTAAGTTCCTTGCGGGTGCTGCAGCTGTCGTTGGAGACTTCGGGGGCTTCCTCGGGGGACGCGCTACCAGCGTCCAGTTCTCGTCCGAATCTTTCTTCTTCCTTCTGTTGCTCCTGGAAGCCTCGGAGTTCTGTGGGCTTGGCGTCTCCCTGGTATCCCTCTTCCGTTTGCTGGCTGGTGTAGCTACTTGCCTCTGCTTAGTCTTCCGGGGAACTGGCGTCCGGAGTGGGCGCCCTTCCCCTGGGTTTACAGTGGGGGGCTCGGTGACGAGGTCAGCGGCGAGCCTCACGCTTTTCCAACTTCTACGACACCTCTGGCTTTTTTCCAGGGCGTCTTCTGCTTTTTCAGTAGCTTCCTTTACCTCCTTTGGTACCGTTTTGAATTTCAGGAAGCTAACTTTCATCGCCACGAATATATCGCGGACGGCTTGGAGATGTGCTTCTTCTTCCATCTCGTGTTGGAGAGCTTGTTGCCTGAGCGTTGCCTGCCGCTGCGCGGGGGTTTCGCTCGTTTCGGTGTTGTCCGAGGGTGCTGCCTTATTCTCGCGGTCCGGGACCGTTTCGGTGTTGTCCGAGGGTGCTGCCTTATTCTCGCGGTCCGGGACCGCGAGTTTGGACGCCAGGTCGGAGGCCGTGGGCGTGGGTGGCCGGTCCTGGGGCCTTTGGCTCAGGTATTGGGAGATAGAGTTCTCCTTTACTCCTTGGTTGTTTGGTGCTTTTGGAAGCACTCTCTTGTTGCTGCGGTCGCTAGGCGTTGAAGCCTGAGCGCCGGCTGGTTCGTTCGCATTCGTGCGTTGTGGACCGTGCGAGTGGCCTCCCCCAAAATCCGCGAGGCCGGCGTCGACCACCGGGGCTTTCCCCCGGATGGAGTCGACGGTGAGATTACTCTCTGTTTGAGAGATACTCACTTGGGGTAATGAGTTTTGATCGCCCTTTACCATTTTTGATTTTTTTTTTGGGGTTTCTTCCCCTAGTCTGTTGGTCCACGAGGCTTATTTTATTTCAGCCTTGCCCTCTCTTACAGTTACAGACCTCCCCCTGTGGCTACTACTACTACTACTACTACTACTACTACTACTACTACTACTACTACTACTACTACTACTACTACTACTACTACTACTACTACTACTACTACTACTACTACTACTACTACTACTACTACTACTACTACTACTACTACTACTACTACTACTACTACTACTACTACTACTACTACTACTACTACTACTACTACTACTACTACTACTACTACTACTACTACTACTACTACTACTACTACTACTACTACTACTACTACTACTACTACTACTACTACTACTACTACTACTACTACTACTACTACTACTACTACTACTACTACTACTACTACTACTACTACTACTACTACTACTACTACTACTACTACTACTACTACTACTACTACTACTACTACTACTACTACTACTACTACTACTACTACTACTACTACTACTACTACTACTACTACTACTACTACTACTACTACTACTACTACTACTACTACTACTACTACTACTACTACTACTACTACTACTACTACTACTACTACTACTACTACTACTACTACTACTACTACTACTACTACTACTACTACTACTACTACTACTACTACTACTACTACTACTACTACTACTACTACTACTACTACTACTACTACTACTACTACTACTACTACTACTACTACTACTACTACTACTACTACTACTACTACTACTACTACTACTACTACTACTACTACTACTACTACTACTACTACTACTACTACTACTACTACTACTACTACTACTACTACTACTACTACTACTACTACTACTACTACTACTACTACTACTACTACTACTACTACTACTACTACTACTACTACTACTACTACTACTACTACTACTACTACTACTACTACTACTACTACTACTACTACTACTACTACTACTACTACTACTACTACTACTACTACTACTACTACTACTACTACTACTACTACTACTACTACTACTACTACTACTACTACTACTACTACTACTACTACTACTACTACTACTACTACTACTACTACTACTACTACTACTACTACTACTACTACTACTACTACTACTACTACTACTACTACTACTACTACTACTACTACTACTACTACTACTACTACTACTACTACTACTACTACTACTACTACTACTACTACTACTACTACTACTACTACTACTACTACTACTACTACTACTACTACTACTACTACTACTACTACTACTACTACTACTACTACTACTACTACTACTACTACTACTACTACTACTACTACTACTACTACTACTACTACTACTACTACTACTACTACTACTACTACTACTACTACTACTACTACTACTACTACTACTACTACTACTACTACTACTACTACTACTACTACTACTACTACTACTACTACTACTACTACTACTACTACTACTACTACTACTACTACTACTACTACTACTACTACTACTACTACTACTACTACTACTACTACTACTACTACTACTACTACTACTACTACTACTACTACTACTACTACTACTACTACTACTACTACTACTACTACTACTACTACTACTACTACTACTACTACTACTACTACTACTACTACTACTACTACTACTACTACTACTACTACTACTACTACTACTACTACTACTACTACTACTACTACTACTACTACTACTACTACTACTACTACTACTACTACTACTACTACTACTACTACTACTACTACTACTACTACTACTACTACTACTACTACTACTACTACTACTACTACTACTACTACTACTACTACTACTACTACTACTACTACTACTACTACTACTACTACTACTACTACTACTACTACTACTACTACTACTACTACTACTACTACTACTACTACTACTACTACTACTACTACTACTACTACTACTACTACTACTACTACTACTACTACTACTACTACTACTACTACTACTACTACTACTACTACTACTACTACTACTACTACTACTACTACTACTACTACTACTACTACTACTACTACTACTACTACTACTACTACTACTACTACTACTACTACTACTACTACTACTACTACTACTACTACTACTACTACTACTACTACTACTACTACTACCCCTTGTGGGGTTGCTGGTCCTCCATTGGGCGCCTCCCCGGGTGGCGGATAGGGGAATGCCTGTTAGATATGGCAGGCACCAGGGAAATAAAACATAAATACCTGGGGTGGACCAAAACCAGCAAACCAAACCAGCAGAAAAAACAATGACAATGCAGCGTGAAGAAAACAATATACCCCAAGTGAGCAGCCCCGATAGGGGAAATCTCACTGCCGGTTCCTATCGGGTGAAAGCCCCGGTGGCCGGCACCGGCCCTACGGATTTTGGGGAGGGCCAAACACGCGACAAACAACTCGAATCAGCAGTGGATAAAATGGCCGATATGTCACCGCAAGTCAGTGAAAGACCTTTTGCCAGAGGAAACCGGACTCCTCGCACGCCTCCGGGAAAAAATGCGGCACCACTGCCAAACGGGACAGGGATCTTGCAAAAATCCAAGAATCATAGGACTCCAGAGGTTGCAAACCTGACTCCCAGAGTACCAAATGCTACAGGCAGCAGCAACGTTGGCTCACAGACACCCGTGCCCATGGAGCTGCAGAAGGAAGAAAATCGTCGGGTTCAACGGCTCGCTGCGAGCGACAACCGAGGCGCGGAGATCGAAAAGGCTCTGCTCCGAGAAACGTTGTCAGGAAGCGAAAAAGATGAGGAAAGCCACTTAAAGTGTCTGTCGGAGACCATACAATATCTGAGGACGTTCTGCAAAAAGTACAAGAATTTGCAGCGAAAAATTCCTGACGAGCTGGAAAAAGCGGAGGACATTTTGGAACTCGCGAAACGAAGCAGGCGGGAGTGGAAGCGTGCGAGGGAGGCACTCCTTCTCTTGGAGGAAAACCCACCACTGGATGTACTGAACCCGGTAAAGAGGCAGGCGCTCGGGAACATGCGTAAAAACGTGACCCTGAAGAGAAAAAGGCAGGTTAATCCAACACCTAGTCCAGAAAGCGGCGGGGCCCCCACCCCGAAACCCAAAAAGCCAAAAGAAGATGCCGAACCCTGGACGAAAGTGCAAAGCCGCCCGCCTAAGAAAAAACGAGCCACAGAGACAGATAAGCCGCCGCAAAAGCCTGCAGGGGGCAAAGAGATGGGAACAGGAGCGGGAAACAGACCGAAGAGGACGCGGCCTGAAGCGCTCCTCATCAGACGCCCGGAGGGGAAAAGTTACGCGGAGATCCTCAGCGCAGTTCGTAAAAAGGTTAACCCAGACGACCTTGGCGTTAAAGTAAAGGCCATCAGAGAAACGAGAAAAGGAGATGTTCTCGTGGAACTAGGTGCATCCCCGGAGAATAGAGAAAAGTTCGGGATCGCGATCCAAACGATTATAGGCGGATCAGGAAACGTCCGACAACTTGTCCCCAGGAAAAAGATTGAGATTCGGGACCTGGATGCAGCCACGGAACCCGAAGAGGTACTGGAAGCCCTAGAGGCTTTCCTCGGCGACCAAAAAGGAGGTAAAATCGATGTAAGGCTCACGAAGGCAAACTTGAGAGGTAGCAAAATGGCGTTCGTTGATCTGGATGCGACAGCAGCTACAGGATTGACCAGGGCAGGACACATTCGTATAGGATGGGTGAACTGCCGCGTACGCCAACGAGAAGAGCCCATCCGCTGTTTCCGTTGCCATGGTTACGGACACCGAGCTGCGGAGTGCAAAGCGGCCGATCGAGGCAGTCTTTGCTGGAAATGTGGACAGGAAGAGCACAAGGCAGCCCAGTGTAAAAGGAGCCCAAAGTGCTACCTTTGTGCGGAGAGGGGAGATGGATCTCGGCTAGACCATGTTCCAGGGACCAGGAGATGCGCGGTGTACCGGGATGCCGGGAAACCTGAGGGAAACAAACTGCGATGGCAGTAATTCTTCAGGGAAATTTGAGTCGATGCCGGCTGGCACAGAACCTACTGATCCAGCATGCACATGAGCGAAGTGTGGATCTCGCCATAGTCTGTGAGCAGTACAGAGACCTAGGAGGTGAGGGGTGGTACCCTGACCTAACAAAAACGGCGGCCATATGGGTAAGGAACCGATCTACGATCCCGGTCACCAGCTGTGGCAGTGGGAGTGGCTATGTATGGATTACCAGTGACGGGGTGACATACATGAGCTGCTATCTGTCTCCAAACGAGGGTATCGCGACGTTCCGTGAAAAGCTGGAGGCAATCGAAGATGCTTGTCGGGATATAGGAGGGGAAATCCTGGTTGCCGGAGATTTCAATGCAAAGTCCCACGAGTGGGGCATGGATAGATCGGACACGCGAGGAAATGAAGTCACCGAAACGGCCTCGAGACTCGACCTGACTGTTCTCAATGAGGGCACGACGACGACGTTTAGAAGGAGCGGATATCGAGGAACAATCATCGATATCACGCTAGCAACTCCTGGGATAGCGACACGAGTCGCGAATTGGCAAGTACTCGAAGATTTCACGGCAAGTGACCATCAGTATGTCGGCTTCACTATTGAGCCAACACACAGACAGTCATGGGACCAGCGTCGCCGACCGAACCACATGGGCTGGAATGTCGCCAAACTGGATACCCAGGCGCTCATCCGAGCGTTGTCGCGAGGAGGCTCATTGCTCGCTGAAGCAGCGGAGAATCCGACCAACAGGGAAGAAGCGGAGGCCCTGGTAGACCAAACGATGAGACTGGTCAAGAAAAGCTGCAAAGCTTCCATGCCGAGGAAACCTAGCAAGCGGCGAGGAAAGCCCGCTTATTGGTGGACGGAGGAAATTGCAGAACTCCGCAGAACGTGCCTCAGAGCAAGACGCAGAGCCCAGAGGGCGCGAAGAAGAGACGATGTCGAACGACAAATGGACAATGCTGCGTACAAGGCAGCAAAAAAACAACTGACAATCGCCGTCAAGCGCAGGCAAGCCGCATGCTGGAAGACGCTGTGCAAGGAGGTAGACGAGGACATGTGGGGACGCGGCTTTCAGATCGTCACGCGAAAGCTCGGACAACAAGGACCGGAGGGCCCGAAGGATCCAACAACGATGGAAGCAATAGTCAGCGCGCTATTTCCAGACCATCCACTCAGAGTGAGAGCTGAATTGGTCGTTCCAGGGGGCATCCGACTTTTCTCGCTAGAAGAGTTGCGCAAAGCGGTCGAGCCGCTCGCCAATCGGAAGGCGCCGGGACCGGACCATGTCCCTAACGAAGTGATCAAAGTCATCGCGAAAGAGTATCCGTTCTTACTCTTGAATATGTTTAACGCGTGTCTTACGGCGGGAGTTTTTAGTGCTAGGTGGAAAGTTCAGCGCCTTGTCTTACTGGACAAAGGCAAAGGACCGCCTATAACCTACTCATCGTATCGCCCGCTCTGTATGCTCGACACAGCGGGTAAAACGTTCGAGAGACTCATCCGAGGAAGATTGCGTGCGGCCATAGAGGCGGCTGGAGGACTCGCTGACCCGCAGCACGGTTTTCGAGAGAAAAGATCGACAGTCGGAGCCATCCGGGAGGTTGTGGATACGGCAAGAAGAGCGTGGGTAGGAAACAGCCGAACAAGATGTGTCTGCGTACTGCTCACGCTCGATGTTAAAAACGCCTTTAACTCGATAAGGTGGAAGGATATCACGGAATGCCTGACGGAGCGCTTCAGGCTCCCAAAGTATCTCCTCAGGATCATAGAGGACTACCTCGATAATAGGAAGCTGCTGTATGATACAACGGAGGGACCCTGTAGCAAGAACGTCACGGCGGGCGTTGCACAGGGATCCGCCCTGGGCCCAGACCTCTGGAACGCAGTATATGACGGTATACTAAGAATGGAGCTCCCGGAAGAGACAAAGCTGGTCGGGTTCGCAGATGATATAGCGGCCTTAATCCTCGCGAGAAACGAGCAGCAAGCCAGAATACGAGTAGGACAAGTCTCTAGAAGAGTCAGCGATTGGCTCGAGCAACATGGGCTACAACTCGCTGCCATCAAGACCGAGATGACGATTCTCACAAGACAAAGAAAGTTCGAACGCCCATTCCGCGCAAATGTTGTGGGCCACGAGATAACTGCCGCTGGGCAAATTAAATACCTCGGTATGCTGATCGATGCCAAGCTCGTGTTCTGGGCGCAAATCCAAAGTGCCGCTGGTAGGGCGGCAACCATGGTTGGCATGCTGTCCCGATTCATGCCCAACGTGGCTGGACCAAGAAGCAGCAAACGCAGAATCCTGATGAGCGTCGTGCACTCGATCATTCTCTACGGAGCTGAAGTGTGGGCAGAGGCTCTAAACACCGAAAAATACCGGAGAAGGATCTCTTCGGTCCAAAGAAGGGGAGCCCTGAGGGTGGCGTCCGCGTACCGAACGGTGTCCGGAGCAGCCGCGCTAGTGGTGGCGGGTGTAATCCCTATTGACCTTCTAGCAGCGGAAAGGAAACGCATATACGAAAGAAGAGGAGAGCTAGACCAACGAGGAGTACGCAAGGACGAGAGGTCACGCATCCTGCAGGAATGGGAGGAGCGCTGGAGACTCGACGACACAGGCAAATGGACAGCGAGACTCATCGGAAGGCTCTCTAACTGGGTGAACAGAAAGCACGGAGACGTAAATTACTATCTCACGCAGATGATCACAGGGCACGGCCACTTCAACGCCTATCTCTTTCGACGCAACAGGAAACCCACCCCCCTTTGCGACTACTGCCCTGCCCAGGAAGATGATGCGAACCACACTCTATTCGAGTGTGAGAGGTGGGCGATGGAGCGAAACGAGCTGTGCAACGCAGTTGCAACTAGCATAACACAGGCAAACCTCGTGCAAGTGATGCTTGAATCCGAGAGGAACTGGGATGCTGCAAAGGAGTACGCTGAGAAAGTTCTTCGCGCCAAAAAAAGGGATCAGCAAGAAAGAGACGCCGAGCCCCAAAACACGTAGCAGCATCGTTTGAAGCGGCTCGCACTCAATGAGGCCAAGTGAGAAGCAGGCACGAAGGGGAAGCATAGAGATCGATGCATAAACACATGTCCCTGAAGTAATGCGAAAGCGGTTCCGGGGACATTGTGTGGTGCTATGGAGGAGGTGTTTTTAGTGGGTAGGGCCATGTATAATACATGGTGGAGTCCCACACTACTGACTGGCGCAAGCCAGCCAGTGTGCGTAAACGCATTTTTCCACCTCCTCATAAAAAAAAAAAAAAAAAAAAAAAAAAAAAAAAAAAACTACTACTACTACAACTACTACTACTACTACTACTACTTCTACTACTACTACTACTACTACTACTGCTGCTGCTGCTGCTGCTGCTGCTGCTGCTGCTGCTGCTTATGCTTATATTCACACTAGACACAGCGGAACGCGTATTCCTCCGAGCGTGGTGACCCTACAAAATGCCTATATAGCCCGAATTTAGCACGGCGTTATGACCGTAACGAGAGAAAACCTAAAAAGCCTAAATACAGTGTCGGTGACTTGGTACGTATCAGTACAGCTAAAGCAGCATTCGTGAAAGGATATGGGCGTAGTTGGAGTTACGAGTTATTCAAGATTCAACGAATATCAGTGAACCGAGAACCATTCTTGTATATTTTACATGATCTGAATAACGACACTATCGACGGTACTTTCTACGAGGCAGAAAACGAAAAAGAAGAAGAGGACAAAGAGGAAGAACGCTCGGAATCACCGTCACTGATAAATATGAGCTCCAAGGATAGCTCTTTCTTTGTCGTACTACCGAGCAACAGTAGTATGCAGTATTTTTCGGATAATACGACGACGAAATTTATTACAAAACTACCGTATCAGATACATTTGCACGGAGAATGGTTTGCTTCTCTCGTGGAAATTGCTTACCCGATAACTCTTTTACATGTTCTTATTGTAGGAAATCTCGTATCTTTTGAGAATGATGATTATGATTTATCGCGTTTAAATCTTCTCACACGGAGATGCGTAGATAGAGACCAAGTTTTATCTAGTGTATATCGATCTATAGACGCTTTTTTGGAAAGTACAAATAAGGTACATCGCGTAGCTGGTCATCTGCGCTTTATATTGTTTCCGAGCAAGTAGGTCGAAGTGGCGCGCGTATGCGATGATCTACGATACTACGACTTTCGGGTATCGCCCGCTATCGCAAGGATACTCAGATTCTCGGAAGAGGCCTGTAGGTCTGTCACGATAGAAATGGACTGCGAATATACGGGGCCGAGCCTGCTACTCTCAACGGTGCTATACCAGGCAGCATGTTTCTATACACCGGTATCTGCGAGAGCTATATTGCAGGCGATGTACAATCACCCCTCTTACGAGTTGTTCCCATTGATGCTGACGACTGTCAGTATGATTCGATAAAAATTAAATCATTTTCGGCGCCACGATATATACCTCTCTTTCGCAACAATTTACAAACTGTCGAGATCGATTCAAGAGACGAGTTTGGAAATCCTATACCATTCGAACAGGGAACGCTGACTGTGACACTACATTTCAAAAGATCCCATGATTAATTACGCCGCTATGGATGATCTTGACAGTGTGCAGCACGGATGGGGCCGTCACGGGTATGGCGGTATTAGCTATGTTTATATCGGAACGCCTAATCAACGAGGACACGGTATCGGCAGCTTTCTCGGGGGCCTGTTTCGTCAAGTGTTACCACTTTTAAACAAGAGTGCTATTTCGTGAACTCCCCATTCATTGAACGAACGTAAGCCACGACGTATCTCCCGTGAAAAGAAAAGTGCAATAAAGAGAAAAGTAATAAAAAAGAAGTAGAATAATAAGAACGAAGACTTTAATTGGGTGTATTATAAGCCAATTTCTTCGCTAACAGATGATTCACCGATTTAATTTGTTATTCCTGGACAGGGTGATGAGTATATCGATCTCGCGCATAATATGCTTAGTCTGAGAGTGAAAATAACATATCCTTCTACGGAAATTGCCGCGGGTGCAGCACCGAAAGTAAGTATCGGCCCTGTAAACAATCTCTTGCATTCTATGTTTAATCAGGTAGATGTATACCTGAATCAAAAACTAGTTTTACCTCCAAATAATGCCTACGCTTATCGAGCGTACATAGAAACACTTTTGAATTACGGTCAAGCTGCCAAAAATTCGCATCTCACGAGCGTTCCCTGGTACGATGATACCCCTGGGAAAAAGGATTATATTATATCGAGAAATGCGGGTTTTGTAAAGAGAAAACAATTTATAAATGTCGGAAAAACTGTAGACTTGCTCGGCCATTTGCATTGCGATATATTCAATCAGGAACGGTTTCTATTAAACGGTGTCGAGATACGAGTATGGCTGGTGCGGTCGAGAGATTCATTTTGTCTTGTGGACGATACAAAGAATGGTCAATGCGGCTTAAAGATTTTCGAGGCATCACTTCTCGGTCGTAGAACAAAAATAGCTCCTAGTGTGCTGCACTCGCATGCTAGAACTCCTGCAAAATCTATGGCAAAATATCCTCTTATGAGAGTCGATGTAAAGGTCGTTTCAATATACTCCGGTGTTCGTGGAGAGACTATCGATAATATTATGCTAGTCATTTGCCGAAGCGTATAATTATCGGTTTTGTCGATACAAACCGTTTAACAGTGACTTCAGTATGAATCCATTGAATTTCCAACATTACAAGACAAATTATCTGTCGTGGTATGTGAATGGTGCTACAATACCTTCGAAACCGTTATAACCTGATTTCACGAAAAATCATTTGTATGTGGATGCGTTTCAAACGTTGTTTTTGGAAACTGGAATACATTTCTGGAACGGTGGTAATTCGATCGATCACGATAATTATCGCGATGGCTACTGTCTGTTTGCTTTTGATTTGACACCCGATCTTTCGACGAACATCAATTCACATTGGAATTTAATAAAGTATGGTAGTGTGAGTATAGAGGTATGATTTGAGGATGCGTTTGCTTCAATGGTAAATTGTGTAGTCTACGCGGAATATAATAATGTCCTTGAAATCGATGCCTCTCAGCAGGTAATGGTGGATTTTACCGGATAAGCGAAAAATGTGCTGATGTCGGAATAAAATTGTTTCGTGTTAAGAGACGTAGAAGCGTCTTTGTGAGTAACTAATCAGTCGAACTTGAGCATCTGTACAGATTAGACGTGAAAATAGATATCGTCGTGGATATACAGGTAATGCGTGTTAAAGATAGACCGTACTCTGCTCATTGGATCGTCGCACCACCATGTCACTTTGCCGAATTACCGCAGGATTCGAAAAGACAGAATAATTTTCTCTCGAAATATTTTCACGACCTTGAATGGTACGAGGGCGATGTGAGCTGTAAACAAGCATACGCTAGTTTGCGTGAAATTTCGCGAAACTCAAGCCGTATCTATACACGCGGTCACGAGAAGTCTATACTTCTTTGCGGTATCACGAGTCGTGAAATTTTCAACCTAGAGGATGAGGAGGGTCATCCATCGTACACATTTATGCCGAAATCTTTGCGAACATGCTTCAGATACGCTATGATAAACGATACAGCGTTTTCGCGTTGTGCAATGCGCCAGGCTTCCCAAATAAAAAATTGGCTTCGCGAGCACCCGTTTAAAGGAGAATCATACATGGATGTTTGGTCGATAGATGAAGCGGAAAAGAATAAGAAAGAGGAGAAATCTTCACCATGTCGTCGTCACACGATCGACGTTGCGGTAAAATAAATATTGCATATATACGTCCATCAAAGCGTATAGGTCATCACTTACTCATTGAATATGTATTCAGCATGAACACTAGACAAATCTACGAGAGTTTGCAGTATCTACCACTTTCAATCGTTGGAGTATACCCAGCTGACAGAATTCATCGTCTATGGTCGTTACCGCCCGGACTCGTAGTTAACGCCGATTACCACGACGGACCTGGAGAGCATTGGATCGCCATGTACGTTAACCATTATAAAAAAGGAATGTACTTTGATAGCTACGGGCTACCACCGATTATTCCGCAACATCTCGCATGGCTACGAAGAAACTGCAAGTTTTATCAGTACGGCCTCAAGCAGCTACAGAGTAATACGTCGGATATGTGTGGACAATTTTGTATCGTATTCCTGCATCTTATGCCGTGTGGCTTTACCATGTCGCGATTTAATAATCTCTTTAGCGATAATGTAATGAAAAACGATAGAATAGTACCCGAATATTACAATGATTTTGCCTCTCGATGATCAGACAGTGATAAGAATAAATTTAACTGTGGAGGAATCTCCGAGCGAAGATTACCGTGTTTGCAGGGATGTTGTATGCGGCGGTAAATGTGTGTAAAGTGATTTAGATAAAATATTGATTAATTAAAAACAAATACATCGTCTTACTGTGTCTCTTATTTCATAATTATATATTAATTATTACAATAATTATAATCGAGGTCTCTGTCGGTACGGTATCATATTCTGCGCCTTTTACTGCAGAGCAAGCGCTTCGCGAGGAGCACAGCGTAAAGCGGTACGCGCGTGCAAAACCGCTGTCGTTGCATTCAAAGCGCTGGACACCTAGTCATGATTCAGAGGGGTTAGTTAACTTCAAACCCTGTGATACCAGCCAGCAGCATCCTGAGCATTCAGTCTGTCGTTAACTTCGTGATCGTGCAGTCTAAAACGTATTTTTTCGTCATGTATCCGCGTTACGATGCTACTGTTCTGGGTGTTGCCTTTTGCTGCACCGTGTTATATATAGACATGGATATGGTGGTTCATCTATTAACGAGTGAAATGTGGGACGCATATGAGGAGATGGTGAAAATTTTCCATCGTACTTTTCACGATTCGGATCGTGACGGTTTCAGTATCGCCCTGGAGGACCTTTATACGGGGATCAGGTGCGTGGTCGTACATCATGGTCGTGCGGATCACTGTGAGCTGATCCATGCCGATGATGGCGGATACTCGGAGGTACTCCTGATCGACCAGGGGTACTCCATATTCGTCAATTGGGATCGACTGTATTATCCTGACACCCTCAGCGCGATGATACCTGTGTTTCGGATAGGGTGTCGTCTGCATGGATTGGGGCGGGTAGACGACTCTGGCCTGGTACCACACCTCGAGTCGGTTTTTGGTTTCACCAAATCATTGCTCGGGTGGCGGTGAGGAGCGAGAACCGCGCGCCCAATGTTCGACTAACGATGGAGGATAATGTGGACGTGGTGGGCTATGTATTCGGGGTCCTCGGTGCCGAAATAGACATCGGGTATGATGGCGGCGACGTAGACCAGGGCTTCGAGGACCCCAAGCTTGCTGAAGCGGACGATGCTCGGATGTGAAAGTGTGTGTGCGTGTGCGTGTGATAGTGAGAGACAGGAGTTAAAATCGTCGTGGAAGGAAGGTGGACGTCAACAACAGCAGAGGTGGTGAGTATCTAATTTTATTTTGTTTCCCAAGTATGTGTACACCTCTGCTCCATCCTGCTCTTATCTCTACTCTTCCTTGTTCACCACAGTATCCACACCACGTCACTTTACCATCACTTTACCATACGATGGTAAATGTGTAAATTGCTTGCCATAAAATATTGATTAATTTTTTTTAAATACCTGATCTTACTCTTATATCGTAATAATTAGAAATTTATAATTGAAGTCTCTCTCTCTCTCTCTCTCTCTCTCTCTCTTTCTCGCCTTTTACTGCAGGGCAAGCGTTTCACGAAGAACACAGCGCGAGCCGACACATGAAGATTCACAGGAAGTTGTTATATTTATTCCCATAGTACTCTCTAGCAGCATCTCGAGCCTTAAGTCTGTCTTTGGCTTCCTACACGCAAACAATAAGAAGCAATATGTAATCGCGATACGGCAAGGAGATTTTAAGCGACGTGTTTAGATGTCTGTGTCCGTGCGTACGTGCGTGTGTATGTGAGAGAGAGTGAGTGAGTACATTCGAGACACAGGAATGTAAAATCGCCGCGGAAGGAGGGCGAAAGCCGACATCAGCTGGGCTGGTGAGTACGTAATTTTATTCATTTTTCCAAGTATGTGGACGAGTTTACTTTATCCTGCTTTTATTTCTGCTCTTCCTTGTTTACCAGAGTACCCACACCACCTCGCTTTACCAACTTCACGTTACCGACAATGGTTAAGCAGAGTGGGTAGCGCGGCGGTGAAAAACTGAGGTGGTGGGGGTGGCTGAATGGTGTGGGGATGGAAGTGGGTATGAGCAAAGGCGTCCACATACTACTTTCATGTGTTGAAAAATCCGTATACTTTTTTGAACGTTCTTCCATCTGTATCTGGTGAAATTCAGAGCTAAAATCAAAGGCTGAGAAGAATTTTGCGTTCCTCAGGTTATCGAGGATGTCATCAATCACAAATAGTGGATAGGCATCTTGATCCGTTTTCTTGTTCACCTTTCTAACGTCTATCACGATTCTCCATTTCTTCTTTTCAGATGCATCAGTTTTCTTTGGTACAACCCATATGGATGAGTTGTACGGTGATTTTGAATGTTTGATGATGCTTTTGTTTAACATCTCCCCAACTTGTCGAGATATCTCATGACGGTGGCGTTCTGGTGGTTTGTAAGATGCGTTATTAATTGATTTGTCGTCCGTCAAAGTTATGATATGTTCAGCGGTTGCCGAACAAGGCAGCGGATCTCCTGGTAATGTGAAGACATCGTGACAGTTGAATATGATTTTTCAAAGTGTTTCGCGATTAATATCTTCATATGGCTGTGTCGCGTTTTTTTCATTACGAGTCAAATCCTGTGGCCAATTTCAGTCACCGGTAGTCGCACGACTCGAGATTTTCGTATGTAGATAGGTTCAAGCTCTATTTCTTGATGATCAATGGTTACCAGGCAAATAGATTCAGGTATCTCTGGATGGTTGAAAATCCCTACGTGTCCTTGCTTCATGTCGCATAAAATATTCAATATACGAATGGTACGTGCAGGAATAAAATGTCCTTCGTCGTACAAGCGATGGTTGATTCCATCTATTGAGAAGACATCATTGCTCAAATTATATTTGAAGGACTGCAGCATTGGTTGGCCCACAATTCCGTCTTCTGGGATAGGGAAGTTGTGTGGTACTATGTGCAATAGATGAACTTTTCTATGCAGTTTCAGAGTGCCAGCTTCGCGTGACACGTGTTTGTTGTTATGCCGGTATCTCGTAATTGGGATGTTACGGTCATCGGGATAACATTAAAAGTTTTATTTTTGGATCAATTGCCTTATCGCCAAATGATCCAAAATGATCCATGCATAGATCTTGAGTAAATGACAATCACGTGAATTTACGGTAAAAGTAATAGTTGATAGTTTATTATAGATAACGGCAACTTTCCGTTATCTATTACGTGGCAAGAAAAGAATAATACAGTAATTCAATATGTTCTCGAATTGTCGACGAGGAACCACCCATTCAGGCTGAATCTACTATTGAGACTGATCTCGGTAAAGGAGTTTATTAACTACCTTTGGCGAAATCGGTGAGTTTGTAAAAATGTCTAATGTTGCTGTAAGTCGTAGCTTGGATAATTGCTAGCGGCTCGTTGCATACCTTTGCATATTCTTACTGCTTCGGGTGAGTGGTCTCGCACCCGAAGGAGGTATAATGGCGAAAATCTATGAGACTTCCGACTTCATTTACAAAATTAATCATCCTCTCGGCACCAATAATTTCCGTACAGCAAATTAAAGTTGAGTCTGAGGCAGATTATTTTTGAATTTAACATTTTATAATGTATGGGGTATTTCATGTGAAGTGGAACGGCTTGTGGTCCTGACTTCCGTCCATATTTGAGGTATTTTTATTTACAAAAAAAAAGGAATTGTATGGTCGAAATTCAGTGGCGAAAATGTTCTTTTCGTCCGTTCTTGACCAAGATATATGACGTCAAAATGTGAATGATAAATTCTGGTGAATCCATAGTCACAGTATCTTTTATACCACTTCTAATTGCGACCTATATAACTACAAGAGACCTTACATGGTAAAAAGAAAGTGAATTCTAGTGAAGCAACAAAATTACTGATCTCGGCCGAAAACCGTTTCCCTTCACGTGAAATTCCTCATATATACTCAATATCTCATAAATCATTAATCTCAAAAATGAGGAATTGGGAACTTGCGTGTTTTTCAATTTTTATTTCATTCCAAAGTAGGGTGAGAAATAATGAATTTCCCAAACCACTTTCTTGTACAAGCAATATATACGCTAGAAAAAACTTTTTTTTCGCTGAATTTTCTCGGTAGATTTGAATGGGCAGCCATATGGTTAAGCTCGTCTATCAATGCCGCCCGTGTTACGTCCGGAAGCTATGCTCCACTATAAACACTTTCTGCTGAAAGCAAGCAGAAGTCTTATGGGGGGGGGGGGAGGGGCGAAACATCCATGAGTGCGAAAGAGGTAGAACTAGTACGGCGGACACGGCGGAGTAAAAAAGGTTTATCTCCATACTTACAAAGATGTGCTGCTTCTCTTTCACTCCGCCGTGATCGCCATACTAGCCTATCTCTTTCGCACTCATAGGTTAAGTATAGAAGTTTTGCGTCCTCTACTAGTAACCTGCACTAGTAATATTTGAAGCCGTGAAGAATTCGTGACATTGTCAAAGCTTAAATTTACATATATTAAATTTACGTGACATTCAAATGTACCGAGAAAAATAAATGTAAAAGAAGAAAATTTTACAGCGATAATAGTGCTCAAAAAAAAAACTTCATTCATTTTCATCCGACTTTCGAGCCCGATAAAGAAATATAGAGATTTCAAATGGATGCAAGTTCTCTAGTCATGATAAATAATCTACGCTTACTATAAATGATGAATTTTATTTCGCATTTTTTTTCAACACAATTATGTTCAACGAATTTTGTCCATTTACTGTACCCGGCCACATGGATCGGTGGGATACCACTCAGCGCAGAACCAACTATACTTGGGAGTTGGAGGATCAATCAGGGCGACTAAGGCCGACATGTACCATGGGCCGCCACTGTAATTCTTACATCCTGCCATACCGACAACTGTTACTTTTCGCTGGATGCCTTGGTTGACACACTTGCCACAAGCGGCGCTAGCTATAATAAATCTTCGTATCGCTGAACCTGTAATTCTCAGGTGATCCATTCTTTTTTATTTCATGCAAATTTCCTTGAATTGAATCTCCTCAAAACCAAGATTTCCTTCACCCTCTTCAAAACACGTCACTACTCGTCTCTGGGATCTAACCACGTACTTGAAACTTAACCTCATGATCCCCGTATGGTCGCCGAGTTGTGTTGTTCGTCATTGTCATTCGACACATCATTATGTTGTCTCAAAATCTTTCATGTTTATCGCACCTTTTTGGATTAGTGAGATTTAACATTCACTTTGGATAAATAGAAACCTCTTTTTAACGTAGCAAAAGCGTTTACGCTCTGCTGCGCGTTATAATGGTCAGCAATAATATTAAATACAAGTAATATGCATTGAGATGAGACAGAGATCGAAAAGCTAGTGCTGTCTCTGTCTCACTCCCCCCACCCGTCGTCGCCACGCCGGAGTATAGATCGCAGCGATCATAGGTGAACTACACGTCTGGCATCAATAAGCGAACTACCCCCACCACAGAAGTTTCCAGACGTATATGTAGGACTGTAGCTGGGGTACCAATGCGTTCTCACTCTCTCTCTCTCGTGCTGCATCTGCTTTCCGGCGAGTTGGGATACACGTACGCTCTCACTCTATCCCATGTCTCTCTGCTGGGGTACTATTGCGTTCTCGCTCTCTCCCATGCGACCTCGGCTTCTCGGCGCTTGGGGTACACGGTGTCACTCTACAACTTATTTTCAATAATTCAAACATATGAACTTCGAGATTTTGTTCAGTTTTAACAAATAAAAAAATGCATACAAACATCAATTTTGTACTGTACAAATATAACCAAGTAAAAGTTACTTGACACTAGCCAAGTACAGAGCATCTTGCATTTCATGTAAGAATTCAAATTAAGTACATTTTTATTGATTGTCAATAAAATTCC
Source organism: Cylloceria caligata (assembly GCA_963942595.1). Classification (NCBI taxonomy): domain Eukaryota; kingdom Metazoa; phylum Arthropoda; class Insecta; order Hymenoptera; family Ichneumonidae; genus Cylloceria; species Cylloceria caligata. Next base: position 54,037,520 of record OZ012705.1, read on the forward strand.
TATTCGCTCGTGACGAAAAAAAAATTCTCCGCATGCGGCTTGAACCCGAACCGCCTAGTTACGAGACCAAAAAATTCAACCGTACCCAGAAGATCATACTTAATTATATATATCTTTCCTGTATTTAAATGTTCTACCACACTTCTCACAAGCTCGGTGGCCTCTCGCTACCGAGCCTGTCATTTGCCTACTTACGTTCTTGCGAAGGGTTCTATTACTCAAAAACAGCTGTTTTCCGTGTTTTCGTGTTTATTCTTAAAAAAAAAAAGCTTGGCTGTGATGCGAATCCTGGTCACCCGGGTAACAAGATGCGGGTAAATGTGTGCTGGCAGAAATCGCCACTTTCTCCATCAGTCTGTACTTTCTGATGCTGAGTTGTACTTCCATATATATCTATCTTTTTTGGCAATAGTTATCACAGTGTAATTATTTGATAATGTAACGTTAATAAGTCTGTTGGAAAATCAGCTGGCGCACGGCGATCGATAATCGTCGTGCGCCTACCTGTTGCGCTGCTCTAACACGCGTTGTTCGGTTGAGTCGAAGATAGCCGAGGCATGGGCTTCGCGAAGCCGAAGATGTGCCTCGTTGGCACGCCGCGTCGAGCGAGAGGATGTCTCTCTCGCTTGACTTCGGTTTCGCTCACCGGCTATCTCGCTCAACTGACTCCAGCACCCAACGAAACTTTCATATTCCGCAGCCATATTGGAAATTTTGACACTTTTTCGCACACACCGGCACGAACAGCACGCATCTCCACTTTTCGGACGGTTTTCTTGGCTTTTTGGTACATCGGACTCGCTCAACTTTGCACACCAGGACTCATTTGCTCAAGGTAAGAGTACACTGGCATAATTTAGTAAAAATTCAATGTCAGTGAGAAGAGAAATACGGTGCATCACCACTTTGGCTCACTCGTGGCATGCGCTGCAGCACATGCAGCATCATGCTCTCCTCACTTGCTTTAGCCGGTATAATTAATACAATTATACCGGTGTGGTCTATTCACTGTACTTTCCTCCAGAAATTCTGCTGGGAAAGTACAGTGACTATGCACTGCTCACTTGTGCATCCTCAATATATGTTGTATTGTGCTGCGCAGTCCTGACTGCGTAGCTGAGTTCACACCGCAATAGCACTCAAGCAAAGGTTATTCCAAATGCTCTCATTAATTCACTGCAACCACTTTGCAATACACTGCTGAGTGGTTGCAGTGAATTACACACAAACATTTTTGCACTCAGTGGTATCAGCGTGTCGTGCTGCGTAGCTCTCGCTACGTTGCACGCACCGCTGTCTCAAGTTTAAATTCAGCACACAATTAATATAATTGTGTGCTGCTCACATTTAGATTCAAAATTCAATTTGTTTATTTATTTATAATTTGTATTTGTTTTCTAAATTTATATTTTGAACAGTTTTCTAAATTTATATTTTGAACAGTTTTCTAAATTTATATTTTGAACAGTTTTCTAAATTTAACATATTTTGGATTTACTGTCACTTATATTGTTTCTATAAATTATATATTTTAAATTGTATTTTGGGCTACCTGTCGGAAGGTGGAATAAAACCACTTTCTCAACATAACATCTTTGTGTCTGGTTTGATTTTCCTTTTGCTTCAAAGTAGTTCTCACATTTGTTCACCCCATTCACAGATCGGTCAAGCATCACCGGAAGGAATTCTCAACAAAGTCACATGCGGTATTTCTTGTAAAATGGTTGTCGTATTTGAATTTATATATTGAAACGTTTTGCGATTTCCTACACTACTTTTGTTTTCGGCTACGATGCGCGCGAGTTCGGTGGCGGTGTAAAATCGCGTCAAGTTTGAATTTTGTTTCGAGTGATATCTACCTTGATCGTGTGGAGAGGCAGCTTGCTCGAAACTAGTTCGTGCACTGGGCTGGAGGGAGCGAGAGGATCCGTGGATGTGTAGATTTGCAATCAATATTAGGTTGTTATTAGTAATTTTTATTGTTTTTGTTGGTCAGACCTCAGTTTAGGTTTTCGTTGCGTCGCATTTGTCCGTGACAGACATGCGGTTTTGTTTACCCTTTCATCATTGGTCTTTTTTACTGCTTGGGTAATTCTTTTCTTTATTTTTACTGGACGGAAGGCCCGTGATTGCTGGATAAGCTTCTGCTCGATGGTTAGTTCAGCTAAGGTAGGGAGGATGGTTGTGGAACGATCTAGTCGCTCTTATGCACTCACGCTCGCTTTACATTGGTTTCTTAACGTCTACATATGAGGAATCGCTTCCAGTTCTTTTTCTTATGGGTTTTGACTCTAATATTCGCCAAGTGATTAGATATCACTTGCACGGAGCTTAACACTCAATTTATCAATTTCAAGGGAATCGCGGCTGCTTAGTACGCGATTTTTCTAATTCTACGTATGTGGAATTATGAAATTCCATATTTTTCTTATGGGTTTTGACTCTAATATTCGCCAAGTGATTAGATATCACTTGCACGGAGCTCAACACTCAATTTATCAAGTTTCAGGGTGATCGCGTTCGTTAATACACGATTTTTTTTTTCTAATACTACATAAGTGGAATAATGAATTTCCAGTTCAAATCGGGGCTTGACTTTATAATTCGCAAAGTGATTAGATATCATCTTTACGGAGCTCAACACTCAATTTGTCTATCTCGGGGTCGTTAAATCTGGTATAATTTTGACGTTAGATCTCGATCTCTATTAGGATATAGATGGCAGAATCCTGTTGGCCATTTGCGTTTTGAGTGTCTCTATTTTAGATGTTGAAGGGGTGGTCTAGTCGCTGGGCTTGGTCCTCATACGGGGCGTTCCTTTGTACTTTCATTAGATGTACCGGTTCGCCTTATTTTAATCATGGGACGTTAGCTGGTGTTATGCTATTTTGAATGTTATTGTTTCGGACTGCCCGTTTGCGCGATTTGCCTCTTGAGGCTCCGCCCTGCCGATGGTCGCGCGAAGAGTTTATAGTAGGGACGCGAGTGTCGTGTGGTGAGGTGGTGTGTATGATTTTACCTACCTATCGTTTCTCGCTTTGTTATTGTTTGGGTCCCTAGCTATAGCTCTCTGTTCGCAAGAGACACCGGGTTCGCAGCTTGATCAACTAGCTCTTCCTAGACCCCGGATACTGAAGCCTTTATTCGCAATTAATTAAGCACCTTCTCGCGCCATTAAGAGGCGTACGATTTGGTTCTTGATTAATTGTGACCAGCCGAGGTATCCGTAAGATGCAGGTGGTAGCTGGTGCTGGCCCTAACGTGGTCCCACCCACGCAGGTACACCCTACGAGTCTAATGCGCGGTGCACTCAGTCGGGATGCCACTCCCTTGAACTTGTGTCACTCGTGCTGCTTCACACTCCAAGAGACGGATAGCCACGACGCCGTGCGTGGGGACCCGTTAGTGGAGTGTGCCCTGACGCTGTGAGTAGGGGCGGCAAAGCGCAGTGCAGGGGAGCCTTACTCCTCACAGAGTATCCTAATGAGTTCGCTTACTCAACTGACGGCCAAGCGCAATGCAGGGGAATCAGTTGAGAAAACGAACACTCGTTCTAACATGGTATTTCCCAAACGGTTAGTATGTGTTTCCTTTCGGTTCGTTCGGTCAAACGACGGCCAAGCGCAATGCAGGAGAATCGGTTTGATCGAAAGAACACGTCTTTGTTACATGTAGATTTTACGTATGATTCTTATGTCTCTGTGTGCTGTCGAGCAGCACTTCGTCTTGACTTATTAGATTTGACAAGAGCCCCGAGGCTTATCCTGTCGCGGTTTATATAGGTTGGCGGATGGACCCCGGGAGGGTGTTTTGAGGTAGGTCACGTGATGTATGTCGCACTTCAATCACTAGGTGAGAGAGGTGCGGGGTAACGTGTAGGAGTACCGTTATTTCTCGAATTTCTATTCTTAACCGATCTTTGTCCCTCTAGGGTTTAAAGCGAGGTTTCGGCGAGGTTGAAATTCGTCGGACAATGTTATCTTCCTACTTGTTGTAGGTTCAAACTTTTTATCTATTTTTTCTCCGGTTTGATTATGGTTTTTCCCGATTCAGGCCCCTATGGGTCTTTCTCTGTTTTGTAGGCCGCTGCCTTGCTGTTTCGTTGATGACTAATTGCCCAGGATAATTAATTGTGGTTAATAATCTCTTTCTTGGTGTGTTTTTGACAGATTTCTCGTGGATTTTTATGTTTTTTGTTATTTTCAGGTGTTCTCCTACGTGAGGATCGTTTTTCTCTATGTGTGTTTCTTGGTTTTTGGTCGATATGAGTTTGTTTTATGTGTTTTATTAATATTAATGTTTTATTCATGAGTGGGGGTACGTAGCGACGTTTCATGAGGAGTTACCTTGTTGATCTTTCTCTATGTGTCGTGGTATCTCGATAGTTCCATGAATTCTTTCCTACGTTTGCTGGGCCGTGGCGTTCCCGATGTTCTCGCCTTTTGGATAGAGTAGCCTATTTGGGGTTGTGCCGTCTGTTTAAGGCTTAGTCTGGTGATTGTGTAGGGCGGGGGCTACTACGCTGGTCTAGTAGGCCGGTGTGTGCTTGTTGTTACGCCTACTGTTATGTTTACATCGTGATCTTTGGCTAGGCAGGCCTCTTATTTACGCCATTACTTTTAGGGTGTGTACTTGTAATTCTGTGTGTGTACCTACTAGCCCTTTCTATTCTCCTCGTCCGGTAGATACTTCTTTCGATCCGGTCTGGAGTGTTTTGTCTACCAAGAACTATTTTGTGTGCTTTGTCTGATTTTGGTATGTTATATGTCTTATTTCAGTTTGTGTAGGTTGGTTTAGACGTGGTGGAGGTTGTAAGTCATAGTAGCGGATCGCCTTAATGCGTTTCGTTACAATATATTTGTTTCCATATCTCATTCCATTCAGCCCGCCCTTATCACCATTTCGGGATTAAAAACATTTATGAAATATTGTTACAATATTTGTTGTAGCAATTAGTTGTGAGAAAAGAAAACAGAGTGATTCAGAAAATAAAATAGTTAAGATTTTATGGAAATTACAGTGATGATATATATTCTCTCTATTATTGTACAGACTCGTTTTGTCGACTCGTTCTTACTACAGTTGCTGTAGCACTCATGACTACGCTCCCATACGCGATGAGGTTGCCCCCTATCTTTTCTCCCGGGACTCTTTGGTTATGAAAAACGTACTCAAACAGTTACAACAATATTGATAAGTATTGTTTTTTTTTTAACGACTTGTACTTCACCCTAAATTATTGAGTGAATTTTCGCCAGTTTTGAGATTGAACATAGCATTAAGTCATTGGTCCAACGTATGCTCACAAAAATAGTGTATTTTTTAGGCCTCGTATTTCACGGTACCACCCCCGATGTTGGAAAAATGTCAAATTTCGTTGCTCACACGATGTGATGTTTTCAATGAGTACTTAAGTATTCTGATCTTTGACTATAACCGTAAACGCGAGAATATATATTTAGAAAAAATGTGGTCACTCGCAAATAATGTAATCACTATCTGATGATAATCTATCTGAACTCTGTCGATACAAGTCAAATTTCACAGTGGAATGCAAAAAAAGAGAGAGGGCATGGAGGAAGACTGTTCTGCGTTAATTACCACTGCAGCTACCTTTACCTGGGAAAGGAGGTTCTGCCATAGATTTCGATACTGGTCCACCTCTTAACGCCGATCAGATCAAGGAGTACAAAAGATCTAGCTATCCATAAAAATTAGCAAACTGGTATTCAAAGGCGGCCAGGTGGTTAGAGGAAATCCTCGTAAACACAAACAAGAATTAGTGAGAAATAATATTCAGACATCTGTTTTTGATTTTCCTTAAGATTCTTTGACACCAAGAATATTTTTGCCTCGATAATCAACAAACTTGCCGTTTAACACATGGCATGTTCCATTTTTCAGGACAATTACATGCTCTGTAATGAGGTAAATGCCAAAGTAATGTAATACTTCTCTTATTATAATGCACTAAGACTCGTAGTAACCAATTGTTGAAACAGAAAATAAATGTATCACAGTGACACGAGATCATTATGGAAGTGGTTTGATTAATTTTTTTACAACCACATACATTTTCATATTTTTAAATTTTGAAAAAATTGAACTCCCTGAATGCGCATAGCCAAATTCAGTACTAAACTTCCTTATATCCTAGCTTATAAGTTTATAACCTATATCGTTCAAAAAAATTTAGCCTGATAATTAAAAATTTGGAAAAGTTTGCGAACAGTTATCAACATATAATATCGTTACGTTCGATAGACTAGCCATCGTTTGTTATTCCATGTTTTTATCGTTGTACTTTTTTTTTCACAATTTCAATTTTTACCAGTGCAAAACGGTTGACTGCCGGATTTAAGATCCGAGCTAAGCTCTTGGCAAAAATAATTATCTAAGTTCATCTGAAGAGAAGTTTTTCAATCGATTAACGGAAGCTATCTTCGAACACGGACCTTGGGTCAGCACTGAATAGTGTGTAGACATACTGGTACCTGTACAGTCCCTGAGGTATACTACAAGAGCTTCTAAGAACTACAAGAGAGTGCATAAATTCGTAAGACTGAGCCCGCGAGGCCATATCTCTCGTTAATAAAAATCGAAAATTACTTGTATATCCAAACAAGCTAGGTAGCAACTTGCGCGGATTGCACAGTTTCAAATAAAATGCAGGAGGCATGGCTATCGCCAACTACTGTCCAACATTACTAAATAAGCAACAACACTGGCATTCGAAAAATATCGTGCGAATTTAGATTATTCTACGGAAAGCTTCGAAAGCTCAGACATCGACATCATTGACAGTATCCGCAACCCATTCAGAACAGGAAAAGAGATGCAGCACCTACAGCACACAATTATATTAATTGTGTGCTGTAGGTACTGAGAGCGGTGTGCGTGCTGCAGCCAGTGCTGCGGAACACGTCACGCTATGAGATCAATGAGTACATAGAATGTGTACACTATTCACTGCAAGCTCTCAGCAGTTTGTCGAAGAGAAGTTACAGTGAATAGATGAGAGCACTTGCAATGAAATTGCTTGAGTGCTCTGAATGGATGTGAGACTAGCTACGCAGTCAGCACTGCATAGCACAATACAACATAGATTGAGGATGCACAAATGAGCAGTGTATAGTCACTGTATTTTCCCAGCAGATTTTCTGGGGGAATAAATATAAAGCACCTGCATAATTATATTAATTACACCGGCAACATACAGTGAGGAGAACGTGGTGCAGCATGTGCTGCAGCGCACGCCACAGAGTGAGACAAAAATGTGAATGTACCGCTATTTTCTACTCCTCACCGACATTGAATTGCACTGAATTGAGACGGTGTACTCTTACCGTGCATTTGAGTCCTGTTGAGCTTGAAAGTTGTGCGAATCCGGTGAATTGCGACAGAGAGAAAGGTCCGAGAGTCCGAGAGTCCTGTTGTATGTGCTGTTCCACTGATGCGTTGCCAAAAAGTGTCAAAATTTTCAATATGGCTGCAGAATATGAAAGCGTCGTTGGGCGCTGAAGTCAGTTGAGCGAGATAGCCGGTGAGCGAAGCCGAAGTCAAGCGAGAGAGACATCCGCTCGCTCAACGCGGCGTGCCAACGAGGCACAGCCTCGGCTCCGCGAAGTCCTGCCTCGGCTATCTTCGGCTCAACCGAACGCAGTGTGCTCGAGCACCGCAACAGGTAGGCGCACGACGAATATCCATCGCCGTGCGCCAGCTGATTATCCAACAGGATGACTTATTTTATGGTTGTTCGAGTTTTTAGAAAAAAGGTGTGATTTCTCAAACCGTTGTCAATTCTGAGCCAACGAGGCAAAACTTTCTTCAAGAATAGGCTAGGGGATAAGGTTCTTCGGTATTGAGTTTGGCAAGAATCGATTAACGAGTTAAGATTGTATGTAATTGTGAATTTTATAAATTTTTCGAAAAAATATATTTTCTCTCAAACTCTCGTAAATTTTAACCTCTCAAACCGAAATTTGGCATATAAATTTGCTAGGGGACAAGGGGATTTAGTTTTGAATTTGGTGAGAATCGATCGCGGGGTTTAAATTTTATTAAATATTCAATGTCAGTATATTTGTTACTTTATTTTCAATTATTTTATTACGGTGAAGGTACTTTATCAAAATCTGCTGCGCGGAAATAGTTCGCTCGCTTTCGTTCTGGTAATTTTGATGTGAAAGATGAGTCACGCTCTGGTCGTCCAATCACTGAGTAAGCTCATGAAATTCTTGAAAAAGTCCAGCAAGATAAGCATATCAGCAGTGTCGATATTCGTATGGAGCTAGGCATTGACCACAAAACTGTTTTGAACCATTTACACAAAGCTGGCTACAAAAAGAAGCTCGATGTATGGGTTCCTCATGAGTTGAGCGCGAAAAACATGATAGACCGAATTAAAATCTGCGATGCGCTGCTGAAACTTAATGAAATCGAGCCATTTATGATACGTGTCATAACCGGTGATGAAAAATGGATTACGTACGACAATCGGAAGCGTCAAAGATCGTGGACAAGGGATGGTGAGCCGTCACAAGCGTTCGCGAAGCCAGGATTGGCGGCGAAAAAGGTGATGCTGTGTGTGTGGTGGCACTAGAAGGGAATCGTCCACCATGAGCTACTCCCAGTTGGTCGGACGATTGATTCTCAACTCTAATGTGGACAACTAGAGAGATTACGCCAAGCAATTAAAACAAAACGGCCCGAATTGATTAACAGGAAACGTGTTGTCTTTCATCATGACAACGCCCGACCACACACTTCTTTGATGACCCGTCAAAAATTGCGAGAGCTTGATTGGGAAGTTTTGATGCATCCACCGTATAGTCCAGACATATCACCCTCTGACTATCACTTATTCCGATCTCTGCAGAACTCTCTCAATGCAATTAAGCTGCTTTCAAAAGAAGCCTGTGAAAACCACTTGGTTCAGCTTTTCAACCAGAAACCACAGAAGTTGTTCACCGATGGCATCATGGCTCTACCCGAAAAATGGCGAAACATTGTCGATAATAATGGAGCATATTTGGTTTAAATAAATTAATTTTCACACTATAAGAAAACCAGTTGGATTTTACTAAAAAAAAACGCTACGACCTTTTTCCAGAACAAAATATTAATTTTGTTCGGTTGTTCGATTTATTATGTAACGCCTGAGCGTGCGGCGACCTTATTGCCGCTTTCAGAGCAACGACATCGACGCCGACAAGGCTTCCACTGACCGGGACTTCATTGCTACACGGAGGAAGGACCTCGAGCAGCATTTGCCATATCACGGAGCCCTGTTTTGGCAGCAACACGGACATCAACGCTTTCGATAACGAGCGGAGCGCGGGCCATCTGGTATCCTGTGGTTCGGCATAAACTATCATCGACAGTAGCCGATCTTCGCATCGTTTTAGAATCCATGAGCTTATACTCTGAAACGATGTCTCGCTGACGGACACTTCCGACAGCGCCGAGTACTATCGCGTAATTTGAGTTGGGTGCAAGTACCTCTGGATAATCTAAATCGTCGCAGGGTGTCACCGGTAGGGGAGGTTTCGAGGGTGGGGGATAGTCAGCTCAAACGTCGAGAGTTAACGAATTTTTTCGGACCCTTGCATTGCGTATGGCAGAATTAGAACGTTACGACCGTGTCCGCATTCTTGCTAGTCAGACAAAAACCGACACCTGCCCACTGCGATTCTAAACCATTGCGAGATTTTTCCCAAGTAAATCCAAATACTGCAAACCCCTGATAAAGCCGTCAGTTGCCTCCGGTTGAAGTGTGGGAAGTCTAGCTTTATTTTTGGTGAGAAAACCCGAACGATATTGTCGTGATGGCGCGCTATTGTGATCGGATCATAGCTTCATTTATTTCAGCGAGCGAACAGCTACCGCCCGATATTCAAAGATTATATTTAATTCGTTTCCCGAGATCATAAGGATCGTCGAACGGGTTCCACTGATTCAATTTGTTACTATAAAATTTGAGGACGCCGGAGTCCATGGGTGCATGTCTAAGTGAGTAAGTTAACGAGAGAGAAATTTGCCCTGAGAGACACCCAGTTTTAGCCTGTCAAAATCCGTTATTGGGGTGACGTCTCTTTTTTAAATTGTCGAGTGACTGTTCTTTCTACGGAGTGCGCCTGATCTGTCTATTGTCCTTGCGGGATTATGTGTGAGATAACAAGAACGGCGATCTGTCCCGAACTACTTAATCTTATAAACAAGTCTGATCTCTTTTTACTGTACTTGTCCTCTTTTGTTAGTAATTTTATTTGCTGTGACCAATTTTAGATTGAATTTTATTTTGAATTATTGACGATAATGCGGGTTTTATTTTAACCATTTGAAGTCTGTTTCGTCATATTTTGCTAATCCGGTTTTTAAATCATATTGTATTTGTTCACGTTCCATTATATTTTATCTTACTTTCCGGACCGGGTAGATCGTTCAGGGTGCGTGTGTGAGATGTATCGTAACTGCGAAATAATATCGAGGAGCATGGGAAAATTAATTGTTAGTGAGTAAGATTTTTTGTGAGTAATCAATTGAGATATTGAGTCGATGCGAACCGAGCACGCCAGTGAGATTAGTGACTTTGGGTTTTTTTTCAAAAAAATATTTTGACAACAAATTAATTATGTTGTTCCTGAATCTCAACTGACATATTGGATTAACTATGCGAAACCCTTGATGATCCATCCCGTCTACCAGTCACCAAGGCTGCAGCTCAACCGACGCGGCATCGTATTTTTCATTCGCCGTCAAAATTTGTCTCGTGAAATATGACGCGAGCCTTTTGTGACGATCTGTTTATAGCGCCCAACGTGGGGTGTCATTATAAATGATTAACCATCCAGTTACGCGTCCCGCCACCCTAAATTTTAACATGTTCATTCAATTTAAATTATGGGATGTGAGAATCTTTGGGTAGTCGAGCAGATAGGACTCAAAATATATTTAATTGGTGTAGTATGGGATATTAGTTGTGAGTTTTCGTGTCGTCCAGCAGTCAGCTTATGAACTGCTTATTTAGTGGTGTATAATTGGATTATCAGCAAGTTGCAGCCTGGCCAGTCATTTATTTGTTGAAATATATTTATTCGATGTTATGGTGGACGTAGTGAGCACGCCGGCTAATGCTTGCCAGTGTGCAGTGGCAGGCTGGTGGTGTCTTAGCAAATCAGCTCGGTAGGAAGCACCTGACCGACACGCGCTATAGGCTACGGGACCCTAGCTGCCACGTGGTCTACCAGCTAGCCAAACCTTTGTGTAGCGGTACCTCATACCGTGCGTACCGACTAAGCGGCAACGAATCCAGCGGACTATCCTGTGCTTGCATACACCTCGTGTAGAAAAAAATGAAGTGTAACGCAAGTTGGGAACGATACTAACGAACCACGACAGTCTAGCAAGTGCGGGAATTACCGATTCACAAATAGCAGAATATCTAGGTAACGTTGCCTTTATTATTTTCTGTGTCCGATGATAACTCAGTCAAGGTGTCTCACGTGGCTCGGTACGTTCTCGGGAGAATAAGAGATTAATGTTTTAATAATAGTACTTCGTGCATTTCCTTAGAAGTTTTAAATATTTTATTTATTGGGTTTATTTAAGGAATTTTATGATTTCGAAAATGTTCAGTATCCCTTCCAATGCGTGGTCGAATGAATCTGTGAATATATCGAAAGTCATGTAACCTCACTTGAGACAGGGAGAACAATAAACCAGACACGTCGATGGTATATTGAGGACGCGGTTTATTCTACCTTCCAAACAATTACAAAAATAGGTTAAATTTAGAAAAAATAATGATATAAAAATAAATACACCAAAAAATCAGAGAATTACAAAATGTATATAAATAAATAAATTGAATTGAATATTGACTATAAGACTTGAGAAGCACACAATTATATTAGGTGCGCAACTGAGTTCCCGCTGTTTTTTTTTTCATGAAAATGCAACTTTATTGTGAAAAAATGTTTACAAATGAATCATTCAAAATATTGCTTATCGCTAGCGACAACTTTTTCCTATCTTTCTGGCAGAGCTCGAATACCGTCACGGTAGAAGTGTTCGTCTTTTGAGGCTATCCACGAATCAAGCCATTTTGAGATGTCTTCATATGAGCTGAACTGCTGATTAGCCAGACTATGTGCCATCGAACGGAACAAGTAATAATCGGACGACGCAATATCTGGGGAATATGGCGAGTGGGGTAGGACTTCCCTTTTGAGCGTTTCTAAGTAGGTTTTAACGGGTTTGGCAACGTGAGGCCGAGCGTTGTCATGCTGTAGAATCACTTTTTCGTGCCTCTGCTCGTATTGTGGCCGCTTTTCGCGTAGTGCTCGGCTCAATCGCATCAATTGAGTTCGATACCGTTCCCCAGTGATGGTTTCGTTCGGTTTCAACAGCTCATAATAAATAACACCGCCCTGGTCCCACCAAATACACAGCAAAATTTTCGCAGCGTGAATATTCGGCCGAGCCGACGACGTAGAAGCATGACCGGGCAGTCCCCATGATTTTGTTCTCTTTGGATTCCTGTAATGAATCCATTTTTCATCACCCGTAACGATGCGATAAAGAAAACCCTTCTTTTTTTGCTGCTGGAGCAGTTGTTCACAGGCGAAAAAACAACGCTCAACGTCTCTTGGCTTCAAATCATAAAGAACCCAAGTTCCTTGTTTTTGAATCATTCCCAACGCATGCAATCGCTTGTAAATGGCTTGACGGGTAACTCCTAATGCTGAAGCAAGCTCTTTTCGCGTTTGGCACGGATCCTCATCGAGCAATGCCTCCAATTCAGCGTCTTCGAAGATTTTTGGCCTTCCTTCACGCGAACGGTTGTCAACATCAAAATCACCGTCTTTGAAGCGACGGAACCAATCACGGCATGTTGTTTCACTTAGACCAGCATCTTCGTAAACTTTTTGGAGTTCTCGATGCGCTTCAGCCGCCGTTTTCTTCGAATGGAAGAAGAAAAGCAACACTTCCCGCAAATGACGATTATTTGGCACAAAATCAGACATTTTTACACAACCAAAAGTATATGACGCAAAAACAAAATCACTAATGTATTAAAGCGGTTTGTTTACCATATGTCTAAGCTTGGTTCATGACGTTTTGGTTATGTCCCAATCGACCAGTACTTACTACTGGAGCCATCTCTTGAAAAACAGCGGGAACTTAGTTGCGCACCTAATATTAATTGTGTGCTGGGTGTGTATGTACGGTGAACGTGATGCAGTCAACGCTGCAGAGCACGCCACGGAATGAGAAAAATGAGTGCGTAGAATGTGTCACTTATTCACTGCCAGCTCTCAGCAGATTTATCTGAGAGAAGCTGCAGTGAATAGGTGAGAGCACTTGCAATTCGATTGCTTGAGTGCTGTGAGTGAAATATGAGAAGAGTGACGCAGTCAGCACTCCGTAGCACATGACAGACAAAGACTGAGGATGGACAAGAATGAGAGGAATAAATTCACAGTGCTTTTCCAGCAAGTTCAGTTGGAGGGAAAGCACAGTGAATTAGTAAGAATACACGCAATTATATTATCAGGAGTACAAATTGAAAATGCGGGATTTTTTTCTATTTTTGAACGTTTATTCTGAAAAAATGGTAACAAATGAATTATTCAAAGTATTGTCCATCGCTAGCCACAACTTTTTCCCATCTTTCTGGCAATTTACGGATACCGTCGCGAAAAAATTCGGCCGGCTTGGCTGCTATCCAGTCATCGACCCATTTTTGGGCTTCTTCGTAAGAATGGAAGCGCTGGTCAGCTAGGCCATGTGTCATCGATCGGAAAAGGTGGTAATCGGAAGGAGCAATATCTGGGCTATACGGCGGGTGGGGTAAGACTTCCCATTTCAGCGTTTGTAGGTATGTTTTGACCGGCGCTGCAACATGTGGCCGAGCGTTGTCATGTTGCAAAATTACTTTGTCGTGTCTTTGCTCGTATTGTGGCCGTTTTTCTTTGAGTGCGCGGCTCAAACGCATCAATTGAGTTCGGTATAGTGCTCCTGTGATGGTTTCGTTCGATTTCAATAGCTCATAATACACCACACCCAGCTGATCCCACCAAATACAGAGCATGAGCTTGGCGCCGTGAATATTTGGTTTGGCCGTCGATGATGATGCACGGCCGGGGTAACCATATGATTTTTTGCGCTTCGGGTTATCGTAATGGATCCACTTTTCATCACCAGTGACAATGCGATGCAAAAAACCCTTCCGTTTTTGCCGTTCGAGCAGCAGTTCGCATGCAAAAAAACGGCGCTCGACGTCTCTCGGCTTCAGCTCATACGGCACCCAATGTCCTTGCTTTTGGATCATTCCGAGGGCTTTTATACGATGGGAAATGGCTTGTTGTGTCACTCCCAATGAATCTGCGAGCTCTTGTTGAGTTTGACACGAGTCTTCATTGAGTATTGCCTCCAATTCAGCATTCTCAAACTTTTTCACTTGGCCCGGCCGCTCTTTGTCCTCAACGTCAAAATCACCACTTCTAAACCGCACAAACCATCTCTCGCACGTTGAAACCGATGGAACATGACTCGGATAAGCCTCGGAGACCAATCGATGTGCTTCAGCAGCACTTTTCTTCAAATTAAAGAAGTAAATTAAAACTTCCCGCAAATGCTGTTTTGTTGGCACGAAACTCGACATATTGAGAGCTCAAAAAAACTATGAATTTGACACTGCGACAAATTGACACATACTGAAAATTAAAGCTATAAGACGTAGCTTTGACATGGACATAGTCACAGTACTGCCTGATGCGTATAGCGTTAGTAACGCCATCTGTTATCAAACCCGCATTTTCAATTTGTACCCCTGATAATTGAGTGCGCAACAAGTGATGTGAAACGTGGTGCAGCCCGTGCCGCAGAGCCCGCCACAGGGTGAGACCTTTATGAGGATGCACCGATTGATTCCTTACTCCTCACCGACAGTGAATTACGCTAAATTATGTCAGTAAACGCTTACCGTTAATTTTGAGTCCTGGTGAGCACAGAAATTGAGAAGGTCCGGTGAAAAGAAGATGAAATTGCGAGAGTCCCAGGATGCGTGCGCTGTCCGATGGTTGTCACAAAAAAGTGCCTGATTTTTCAATATGGCTGCGAGATACGAAATCAACGTTGAGCGCTGGAGTCAAAAGAGGGAGATAGCCGGTGAGCGAAGCCGAAGTCAAGCGAGAGAGGTAACCTCTCGCCTAACGCGGCATCCATGCGAGCTACAGCCTCGGCTCTGCGAGGCCTGCCTCGGCTATCTCCGGTGTAAACGAACGCAGCGTGCTACACCGTAGCAACAGGTCGACGCACGGCGAGTATCGATCGCCGTGTGCCAGCTGATTATCCAGAAGAAAATATTAATTTCAATTTTATTACTTAGACGAATTATGGCTGAAAGCCTTAATTATTAAAGTAAATTGTCAGATTATAGACCATCTCACGAGTTTGATTTAAATGTTATTTGCAGGCCGGTTCTCGAGAGCAGTACAATTTGGAAGCATTACTTGCGATACGTTAAATTGCTCACCAAAATTGCTTTCATGTCTGCAGATCGCGATTCATCGGCACGAGATCCGATCTTTCGGAGAATTAGAGCAGGTGGCTGTGCGTATCGAATACAGCTATTTAGCAGAGTAATATTACCGTACTCCGCCGTTACCGGTGCGCTCATTATTTCCCGAGCGCGCATATCGAGAACTGGTTGCTTTCTAAACTATGCGAAAGACTAATTCCGCATTATAAAGACACCGCGTCATGAGAATTCGCTTTTTCGGTATTCGGCTAGGCGGGGGGAGGACACCTATGAGGGATTCTAGGCTGTCCGAGTTGATTCTTTGAGTTGAGATGCGCTCTGTCGCATCCTCTTACGCCAGGTAGGCCGACAGAGCCAAGTATCCGCTCTCATTGGACTCCTTCGGTTAATGTAACCTCGCCAGGACCGTTGTAAAGGTGTTAAGAGCAGTGGTAGATCATGAACGAAGAGTATGGAGTTTCAGTAGGGAGCGCGATCGCATGGTGGAATTTATAAAGTGCTATACGAAGGAACATGCTAACGTGTTGCTTGGAATTGCCAATCTAGAGCGAGTCGTAACTCAACGATTGATCGAATTTTTAGACAGGAAGCTACCGAAGCTCAAGACCGTGCCAGGATTATCTCATTTAACCGAACAAAAAATAGACGTCGGAAATTCAAGATGAATTAAACATCGATATTGTCTGTTAACACCAGTTATGCGTGACGTTATCGGTGCCGAGGCTGACCGAATGTTAGAGGCAAATGTAATCAAGCCTTCGTGATTGGTCTATATTGCGTTTAACGAGAGGACGACATGCTTGCAAAACTAAATTCGGGTACGGTCAGACTCGGTCTAACATGCCGCCCTCTTTACCCTTTCCAGGTTGTCAAACAGGCTCTGTAGCTGGCCAAACCCGACTACAACCAACCAGGGTTTCCAGGCGTCTAAGCCCAACAGTGAACCTTTTATAGAACGTAGATTTTAGGTACAGGGTTTTAATGTACGATAATTTAACTACGGTGTTGAGCAGCAAACCCCACGACCCCCACATGACCCACAGGCCGCTTAAAGCTGCGCGGCGCAGTGTTATCCTCTTGTTAAACGCAGTATACATTGATCATGCTCATCAAGAAACCGAATAACACTTATCGGTATTGTCTCGATTTTCGGAAAATGAATTCCATCATAAACAAAGACGCGTACCCGCTTCCGTATGTCACTCAGATCCTCGATAAATTGTGTGCGACCAGATATAGTTCTACCCTCGATTTTAGTCAAGCCTACCATCAGAAACCGTTGGAGGAAAACTCGAAGGAGGTTGCTCCGTTTACGGTACGGCATGGCAGATTATTCCAGCTTAAAAGAATGCCGTACGGTCTGTCGAGCGCACCGGCAACTTTTCAGAAGCTATTCGACAAGCTTATCGGTCCAGAGATGGAGCCACACGCGTTCGCGTACTTGGACGATTTTACCATCGTGACAAAAAATTTAAACAGCATTTCATCGGGTTCAAACGAGTTTTCGATTGTATCACGGGACCAGGTCTTGCGATTCATCCAGGAAAACGCGCATTTTGTTGTCCGGATATTAGATACCTCGGCTTCCTTGTTAATCGACAGGGATTGCAAGTCAATCCTGAGAAGACCAATTAGGAATTTTCCAACTCCTGAGTTAAGGCGTTGAAGCTGTAGTGCCGCGAATAATTCGATTATAATTATTTCGCCATTATTCCTCCTTTGCGTGAGGCCACTCACCGGAAGTAGAAAGAATGTGCAAACGAGCTGCGAGCAATGCCCGCTCGAGCTACGACTTGCAGCACTTGCAATCGACATTCATGCAAATTCATCGATTTCGCCAAAGGAAGTGAATAACTCCTTTGCCAAAATCAGTCTAAAGTTTAACCTCAACTTGAACAGTTGATCGCGGGTCGGAGTCGCCCGAAATATTAAAGTCTAATAGTAGATTCGAACAAGAGAGCTTGGTTCCTCGTCAAAGGCTCGGAACAGGAAATTATTGTAACATTTTTTTATTGTCATTGAAATAGATAATGGAAAGTTGCCGTTGTCTATAATAAAAACTCCACTATTATTTTTCCGAAAATTCACGTGCTCACTAGTTACTGGAGATTTTTTTCCTTATCGGCAAACGATCCCAAAAATAATAAATTTTAATATTATACTGATTACCGTAATAAGTCGATTACGCGGTACCGGCATAACATTTGGTGGTAGCGGTGGGATCTGCTGAAGTGTATTGTGATACGTGACTTACTTGGACAACGTTTAAAGGGACTCTGAAGTGACGACTGCAATCCGTACCAGGACACCACTGCAGGTCGTAGAAAACCGACTAAACTTACGCGAAGGCGCGAAGTGTACGTCGGTGCGGTGTGACACAGCAGTCCACCGTTTAACGTCCCAATTGACGGTGTCACGTCAAGTCGCGGATAACGCACAAAGTGTGCAAGCAAGTGCTCACGAGGGTGAACTTGTGGAGAAGCCGTCGCGCAACTTTTGTCGACGCACCAAAGGACGAGCCCAGGAACCACCAAAGTAACGAATCAACGGCGCCAGGAAGGACGTCGAAGACCATCTTCAGAGAAGAGCTACAGGACAACAGTTTAACAGCACCTGAGGAACACCGCCATGGAGAGGATCGTCTGCAAAATCTTCAGTCTGTAAGTGGTTACATACAATACTATTACATACGGCCTAGTAAAAACAAACCAAAGCCAGTCGGACGCGAAATTAGAGAAAAAATATTCCGCCTGATAAACGTATAGAAAAGAATATTCGGAGAAAACCCATTTCTTTTGAGAGCTTGAGGGAATATTTTTAAATAGAGCCCACCGCGAAAGTAGCCACATGCCGGGTACTAGAGGCGCGAGACCGAAGCGTAGGGGTAACTCGTTGGAAACTACGTTACCTAGCAAGGGGGTGGACTCCGCAGTTCGGCGTGAATCCTCTTAGGGGTGCGTCGTTTGAGGATCACGACAGCACTGTCATTGGCGATCTAATCAATATAGCTACTGGCGAGTGAACCCCAGAACATATCACCGAGGATATGATCGAGCGGGAGATCGAACACCTGCGTACGATAGATCGCGTAGGTTACCCTACAACTACCGGTACAACGACGCAGCCACCACTGCCCGAATGGGTAAGGCAGTGTTACGAAGCGGTCGACAGGCGTTACCGCGAGTACGAGAGGACTCAGCGAGATCTCTGCGACACGCCGTTGGCAAGGCCGAACCTCGCTGACACACTCAACGAGGTAGGAGCAGATGAGTCCGTACTCATCCCGGTCCCTACGGGAGCAAAGCGCCGAGCTAATGCGGAGGCTGGAAAGGGCGGGGTTGAGAAAACACCCGGCACAACAGCCGCGGCCGAGGCAAACTCGATTTGAGGAGCCGGGTTACCCTCCGACAGATCACATGTTCCGAAGGGAATAACCGTGGATGCAAGACACACATGGTCGGACGCTTGACCTCGGACTGGCCTGTAACGGTAATTTTTATCGTTAACCTGAATTTTTATGTATCGTGAGAATTCGGGCTCGAACACAGGACTAATTAATGTTAGTCTTCGAGGTGAGCGAGAATAGGGTTTATTAACAAAAGAAATTATTTCATAACAAATTATTCTACAGTTTCCGGCCTCTAATATCTAGTATGGTGCATCCAAATTTGGTAATTCCGGGGATTATTTTAACATTATTTCGTCTTATTCGTGTTCAAATTCTCGGTATTCTCGGGCTCGAAACTCTGTTACCTGTCAATGCGTTAGTATTGACCCAGTAACTGCAAACCAGCACACATACAGCCACTCGCTTCGGACTCACTCCTTGACAAAATGTATCAACTCTGTTCACAATGCTTTCTCTGTCACTCTCATTTCTTCTTTCTCTTTCTCTCTTCCACTCACACAAATGGGCAATTTATGCTGCCGGTTTAAAATCCACACTATTGAATTTTTATTTCTTAAACACTACTAGCTTAATTCGATGCACTGAATTTCCTATGCCTAAATTAATCCACTTAATCCTATTCGTCTTACACCTACCTACTTCTAGATCGATTTCACTTCAAATCTATCGTTCGATTATTTCTTCCTAATTCATTAATATCTCTCCTGTCTGACTCTCCTTCTTCAGACCTTGTTAAAACCGACTAAATTTATTTTCCTAATTCCGAAACCACGGATTTCCGGGAACGGAATTTTCACTTGATCTTTTAACTTTTTTTTAATTCGAAAATCTATTCTTCGTATTTTCACTACAGTGACTTGTTCAAAATGTATTCGTTTGGAAAACTTGTACTACCAAGAGAGCCTTCCCTGCGGTGCAGGCTCTTTTATAGACTCTTCCCCACCCTGGTCCCCTCTACGTCATTAGTGGTTTGGATTTTAAAATTTGCCAACTTCGAACGATTATGCGAGCTACCGTTGTCATGCCCCCCTGTCTCTCCCTCGTCGCCGAGCAAGGCCAGCTGGTCGCTGACCTGCTGCTTTCGTCGACGAGCGAATTTCAGAGGCGTGATGTCATTAGTTTTTACGCTAGGTCCGGGTTCGGTGGCCTAGCGTCCACTGTACTCGTCGCTTCGCAATACACTATCGGGCTCTCATAGCCGTTCGATATAGAAAAATAGGATAATAGTCGTAATTATATTACATTATCCCCCTGAGATCTTTGCGAGAGTTACTTCCGCAACTCACTAAAAGATCTCTCAGCGATTCCTTGTGTTCCTCCTATCCTTTCTTCTATGTCGTTTCATCTTTTTCCGTTCCAGAATTTTTTTTTCCTTTTTCCTAGTTTTTTTTTCTTTTTTTCTTGAGAGTTAGAGTATGCTGACCGATCCGGGTTCCGGCTTCTTCCTGGTCTTTATACTTATAATCATCTTATATAATATATATCTTTCTTTCCTATTTATATATAAAGGGTGATTTTTTAAGAGCTTGAGAACTTTTTTTAAAAAAAAAACGCATAAAATTTGCAAAATCTCATCGGTTCTTTATTTGAAACGTTAGATTGGTCCATGACATTTACTTTTTGAAGATAATTTCATTTAAATGTTGACCGCGGCTGCGTCTTAGGTGGTCCATTCGGAAAGTCCAATTTTGGGCAACTTTTTCGAGCATTTCGGCCGGAATAGCCCGAATTTCTTCGGAAATGTTGTCTTCCAAAACTGGAATAGTTGCTGGCTTATTTCTGTAGACTTTAGACTTGACGTAGCCCCACAAAAAATAGTCTAAAGGCGTCAAATCGCATGATCTTGGTGGCCAACTTACCGGGCCATTTCTTGAGATGAATTGTTCTCCGAAGTTTTCGCTCAAAATGGCCATAGAATCGCGAGCTGTGTGGCATGTAGCGCCATCTTGTTGAAACCACATGTCAACTAAGTTCAGTTCTTCCATTTTTGGCAACAAAAAGTTTGTTAGCATCGAACGATAGCGATCGCCATTCACCGTAACGTTGCGTCCAACAGCATCTTTGAAAAAATACGGTCCAATGATTCCACCAGCGTACAAACCACACCAAACAGTGCATTTTTCGGGATGCATGGGCAGTTCTTGAACGGCTTCTGGTTGCTCTTCACTCCAAATGCGGCAATTTTGCCTATTTACGTAGCCATTCAACCAGAAATGAGCCTCATCGCTGAACAAAATTTGTCGATAAAAAAGCGGATTTTCTGCCAACTTTTCTAGGGCCCATTCGCGGTCAACATTTAAATGAAATTATCTTCAAAAAGTAAATGTCATGGACCAATCTAACGTTTCAAATAAAGAACCGATGAGATTTTGCAAATTTTATGCGTTTTTTTTTAAAAAAAAGTTCTCAAGCTCTTAAAAAATCACCCTTTATATAAACTCGCTCGCTTTTCTTACCAACTACTCCTATCCCTATCTTAAACTAAAGAGAATTTACACCGCAGAAATAAAAACGCAACGCAGAGGCATATATATATTTTTTAATTAATTTTTTTTTTATTTAATACCCGTCACTATCGTTCTCGCTGTCTGCGTCACTGTCCGTCTCGTCGTGGTCAGTCTGTGCCGTTACATTTTCAGATATCATTTGTCCGGTTGTTGTAGCGACACTCTCCGCTTCCTCCTGATCACTCTCGTCCTCGCTCTTTCCTTCTACTAGGGCCGCGAGCTCCCACAGCATCTCTTCCATCCTGCTTGAATGTGCACCTGCACTCGTGCTTGGAGCCTCGGTGATGCTGGAACTTTGGTGAGTGAGCCGTTGTCCTCTCGCGTGTTCCGCCTCCTTTCTCCTCCCACCCCGGAAATGTTTACCTCGTCTGCCCCCGTCTCGTCTGTAATGAAAAGACGGATTTTCTCTGATCAGTTTAGCTTCCCGGTTTCCAATCAATTCTTGCGCCACGTCGTACCCCTGGTCGCCGTGGGATGCGTGGATCTCTATCCAGATTACTTCAACGGTCAGGTCGATCTCGTCGATGTATATATCGACCACTTGTCGTACCGTTAGCGCGATCATGAGGTCCCTGGCTCGTTCGGTCCACTCTCTTCCGGTCGGTGCGAGGGTGTGGAGGGCTGCGGTAATTGCAAAATACGGTTCCCCCAAATATTGGCGCGTTGTCGTATATAATTCCTCCAATGGTACCGTGATACTTTTAGCCAAATCTCCCAGCCAAATCCTGTATTTGTTGTCACACTTCCTCACCACCGTCCCTCTGAAGAGCGTCCAATTCCCTGCGTCCTCCTCGTCCTCCAACAGATACAGCACTGCTCGACCCTCATGGGCATCCTCCTCCAACAGATGGTGGACCCCTGGGCTGTCCCTCCTTGTCTTTGCCACCAGGCTCAGCCACTCCTCCCACCGCTCCTCGTCTTTCTTCAACCATACATAAAAACGTCCTGGATGTTTAACGTCGATCACCTGCGCTTGGTACGGTTCTCCCGGTGTCAGATACTCAACCGCGTATTCAATGGATCGATACATTTTAATTCGTTTTCGGTTACTCCTATTAAGTTTCTTTATTTTTCACGAATTAATAACTCGTTCTGGTGTCACCGCTGCCTTTTATATTATCTCCGATACTCTCATTATAACTATATCTTCGGGACTCCTCTCTGATGGCCTATTTCCCCGCCGGCCATACGCCTCGGCCAATTAGATGTCCTATCTGTCGGCCCTCCTTCTTCCACTCGCCTTACTTCCCCGGAATTCAAAGCATTATTCCCCGAATACCGTTTGTCATGACGTCGAAATCACCCATTGCCAGTGCTCTACACCGGGTTCGATGCCCCCCCCCCCATCACTGTATTGGTGTACCCTCTGTGCGGCCCTGTATTCCCTCGTTGTTTTCGTCTCGAGTACTCGACCTTCGTGTCATCTTCGTCCTTCTCTTGGTTGTCGTATCCATCGTGCTCTCTTCTTTCTTCTCTGTCCTTTCTGTCTCTGTTCGATACCTTTTAAACATACTCACGTGAAGTTTGCCTCTTTCTATCTCATTCTCTACATCGATAAGTAAATAAGTCGCTAAACCTAGGCATTTTTTTATTCTATATGGTCCCTCATACAACGGCATAAATTTTGAAGTTAATTGTTTTAACGGATCCGACACATTTAACGCTTTTACTAGCACCAGATCGCCTACTTCATAATTCGTTAACTTATGGGTGGCGTTAAATTTCTCTGCACGCCGCCGACCTTTCGTCGCTATCCTTTCTTTAACAATCTCAATTTTCATCTCGTAGGTTATTCGATCCTCTTCCTCTCTCACCAGGCCCATTTGTTTATTCCAAACCCGTTGAGGCTTCTTCTTGCACTGCAGTTCCATTGGCGTAAATTCTGTTGTTTCGTGGTAGCTCTCATTAATGCAGTCTTCTATTACTCTCACCCATTTAAACCAGCCTGCATGTTTATTCGTGAGGAAAACTTGGAAAAAACTTCCAAGTTCACGATTCACTCGTTCGACGATATTTCCTTGGGAGTGACGTATCGATGAAAACACGGCCATAATACCCTCGTCCTTGAGCTTCTGTATCCAGTTCTTGGCAGTAAACTGAGTCCCGTGATCGAATTGTATCCTACGCGGCTTTCCATACTTCAGAATGTAATCTTCAAATATACGGTTAATAACCGTAGCGGTGTTTGCTTTCTTCATAGGGTAAAGGACGACGAATTTACTGAAAGCGTCCAAAGTCACTAGAATGTGCTTCACTCCACCTACTGACGCGGGCAAGGGTCCATAGAAATCTATGGATACCAAATCCCCCGGTCTCTGCGGTATTATAGTTTGCATCGCGGCGTAGCTTGTCTGGATGGCAATCTTGTTTCTCTGACACACGTCACAAGTCGCGAGAATACTCCTAGTTCTTTTCGCAAAATGCGGATACGTAAAATCTTCCTTCAGCATCCGTAAGCATTTACTTGCACCGAGATGGCCATACATGGCATGGCACGCCTTTATTATGTCTCTAATCATGCTCTTTGGTATTATAACCCGCCAAATTCCGGTCTTCGATTTCTTTTGTAATATTCCTCCCTCTAGACGAAATTTTTCCTTCTCTTCTCCTTCGTTCTCCTCAGCCAAGAAATCCATGATGATTCGCAGATCTCCTTGCTCTCTCTGTACATCTTTTATGTCCTTCAATTTTTTCGCTAATTCACGTGGAATTTTTTCGGCCAACATCCCTGCAACCACCACGATTCCATCCTTCTCGGTCGATGTCGCATCCCCGCTGTTTCTTACGCGGCTCAGTGCATCTGCCACCACATGCGTTTTTCCCGAGACATGCTCTAATTGTACGTGGTAGTCCTGAATGAATAATGCCCATCTCATCAGCCTTTCAGCCGTAAATCTGCACGTCTTTACAAAAATTAAAGCTTTGTGGTCCGTCTTTATTCATACCTGGGCTCCTTTTAGATACGTCCTGAATTTTTGTAACGCCCACACAATTGCTAACAATTCCTTTTCCGTGATCATATACGCGATCTCTGCCCCTTTCAGAGTTCTACTTGCAAATGTTACCACCTTACTTCTCTGTCCCCATCTTCTTGTGACAGAATCGCCCCAAGCGCGTATCCACTCGCATCCGTTGTGAGAGTATATGGTTTTCGTGTATCCGGAAACCTGAGTACCACTTCCTTACAAAATAAATTTTTCACCTTTTCAAATGACTTCTCCATAGCCTCGTCCCACTTCCACTGGATACCTTTCCTTAGAAGATTTAATAATAGTGCCGTTTCATGCGCGTGGCGATTCGTGAATTTAGTGTAAAAATTTATAAGTCCCAGAAAGCCTCTTAATTGTTTTATCGTACAGGGCCGCGGATATTCATGAATCGCCCTTTTTTTCTCAGGATCCGGTTTTAGTCCTTCCGTTGTAAGAATATGCCCGAGAAAAATTACTTCCTTCCGGAAGAAATGTGATTTACTGAATTTCAAAGTCATCCCATGCTGATGAAATCTCTCGAATAATTTTGGTAAATGGTCGAGGTGTTCCTCATGTGATGTTGACATGACTAATAAGTCATCGACGACATTAATAACAAAATCCAGGCCCTTGAGAACGACATCGAGGGCTCTGATCAAACTCGCCGTGCTCGTCTTCAAACTGAACGGTGTAACGGTAAATTCATAACACTTCCCGTTGTTTTGAAATGCTGTATATTTTCGCGATTCCGGATGAAGGGGTATCTGCCAGGAACTACTAGTCAAATCTAGCGTTGACATTATTGTATTTCCACCGCACCGTTGGAAAATCTCCTCGATTGGTGGTGCATTATTGTAATCATTTATTAAATAATTATTCAGTTCACGAGCATCCAGACAGAGGCGGACGGAATTATCGCTCTTCGTGACGGGTATCTGTGGATTTATATAGACACTTTCCGATTTTTGTATAATTCCCATCTCGAGCATTCTCTCAATCTCCCTCTGCACCCTCTCCCGTTGGGTCAATGAGACGGGATATGAACGGTGGAAATACGGTTTCGGATCCTTCAGCAACAGTCGGTGCTCATATTCCGTCATTCTTCCTGGTATCTTATCAAAAATTCCTCTCCTTTCTTCGACGATTCTCTTGAAACTCTGCTTTATCTCCAACCTCAGATCCTGGCATTCCTCCATCTTCTCCTCGAACTCCTCCTCGGTCAGGCTGATGTTCTCTTCTCCCTTAGGGTTATTCTTTATCTCCACGCCGGCACATATCTTACTCGGTACAACCGAACGAAAAATTTTCGGATCTATGTGTTGCCATCTCCCATCCTTCAATTCTGCAATCACTCTGTCCTCTACTGCCAGAATCCTCTGTTGAGCGTCTATTGATATACTCAAGGCCAACATACCGTCAAAACCAATCAACACCGGTCTCACCAATTTTGGCACGACCAGTACCTGCAGATCACTACTCGCCCCATACGCTTCCATATTCACGATAATTTGTTTTTTAATCTGAGCAGTCCCCCCACCAAACGCGCCGACCACCTGCGTTGACGTCACTGGTAGTATGGGACAATTTTTCAATAATTCTTCATTTTCCTTGAAAAACATTTCCGAGACACACGACACCTCGCTACCACTGTCTATTAAACTCATTTTCGATATTCCAGCAACTGTGATCGGTATCTCGGGGCACCCTGGGGTTCCTCTTCATATAAAAATTCCCGTGGATTTTCCATAAGTACTGAACATGCTATTTTTCTCTCTTCGCCTCCAACCACCTTTCCCGGTAATAGCCCTCTGAGATCCGGTACTCTCTGAACTCCGGCAACGATTTCTGGCCGCATATTTTTATTATTATTAGATGCACCTTCATCGTCTTCCTGAACTCTGCTTTCCCCTGATTCAGCCTGCCCTCGCCGTTCGGTGTCCTCCTCTTCATCTTCCTTCACTGCCTGTTCGTTACTCCTGTATTGTTCCTCCTTTCTCCGCTGATTCCTCACTTTCTTTTTCTCTCTCTTCCTTGCGTTCATTCGTTGTCTCGTGCTTCTCCTTTCTTCGTGTTTTAACGTTCCGCTC
Organism: Cylloceria caligata; assembly: GCA_963942595.1. Lineage (NCBI taxonomy): Eukaryota > Metazoa > Arthropoda > Insecta > Hymenoptera > Ichneumonidae > Cylloceria > Cylloceria caligata. Next base: position 54,064,039 of record OZ012705.1, read on the forward strand.
CGTTCTTCACTCTTCTTTTCGATGTCTTCAGTTCTTCCGGGAGCAACGACTAAGCGTTTCCCGGATTTGCGTTCCCTGCTCTCGAGCATTCTGATACCGGTTCTCTTGGGATCGTGTGTGCCACAAACGGACCCTGGACAGCACGGTTTATGTTGTTTACTCGATTATTTGGCTGCTGCTCCTCTCTGGGCAACTCAGGTCCCGCCGGTCTGTTATTTTCCGGCACCTGAAATTGCCCTGACCTGTTTTCCTGCCAAACAGGTCTTGATGGTGGCCATGGCCCGTTATTCTGCCATGGCGGTCTATCCCCCCGACCACTTTGGCATCCTGGTGACGATGGACCACCGTTGCTGCCATTGTTCGCAGCATTTTCTCGATTTTCATATCGAAAGTATGGACGCGCCGTCTGCTCGCGTACAGCTCCTCTGTTAAAATATCTCTGCGGTTCCCGTGGCGTATATCCCCCTGTCCGACCTGCCACTCTCTTGTAATTTAATGGACCGGCCACGTCCGTGCTCTCCAGCAATTCCAAAAATTCATCAATATCACAGATTTGGCGGACTCTCATGGCACTCCACACCTCTTCGTCGAAGTGCTTCTTTTTCGCTCAAATCCCGAGCGTTACCGTGGACACGAGTCGTATATTCAGCTCGTGTTAACTTCTGACCTTCTGAACTTCTGTATAAAATGATCCGAATTCCAAATTTTTCTTGACCTTATCCTGCATGTCACGAGCCCAATATCTTGACCGAAATTTTTCTTCAAAAGTTTGAAAGTCGTGTACAGCTCCCTCTACCACGAGCCACCAATCGTTTGCAACTCCCTTCAATGCGGTCCCGATAGCGTGCCGAATCTCAGTATCTTCGATCCCTCCTGGGTTACAAAATTCTCGAAATTCTTTCAAAAATCTCATCGGTCTTTCTTTTCCATCGCCATTATATGTCGGTGGTTTCTGGGCCGTTGTATATAATCGTGTCACATTGAGACCTCCTTCGATAGTTTGCCCGAAATTTATCGATGTATTAGTTGTTCGTGTCGACTCTTCTAATTTTTCAATTCTTTTCTTCTGGTCCTCGGTAAGTTATTGTGCCGCACGAATTTCAGCCATCATTTCCTGTGTTCTTCTTTCAAGTTTTTCCACAGTCACCTTCTGACCAGCAACCTGTTGTTGTATATAATAATTTGTGATATTTTGATTTTCCTGTAGTCCTTCCTGTGTCTTTTTTATCTTCCGGTCCGTTCGGCTCTGAATTTCCTATGCCTAAATTAATCCACTTAATCCTATTCGTCTTACACCTACCTACTTCTAGATCGATTTCACTTCAAATCTATCGTCCGATTATTTCTTCCTAATTCATTAATATCTCTCCTGTCTGACTCTCCTTCTTCGGACCTAGTTAAAACCGACTAAATTTATTTTCCTAATTCCGGAACCACGGATTTCCGTGAACGGAATTTTCACTTGATCTTTTAACTTTTTTTAAATTCGAAAATCCATTCTTCGTATTTTCACTACAGTGACTTGTTCAAAATGTATTCATTTGAAAAACTTGTACTACCAAGAGAGCCTTTCCTGCGGTGCAGGCTCTTTTATAGACTCTTCCCCACCCTTGTCCCCTCTACGTCATTAGTGGCTGGGATTTGAAAATTTGCCAACTTCGAACGATTATGCGAGCTACCATGCGGGGGGCATGACAACGGTAGCGTTGTCATGCCCCCCTGTCTCTCCCTCGTCGCCGAGCAAGGCCAGCTGGTCGCTGACCTGCTGTTTTCGTCGACGAGCGAATTTCAGAGGCGTGATGTCATTAGTTTTTACGCTAGGTCCGGGTTCGGTGGCCTAGCATCCGCTGTACTCGTCGCTACGCAATACATTATCGGGCTCTCATAGCCGTTCGATATAGAAAAATAGGATAATAGTCGTAATTATATTACAGGCCATAAAAAATATCAAACATTTCGATGGAAGCTGACGAGCTGGACGTCTTCCCACGATCCTGCGAGACCGTCTTCAAGAAAAAGTAGCGGTCGACGAGGTAGGATCCTGCGTAACGAGACGATGCGCAGGGAAAGGTCTGCCAAGCTAACGCCGAAGTGGACGGGACCTCACGAGGTAATAAAGAAGTGGACCCCCGTTCACTATGTAGTCCAGAAAAGACGGAAAACTTAGGTGGTGCACGCAAACCGCCTGAAGCTCTTTATCGAGCACTAACAGCTCAGGAATTGAGAAATTTGAATACCTCTAGCTAGTTAAAAGTAAATATTAGCTAGAAAATAAATGTGGGAAGGGGCCCCTCGGGACGCAGGGTAGGGAGCTTCAATAAAATAGAACAGGTTTTAGGAGACCTAATTTTAATCAACAGGAAAAAAGGGTTATTCAGAGATGAAAATACATGATAAATATACATATGGAAAAAATATATTGAACGAAACAAGTGGAAAGAAATTGCACATTCATTGCGCAATCCAGAGGGGACGGAATACTGCGACCATGCTTGAAAACCACCCCAAAAAATTTTTAGAATATTAATGCTGACACAGGATGGTGTTCAGCGTAAAGTGTAAAAAAGAATATATAGAGTAAATTGAAGAAATGAGGCCTCTAAGAGCATACTTAATTTTGGAATAAATAAGTCATTGTGCACACTCTATTCGGTTGATATACACATGTTTATTGGTAATTCGATTTCCGCAAATGACAGTGAAATATGCCAAAATTAGTTTCAAGACAATATTAGTATTTATGAAAAAATATAATATTACATTTGTTACCGATGTGATAACATACGAAGCCTCAGAATGAGGAAGAAGGTACACGTAAACAATCTAGCCCCAAAGCTGAATAGAAAGCAAATCACGGGCCTAGAATTACAACAATCGTTTTGAGAAACGACCATCGTCGCTGTGAAAAACAGCAACGTACGCTGGGTGGACAGGAGAACACTTAGATGAAAGTCTAAACGCGATAAGTATCGCTGTAGAGGCATTGCTCAGCGACATACAAGAGTTGGTGTGGCTGATAAATGAAATAGCAAACGGCAAGGCAGGAGCAATAGGCGTGCCACCGAGAATGCTCACGCGCCACCTCATCGATGCACTACCATACCTACCGCCCAGCACCAGTTTCCCAGCCGCTGTAGAATACAGCGAGGCGTCAGCACTTATGCGACTGGCGGACATAAAGACCTATAGCGAAGGTGACGCATTGGTACTCATACATGCCATACCGCTGATCAGGCAGCAACAGTACAGTATACAAAAAGTATACTCCATACCCACGCGAGCACGCAACGATTGGCACTACTACATAAACGCAACAGGGAATCCCGTAGTAATCGACGCAGAAAATCGGAATTTCCTGCGAATGACGAATGATGACCTAAAAAATTGCAAGGTACTGAGAAAATCATACATTTGCCCGCCGACACATCTTATGTAACGTACTGGCTATCTAATAAACGCGCGGTGCACACACCAAGTCACCGCTACCGCGCGTTACGCACACCGAGTAAGACCGGCCCATACCTGACAACTCGAGACGCGCGGCACACATACAACGAAGCGCCACTACCGCGCGTCACTCACACCATGTAGGCCGGTACGTCGAAGACCAAGTCCCGTTACTTATTTGAAAAGCACCAGTGGAGAATTAAAAACCAACGACAAATTTCAAAAAGACCAAGGCTACCAGTGGGCTACAGGAGATGGGCTACAGGACCGCTACCAGCTATGGCAATACCAGAAGCATGGACCGGACAGAGGGGATACTGGTATAAAAAGACCAGAAATTCGGCATTCGGGAAACAGTTTTGTTCACAGGTCCCGCCAATGCAGAAGTCCAGGAAGGAAGAGCAATCGAGCCCTCGCTAGCTGCAGCCACACTTATACATGGAGAGCCCAGCTGTATTACCAAACACGTACTAGACGGGAAGCAGCTGAGTCAGTGCTGCGCTCGAGTTCAACGCACCACGGGCCATCCAAACATCAACAAAGCGGTCTCTCAGACGAAAATAATCTCCACACATATTAAATAACAGAGATATAATATCACCATCCTAAAGAACCTAAAGAGGATAGAAATTACATGATAGTATAGGGAATAAGATAGGAAAATAATTTAAGTATAAATCAGGAAATCTCAGGGAAAATATAAACGGCGTACGCCCCTGATATAGCTGCGCATGCACCCAAAGTGCATCCTACTGACACCGGATCGCAGCGGCAGTCAGGTGGACGAGCGAGTCGGCCTTCAAAGAGTACCAGGCGGGAACTCTACTCCCCTCAATGGCCCTATAACGTCAGAAGCGGGTATCGAACGCTTAGTAAAGATCCAAAGCGAATCTGAATTCCAGAAGCAGCTGCCGGCCACTTACCGACGGTACGCGTGCTAAACATCTAAACTAGTGAACGCAGCGGGTAAAAAGTTTATTGACCGACGTTTATATAAATCATGAACGTTTATCTCTTCAATCTGAATAAAAATATTAACCAACGTTTATCTTACCAATATTATCGATCAACGATCACCTTTCCATATAGAGTAATTACTACATTACAAGTTATATTATTTATGAATCATATTATTGAGCTTTTATCTTTGCATTCTAAGATTATTACAATCTCCAGCGGACACGATTATAAATGCAGTCAGGAGCCCGGGAATAATTTTATGTAAGGCGCGTGGTAGCCAAAATACCAGGAAAACGAAATAATCAGAATTCATATCATGATACTTATTTCTTTGAATTAATGTATCGCAAAATTCACACTACATCTCTTGAATAAACCCTACTTTTACCTATTACAAAAGCCTAAAATTACTTTTCTCCCTGCTCGAGTCCGAACAAAACCCTTTCAGGGTAATGTTAACAATTAATACCGTTACACTCACAATTTCGGTTACGAACGACGCCCTCTTCGAAGTCCTAATATACTTAAAAATGGATACAGATAACTGCGAAAAATGTGTAAGAAAGGTTATCCAACTAACCCACACCCTCATCGTCCCCATGCAACAAGGGCAACGGATATACGTCGCACCGACCCCAGAACCCATCGGCATAATCTGTGAAAAGAAACACACATGGCATGAAATACTTAAAAGTACGGGAATACGGACTTTGGTAGGCGTATGTTTAGTAACCGCCCAAGATTTCAGAGTCAGAACCGTCGGGCGAACATCACAAGTCATCCGGGAAGACTTACTTCTCCCGTACGACTTAAAATTTATGGAAATAGAGGCCCAGACACCTCCGACACAGACCGAGGAGAAAGTTCCACTATTACGCGTGCTGCTAGATCCGAAGGTCGGAAAGCTCGGAGCGGGGGGGCCAACTCCTCTCTTGGAAAAATGGTCACGATTTTCAGCGCCTCTATCTTTGGTCTCACTTGAAGAGGAAGTAAAAACAGTCACGTGACATTGGGCGAGATAATAAAATTCATGGGAACGCGAACCCCTATATATAGTGTAACGGAACGCCATTACGGCGATCCGCTACTATAATAAAACCTTAATACCACCCACACATCCAGCCTACACCAACAGACACAGCTAATAACACAGATAGTAATCACAACTAATAGGAAAGACAAAGAATCACCCAAAAAGTAGATTATCTATTAACAAAAGAAGCAAACACAGAACAGACGAACATCGGCTGGACTAGGACAACATAGTACAAAAGTAGGTACACGCGGTCAACCGCAAGTACCCACCCGAAACAGCATGGCGTCAGACATAGGCCCCTCCTAAATAAAATAAACAACCATCAAAACAAACACAGCTCGCAAGAAGCTCACACGAGCAAGACGAGGGGCAGGTCAAGCAGCAATACCACGCACTACAGACCGGACCCAGCGTAGTAATCCCCGCCCCACTAGGAAGCAGGCGGAACAACGCGTAACAACAAACGCCTTACCGTACTAAGAAGGCATAGTCTGCCTCACCCTTCAAACCAACCACACCATACCGACGCGATGCGCTGAGAATGCCACAATGCGGTGAAACGACAAAAGAATTAGTGGAACTCTTGAAATTCCACAAATTTTCAAGAGTGAGCGACAAGGGGATTCCACATGAAACCTCACCACATACCCCCACTCAAGGATCAAATATTAATAACGAAATAAAGACATAAAACAGACCGAAATATTACAAAAAACAATTAACAAATTAAGACTAGGGCAGGCCCTACCAGGACAAACCCTCAAAAGGGAGAATAACATAAAAATCTAGGAAGAACATCTAAAAAACACATTATCAAACACCAAATTCACAATAATTAAGCAATCCTAGCAAATTTCGAACCAGAAATTAGACAGGAAAAAACATACAAAGAATAAGTAAAACCACACATAACAACAATTAGTGAAAACATTAATCAAACGGTAAAAAACTTTCAAGAAAAGTTTGAACCTCCTGCGGGTGGAAATTTAACAAAGACCAACAAAATTCAACCTCGCTAGAACCGCGGTTCAAACTCAGAAAAAGACAGAGCCCGGCTAAATATAGAAATAACGGTACACCGATACATCACCCCGCACCTCCTTCACCTAGTGATTGAAGGGCGACAAACATCACGTGACATACCCAAAAACACCCCCTCGGGGTCAATCCACTAAACTATATAAACCACGACCGGACAAGCCTCGAGGCTCTTGTTGAAAATCTGTTCTTCAAGACGAAGTGCTGCCCGACAGCCATCATAAATTCATTTTAAATTCAGAATGTAACGAAAACAGTGTTCTTTCGATCAATCGATTCCCCTGCATTGCGCTTGGCCGTCGTTTGACCGAACGAAACTATACCAATAAGAACTAACCGTTTGGGAAACATCATGGTAGTACACAGTATTCTTTTACTCAAACTGATTCCCTGGCATTACGTCCTGGCCGTCAATTGAGTAAACGAATTAATTAGGATACTCTGCGAGGAAAGGGCTCCCCTGCATTGCAAATTGGCCGCCCCCAATCGCAGCGTTAGGGCACTCTGTCATTAACGTGTCCCCACGCATAGCGCCGTGGCTACATGTCTTTTGCAGAGTGAAGAAGTACGTGTGTCTCCAGGTTAAGGGAGTGGCATCCCGACTTGTTGCACCACGCGCAATCGACTCGTAGGGTGTACCTGCGTGGGTGGGACAACGTCAGGGCCAGCACCAACTACCACCTGCTACGGACGGATACCTCGGCCAATCTCACTAATTAAGACACCGAATTGTAAAGCCTTTAAAGGCGCAATAAGGTAGCTTAATCAAGTGCGACTAAAGGCCTCAGTATCCGGGGTACAGGAAGAGCTAGTTGGTCATAGCTGCGAACCCGGTGTCTGTTGCGAACAGCGAGCTATAGCTAGGGACCTAAACAATAACAAAGATGAGTAAAGATAGGTAGGTAAATTCACACACCCCACCTCACCACACGACACTCACGTTCCTACTATACAAAAGGCAGATCTCGCGAACGGGCATTCCAAAACAGTAACATACCAAATAGCATGTCACCAGCTAGGCGTCCGATGATTAAAAACAAGGCGGACCGGTACATCTAACGAAGGTACCAAGGAACGCCCCGTATGAGGACTAAGCCCAGCGAATAAGCCACACCTTGTAACATCTAATAGAGACACGCAAAGCACCAATGGCCATCGGGATTCGGCCAACGATATCCTAAAAATTCGAGAAACACACAAATTAATAAATTCCACAGACGTAATATAAGAAAATCGCGCATTAGCAAACGCGATAACCCCTAAACAGACAAATTGAGTGTTAAGCTCCGTAAAGGCGATATCTTATCACTTTACGAATGGTAGAATCAATACCCGAAAGAAACTAGAAATTATTCCACTTACGTCGCGTATCAGCAGACGCGGTAACCCCGAAGTAAATAAATTGAGTGTTGAGCTCCGTAAAGGCGATATCTTATCACTTTACGAATAGTAGAATCAAAACCCGAAAGAAACTGGAAATTATTCCATTTACGTAATATTAAGAAAATCGCGCATTAGCAAACGCGATAACCCCTAAACAGATAAATTGAGTGTTAAGCTCCGTAAAGGCGATATCTCATCACTTTACGAATTATCGAGTCAACCACCCAAAATACCGGAAGAGATTCCACATACGTAGATTTAAGGAAAACCTCACGTAAACATCTGAACGCAAGCGAACGTTAAAACCCATACGAACGACCAGATCGTCCTACGAACGTCCTTCCATCCTCTTTCTAAACTAACAAACAGTCAGACAATTATCAAACAATCAGTGCCTTCAGCACCATAAAGAAAAGAGAATTACCCAATCAATACTAAGACCAATGATGAAAGGGTAACAAACCGCATGTCCACCCCGGACCAATGCGAAGTAGTAAACCTAAACTAAGGTCTCACAACAACAACCATAAAAAGAGAAATAACAACATAATAGATTGTTTGCAAATACATAAAACAATATACACTTCTCATCCTATCCAGCCCAGAGCACGAACCTGTTTCGAGCAACCTACCCTCTCCCTACGATCTAGGACGATATCGCTCGAAATAAAATTAAAAAACTACGCGATTTCACTTCGCTGCCTAAAAGACGCGCATCGTAGCGAACGATTGAAGTGCATAGCAATATTAAAAAAGATCGCGAAACGTTTCAATATATTGTAACGTAAATTTGTGCCTCAACGCACCACGTTACCTATAGCTGGCCCAAGCTATTTTTCCTTCCTTTTTTATTTTCTTTCACGAGATGGGCGCCAGGCGCTTACGCGCCGGAAGAAAAAATAACGAGATGTTCGGCCAGACTCAACCAGGCTAGCTACAGCTGTTCAAGGCAGAGTGGGTGGTTCGGGCTGTCAAGTCACAGATTAGTCCAAGTAAAATACGAATAAAATCAATTATCTAAAATATGTCATCAATAATCCATGAAGAAAATTAGTCAATAAAATATCGCCAATAAATATAGCAAACACAAACAATAAACAAGGGCCAACTAATAAAATAATACCAATAAATAACTCCAACAACAATAGCAGGTACGGGACTTACAAACGCCGCTTGGGCAATTTATTTATTTCTTAACAAACAATTACGAATTTTCAATAAACATTGATAATGAATTCAAACAAAATGTCCCGTAAAATTAATCGTTTTTCTCTTTCGACAATATTCTAAACCTAGTTCGATGTCTCAGTCTTAATTGTTAATTCCGCAGTGCCAATTATCCCGTCCTCTCTCTCTCTCTCTCTCACTCGCATACTTCGGTAGTCGCTATAACGCCTATCTCACTCGCTTCTTCCTCAACACAACAGAGACAATATCCAGTACTAAATTGCTCTAACTTACAGCTCGCGATTCGGCCTATTCCGAACTGATCCCCCGTATACTCAAAAACCCACAACAACGGGACGTCGGAAGGTCACGTACGCGCACCTACCTGCGGCTCGCTACTTAATCCAACAATTTAACTACCAAATGCAGGACAGAGAAAGGAATCTTCAGCAATTTATACGATATCAATGTACGGATAAATAACGACTATTAATTAAATCATAACTAGAAAAATAACAATAAATTATAATAATTAATCAATAAGTCTGTTGGATAATCAGCTGGCGCACGGCGATCGATATTCGCCGTGCGTCGACCTGTTGCTGTGCTCAAGCACACGTCGTTCGGTTGAGCCGAAGATAGCCGAGGCAGGGCTTCGCGAAGCCGAGGATGTGCCTCGTTGGCACGCCGCGTCGAGCGAGAGGATGTCTCTCTCGCTTGACTTCGGTTTCGCTCACCGACTATCTCGCTCAACTGACTTCAGCGCTCAACGTTAAATTCATATTCCGCAGCCATATTGAAAAATTCAGTGACTTTTGCGACGACATCGAGGAACGGCGCACCATCATCTTCGACTTTTCTCGTTGGCTTTTCGCTCAGGACGCGCTCATCATGCTCACCAGGACTCAAAACTCAGGTAAGAGTACACCGTTACAATTTAACGTAATTCAATGACGGTGAGGAGTGAACTACACATCGGTACATCCTCATAAAGGTCTCACACTGTGGCGTGCTCTGCAGCGCGGGCTGCACCACGTTTTCACTCAATTATTAGCATGCTCGATTAATATAATTGTGTGTGTTTTACCAATTTACTGCACTTTCCCCCAATTAAACTTGCTGGGAAAGTGTTGTGAATTCAGTCTAATCATTTGTGCATCCTCAAGCTCACACTTCAGTGCTCTGCAGCGTAGATAGCTGTTCTCACATCCTTTCACAGCACTCAAGCAATTCAATTGCAAGTGCTCTCATCTATTCACTGCAACTTCTCTTCGACAAAACTGCTGAGAGCTTGCAGTGAATAATTTTCACATTCTACGCACTCATTTTTCTCTTAGCGTGGTGTGCTACGCAGCACTGACTGCTGTACGTGCACCACTCTCAATACTCACAGCACACAATTAGTATAATTGTGTGCTGGTTCTCAGTTCCGACATTAAATTCAATTCAGGCATTTTTGGTTATAATTGTAATTCTCAGTTTTTTGGTGTATTTATTTTTTATATCAATTTTGTATTTTTTCTAAATCTATTTTAATGCAAATATTTTCGAAAAATTTGACATTTTTCTTGTAAGAAGTGGAAGGTAGAATAAACCACTTTCTCCAAATTCCATCTACTAGTCTGGTTTTATTTCCACCCTGTTGTGAGTGAAGTCTCATATCTTTCCAATATATTCACAGGTTCAAGATCTGTCAAACAACACCATCAGACGGATTTCTCAAAGTCAATAAATAATAATTAACGTTGAAATAATAAGACCGATTGATGACTAACTCTTCGAACAAAATATAATGAAACCCAATAAATAATCTAACTACGCGGGATATGCTTCGGACCGTATGCGTCCCTCGAGTCCATGTACAAAGCACGGGACGACGGTCGATTACGCTCTCCGCAATGCTGAGATGATATTTAAACCAAGCCCAAAGATAATAAATAAATAAATAGTTAAATAAGACCGAGAAACGCTAATTAACTTGGAGGATACGTGACGCGGTCTACAACGTGTCAGTCCCTTTCACACCAAAAATACCACGGGACGACGTACTAACGCACGCACAACCCTCTAAATTGAAACGGAAACAAACTCAAACAAAATCATGTACACCTAAAACCCAGGATTCGATAAAATCCGTGACGCGGTCTATCCCGTTCAAATCCCACACAAACAGTCACACTTCGGGATAACGGCCTAACTCGCGCACGGTTTAACCGTCAGCAGAAACAAATAATTAATACAATGACTTTTCCCAGCTTCTACCGGTTAAACGATTTCGAGGTTACATTTATTAAACGCCGCGATTCCCAATAAAAATTAACAATCTGCACGCAGGGTACCAGAGTCGCAGGGGTGACCAAGCTCAAATAAATTTAGAATAAACCAATTAAATGATGAAATAATAAAATCTTAGCGAAAGACCGTAGATGGGAAGAGAGCTCACCGGGAAGATGCTGCCGTGACGTTCCTCGAAGTCCGGGAAACCTCGAACGATGTTGAATTATTTTCCCTGATTGTACAGTGGTAGGTTCGGACGTTGGCTCGAAGAACCACCCTCTTTTCCTCGCCTGGATAACAATTCGCAAGTGCCGAAAAATAGAGCGGGGCACAGATAAAGGGTACGCTACGTCTGGTTCGCTCAACGGTCACCGGGAAAAAGCCCTGAGGTCCTGTCGGCACGCGTGCTTGTCAACTATGATCCCCACTTAACCCGCTAAACTCGGTTAATTGGGGGAACCGGTGTCGCCCGATGACCGCGAGTAGCGCCTCAGTTGGACGATGTATTGATTAGCGACAGACGATCCCAACGTCGCGTAGCCCAGCAGATGACTCTCGGAGACATATAGATTCCCGTGAGTCAGCGGCCGCTGAGGATGGAAGGCCGCGTATTATTTGGTGCGTTGTCGGGAAAATGGCATATCCTGACCAAGAAATAAGAGACATAGAATATCGGTCCGAAGTTTCCAGTTGTTACATTCCTCCTCCTTGTCCTAGTACTCCCTCTCCATCCCTCGGTCGTATCAATCGCATTATATATATAAAAAATAATAAAACAAGAAAAAAAAATAAAAATAAAGAATAAATAAAGCCTGAAAGTCACCCCCTACAACCCTGTGTGATCGTGTAGGTAGCCGCTGAGCGAGAAGGACGCAGCCTAAATATTCTGCCACGTTACAATATATATATATACATAATGTTAAAAAATAAATAAATTAAAATAATTTTTTTTCTATATAAAAAGGTACTAACCCCAAGGTGTTCAGATGCACCAACATCGGTCGAAGAGTACAAATATACTCCTTCGTTGAGAGAGAACACGCTTCGTTTCTTTCCAAAGCAAATCGTCGTTCACGCATCATGTAGGAAATATGTTTCTCCAACATATGCCTCATTTCTTTCACCACCGAAAATACCATCTTATAACTGAAAGCTCGAAATCAAAGAGCGAACTGCTCCAAAATTACGAAACTGGAAAATGATCTCGAAAAATGAATAGCGGGCGTATATAAAAAACCACCCCCACCCCTCTCCTCGAACTACGAACCCCGAATGACCGCCTTTCCCATTTCTTCTTTCTTTTTGACATATCCCATGAAACAAGGAGTATCCGTAATACCCTATTAAAATACTGCCCACGTCACCGTAGCCCAATTTCCACTTGAAAAAAATTAATGGGAGTATACACTGATAGAGGGCGGGAACGCAAGCACGCATTCAAATACTAATATAAGGGAGAATATAAGGAATAAAAGTAAGATAAAATAATGGTAGTTATTCCACTTTCCATAAATAACACGATTAAGTAACTGTTTTCCAGTTGCATCCTTACCCTGTAATCGAAATAAACAAGACCTCTAGCAAACAATTAAACATTTATGATTCAAGGAGCCACGGGGCTCCACTATGCACCGCATCCTCATCGTTTGCTCACTCGGAGGAATCCTCGGGTCCCTACCCAGCGATTTTCTATAAATAAAAAACGAAGCTGGACTGTACTACGAACCCATACAAGGAATTCACCTCGCACAGGCAGAATGGCGCCTCGTTACATTCTTCGAATGTTTCCCAATCCTACGAGACCGTTGCGCCACCTTAATCAACAAAAAGGATATCTTGTTCAGAATAGCACAGATTAACGCACACCTAGACATTATACGCGAGCTAAAGAACGAAACCCTCATTTCTCCCAAAAGAAAGATCATAAGCCCCGCATACACTACTAGCAAAACGTTACATGGTACGATAAACGAGGAAGACGTAACATATTATAATAAACTAGTAAGTCAATTGCATCGCGGGCAAAAGAATTCTATTATCAAAAGAAAAATGAAAACGCATGTTGTGACTTCCGAACTCTACTCTTTAGAATTACGACTCGACGAAGTAGAATCGATTCTGAATTTGAAGATACTTATGCGACACGCCTTCTGGAATGGAGATATAATGTGGAACGCGTTGCGGATATCTATTTAACGAATCTGCGAACAATAGAGGACATTATCGTATTCACCAAATTGGGATTACTGCATCCCGATTTATTAAGTCGAACGATCTTAGAAGAAGCCTCTAAAGGATTCGCAAAAACCCATCACGAATAACGCTTTCCACTACCTATAGGAAAAGTGTATCTAGAAATATTATCAAACATATCTCGATTTGCAGCTGCTTATCATGATGGGAAAATTATCATCATTTTGTACATATCACTTCTCGGGCCAATCGCATACACATTTTGTACGAACTTCACCACTGCCCTACTTCTCAAATCCTTGGAACCGATGCAAACGCTGCCACGTATATTGTAACGATAATTTTTATCGTTCACAATAATTTTTATTTATCGTGGGGGATTCGGGCTCGAAGCACAGGACTAATTAACGTTAGACTTCGAGGTGAGTGAGAATGGGGTTTCTTAACGAAAGAATTTTTTTTATAACAAGTTATTGTACAGTTTCCGGCCTCTAATATCTAGGATGGTGCATTCGAATTTGGGAACTCCGGCGATTATTTTAACATTATTTCGTCTTATTTGCGTTCAAATTCTCGGTATTTTCGGGCTGAAGTATCTGCTACGTGTAAATAAGTTGGTATTGCCCTAGTAGCTTCTAACATGCACACACACAGCTACTCGTGTCAGACTCACTCCTTTGACAGAATGTATAAATTCTCTTTACAATGCTTTTTTCTTTCACTCTTGTTTCACTTTTCGCTCTTTCTCGCTTACACTCGCAGAATCGGGCAATTCCTGTTTCTACTGCCGGTTTAAAGATCCACACTATTTAATTTGATTCCCTTATACACTACTCGCTTAATCGTATTAATTAATCCTATGCACTTAATTTTACTTAGATCTATCTGCACACACACACCTATTCTCTTAATTCTATTCTCCTAAATCTATCCCTATCTTGATCTATTACTAGTTCCTTTTTAACTTCACTAAAAACCAATTCTTTATATTGTTTAAACCACTCGCCTATCTCTCATTGTTCCGTTGTCCTCAATTTTCACTAATTCGATGTTCCGTTATGCGCTGAAACCCGAATTTATTCGAAATCTATTCGATGATACAGCTTAACTTTTCTCTCGTAATTTTTAGAATGTTCAGATTTTTTCCGACTTGTCTTTTAACACGCCTTCTATCTACGCCAAAAGACCAAGAGAGCCTCCTCTCCCCGCGCAGGCTCTTTTATAGGCCTCCCCTCGCCTCATTCCCCTCTGCATCGTAATTTTGAAATTCAACGCATTTCCTATCTTCGTATCTTAGTCGTCGTCCCGCTCACCGCCTTCCCCTCGCCTTCCGGCAAGGCCAGCCGGTCGTTAACCTGCTGTTTATGTCAGCGAGGGAATTCCGGCGGTGTGACGTAGCTAGTTTTTCACACGTAGGTTCGATGGCCTAGTGCCCGCAAACCTCGGTACGTTTGTACCGAGTCTGTCGCTCAGGTGTTTCGATACTTTAAAATAATATTCGGGCTCTTATAGCCGTTCAGAATAACAATCGATGCTCGAGAGTGTGACTCTGTTACATTGCATCGATTATTATTGCATTAATCTCTAAACTAGTGGGTGTAACCATGTTACAATATATATCCTAAGACTCCATACTTGGCGATATCATGGGCTCAAGACAAATACGCACTAATGACATGAGACAATTTGACTTAATGCCAAGCTTGGGTATGACAAAATTTGTATACCATCCTCCGCCATTGTTAGTATATCAATAAAGCCCACCTGTGAGATATCATTGTTAATGGAAGAAAATATTCAAGATTATAAAGATTGCGATATCAGAATTATGAAACAATAAACAGCGTATTGGAAATAACTCGAGTACACTAAAGGATGGTTAATCTCCCTCCCAAGAACGGAAAAAATTAACCTCACCTATGACAACGGAACTCGAACCATAGAATTATCAAGAAAAGGAATTTTTTAATAAAAATCCGGATGCTTAGCACGCACCGATTTACTAACAATTATTGGACTCCGGAACCCAACAATAGATGTTGATTGCAAGCATTTACCATTAACCTCACTAAATATCTCGGAGTTAATGCCTACTATAATAAACTACCAACCACTACAAGTTTTGATATAGCAGGAGCACCCACTCCAATCATACTCATTAAAGAAACCACAGAAAAAGAGGCCTACGACATCAGTTTAAAAGAAGTGGAATGCGTACTGAGCGAACGCACTAGCCAGAACAATGAACAATTAAGGTATGGTCCCGCCATCGCAGCCCTCCTCATCGGAGAAATAATATTGTTAATATTAAGGAACAGCCACCTTCTACTGAATCTAGCCTCTGTGTACAGATTACTCTTTTCAAAGGTACAGGAGGACCGCTATCCTTCCAACAGTTATCAACAGGCCGAACCGCTCCATTTGGATATTCGGTTTAGCGAAGTTATATGATATGACATATAATGTACCCTCACGCACACGACCTACCGCACAAATTATCTCTCCCACGGAAACCAATGATCCTTATACCAATACTCTCCCGAGGCCGCGACCCATTACGTTGACGCCTAGTTGGCCGGAAAATTTAACGAGAAGCCCAAGCCCCTGTGTATCACCAAGTCCCCGCCTTTCCACCCTCACCGCTTCAAATAGCCAACTCAGCCAGACTGAGGATAGTAGCCAAGAAGGGCCAGTGGACGCACAACCTATGGGAACTTCAGTTCTTTGGACCTCTCCTACTATTTAAAAAAGAAAAAGAGAGAGAAAGAAGGAAAACAACAGGTTCCTGACCAGCAGGGGGGGTTTGTATGTGTATATTACTTTAAACAAAAGTATCCAACTTACTAATACCATGTTTATTTTTTTTTGTGAAAACTTAACTACAACGCTTCGAGTTAAAAAATTGCTTGTTGTTCAAATTTCGCACAAAGTTTCTCACCAAAATTAAAAACATCTGAAATAAAATTGTTAATAATAATAATAATAATAATAATAATAATAATAATAATAATAATAATAATAATAATAATAATAATAATAATAATAATAATAATAATAATAATAATAATAATATAAGATGGGTATTATACTAACTAAAAAAAAGGAGGAAATACTAGAAGGGAACAAGAACATTCTCCGTTTTATTCTTAAAACTAGATGTTACACAGGAAAAAAAAAACTTTTTTTTTCTTTTCACTTATAAGGTGAAAGGGGTGGGAGACGGACCGGCCGGAAGGATGCTGCGTAGAAATACGGATCGCCCCAGAAATCGAGCTCCCCCTGAGACACGATGATGACGGGATCTAAAGAAAAAAAGTGAGCAGAAAGAAAAAGATTTAAATTTCTGAAAAGGGGGCGACAATCTAAACACGAATATCAAACAACTTACCAAAGTATCGTCTCCGCAACTGGCAAGGCGAATCCTCCTCGTCATTCTCTACTACTTCCAGTTCTCCTCTGGATCGTTTGTTTCCTCTGACACGATCCGGAAGATTATGAGGTGACGAAGATGCTCGAAAAAAATATATATGAAGGGTGGTTAAATTGTAAGGGCCGGTAAAATTGTAAAGTGTAATGTGAACCACACCTAAACGTCAAGTTTTTTCTGCATTTCATTTGACATTTCTCAATTTCAGACTAACTCAATTTAAACCATGGAAAGATACACAATCGAGCAACGCGTTAAAGTTATTCAGGCTTATTATGAAAATGGGCGTTCAAATCAAAATGCATATCGTGCACTTCGTGATTTTTTCGGTCAATTTAATCGTCCAAATGTGCGTACAATCGGAAAAATCGTGCAAAAATTTGAGCAAACCGGGTCTGTAGGAGATATTAAAACACCAGTGCATGCTCGTACAGCTCGTACTGCAGAAAATATTGCTGCTGTTCGCGATAGTGTGGCTGAAGAGCCGTCCACCTCAACTCGTCGTCGTGCCCAACAATTGCACCTCTCACGCTCGTCGTTGATAAACATTATGCATAAAGACTTGCATTTACACGGTTATAAGGTGCAATTGACTCAAGAACTAAAGCCTCTTGACCATTCCAAACGTCGTCAATGGTCAGAATGGTGGCAAGAAATGGCAACAGTGGATGATCAATTTTCGAAGAAAATCATCTTCAGTGATGAGGCACATTTTCACCTCAGTGGATTCGTCAATAAGCAGAATTGCCGCATTTGGGCGAATCATAATCCAAGAGTGATTGTCGAAAAACCAATGCACCCACAAAGAGTGACTGTTTGGTGCGGTTTATGGGCTGGCGGCATCATCGGGCCGTATTTTTTCCAAAATGAGGCCAGTCAGGCAGTTACTGTGAATGGTGTTCGCTATCGTGAGATGATAACGATCTTTTTATGGCCCGAATTGGAAGATATGGATGTGGGCGATATGTGGTTTCAACAGGACGGTGCCACTTGCCACACAGCTAACGAAACAATGGCTCTTTTGCGCGACAAATTCAATGGCCGTGTTATCTCACGTGGTGGCGATGTCAATTGGCCGCCAAGATCATGTGATTTGACACCGTTGGACTTCTTTCTTTGGGGTTATTTGAAAGAAAAGGTGTACGTCGATAAGCCAGCAACAATTCAAGAGCTAAAGGATGAGATAATTCGGCACATTAACGGCATAGAACCTCAATTATGCCTAAGCGTCATCGAAAATGTGGACCATCGGATGGAGGTGTGCCGCCGAGGTCGCGGCGGCCATTTGGCCGATATTTTGTTCCATACATAATTGAACCATACCATATTATCATAATAAAAAGAATTGACAATAATTTCCTAAATAATTTGTGTTTTATTCAAAATCAACATCGGCCCTTAAAATTTAACCACCCTTTATAATTTCATACAAATTAGTCGAATGAATACGATGATAAATGTACACACAGAAACCTAATAAGATAACGTGCAAGCATTAAGCGAAATTTACTCATAATATCAAAATATAAAAATATTGGGTCTGGGAAAAAGTTCCTGGCGTTTTTCCCGATAGATGGCATCAATTGCAAATAAGTCAGGAAACACACACACCACTAAACGCTCGTTGGAAAGGTGACACTTCGAGCGTTACTTTGAGTGTATAAACATCGAAATTGGTGCAGTGATTGGAAAGTTGTTTGCGTTTGAAAATGGAGAAAAGTAATAAAAAATTGCACGATATTTTGCAATATTATTACGACAAAAGGAAGAACGCTGCGCACGTATGTAAAAAAATTTGTGCTGTGTACGGTGAAGGTACTTTATCAAAATCTGTTGCGCAGAAATGGGTCGCTCGCTTTTGTTCTGGTAATTTTTGTGAAAGATGAGTCACTCTCTGGTCGTCCAATCACTGAAAAAGCTGATGAAATTCTTGAAAAAGTCCAGCAAGATAAACACATCAGCAGTGTCGATATTGGAATCGAGCTAGGCATTGACCACAAAACTGTTTTAAACCATTTACACAAAGCTGGCTACAAAAAGAAGCTCGATGTATGGATTCTTTATGAGTTGAGCGCGAAAAACATGATAGACCGAATTAACATCTGCGATGCGGTGATGAAAAATAGATCACGTACGACAATCGGAGGCATCAAAGATCGTGGACAAGGGATGGTGAGCCGTCACAAGCGTTCGCGAAGCCAGGATTAACGGCGAAAAAGTTGATGATGTGTGTGTGGTGGGACTGGAAGGGAATTGTCCACCATGAGCTATTTCCAGTTGGTCAGACGATTGATTCTCAACTCTACTGTGGACAACTAGAGAGATTACGCCAAGCAATTGAAAGAAAACGTCCCGAATTGATTAATAGGAAAGGTGTTGTCTTCCTTCATGACAACGCCCGACCATAAACTTCTTTGATGACCCGTCAAATATGCGAGCGCTTGGTTGGGAAGTTTTGATGCATCCACCGTATAGTCCAGACATAGCACCCTCTGACTATCACTTATTCCGATCTCTGCAAAACTCTTTCAATGGAATTAAGCTGCTTTCAAAAGAAGCCTGTGAAAACCACTTGATTCAGTTTTTCAACCAGAAACCACAGAAGTTCTTCACCGATGGCATCATGGCTCTACCCGAAAAATGGCGAAACATTGTCGATAATAATAGAGCATATTTGGTTTAAATAAATTCATTTTCACACTATAAGAAAACCAGTTGAATTTTACTAA
Source organism: Cylloceria caligata (assembly GCA_963942595.1). Lineage (NCBI taxonomy): Eukaryota > Metazoa > Arthropoda > Insecta > Hymenoptera > Ichneumonidae > Cylloceria > Cylloceria caligata. The sequence goes on from OZ012705.1 coordinate 54,083,696, forward strand.
AAAAAACGTCACGAACTTTTTCCCAGACCCAATATATTATTACCAGGGTTTTTGAGCGACACTGCCAAAGCGGACATTCTCTCCGTCAGGGCACGAACTTTGATCGAGGTTGCTGTAATGGTGCGTGAAGAAAGAATGACTAGGGCCATACTGTGGAGTCTTGTAGTCGCAATTTTCCATCCCTTCCCGGTTAAGGGCCTGATTGGTTATGATTGTAGAGGGGCTGGGAGCAACATCACTAATTTGTCACAACTAGAGGTGGGTGAGTGCGACATCCCTCAACAAGAAGTGAACGTAACAAAAAAATATATTCAACTATTGCAAATTAGCCAATACGGCTCCACACACGTAATGCAATGTGAAGTAGAAATTTACAGAGAAATTCGAAGATGTGGTTTGTTTTCACATACTATGGATGTACTCAGTGGGGAGTATTCATATGTAGATGTTATTTCTCATGACAATTGCCGCCAAATGCACCTCGATGGTACTATAAAAATAGGAAAAACGGAAATTGCTGGAATTTCTCAAAATTTTTCCACTACTCGACCAATATTTATCGCATGTGATTTAGACCCTGACGCACAGTGGACGCAGAGCCCGAAATCGTGGCAGTAAATACAAATAACCTCCGATCGGAATGAAAATTGGTATGCAGGGGTTTTTAAGGTCGCTGATTACGAATCTGAAAGCTAAATTATTGTAAACAAAATGGCCGATCCAATATGGCGGACATGGATGTTAAAAAGGTGTCCGATCTTGACAAAAATTGGTGTATGCGGGTTTTTAGGGTCGCTTATTACGAATCCGAAAGCCAAATTATTGTAAACAAAATGGCCGATCCAATATGGCGGACATGAATGTTAAAAAGGTGTCCGATCTTGACAAAAACTGCTATATGTGGGTTTTGAGGGTCGCTCATTACGAATCCGAAAGCCAAATTATTGTAAACAAAATGGCTGATCCAATATGGCGGACAAGTATGTTAAAAAAAATTAAAATTTTTCAAAAAAACTCCCTCCTGCCGTACCACTCAAAAAAGGATGAAATAATTTACTTATTTAGTATGACGTTTTCGTATACAATGATATATAACTTGCATTAGTTATTTGAATTTTAATTATTATAATTGAATTGAACAAAATTGATATACGCGGGTTGTGAAAGTGACTGATTGCGAATCAGAAAGCCAAACAATAACGTAGCGAAATTATCGTTCAAATTATCCTTTATAATAAGATATAATTCTTTCCTCGTCAAATGTACTCCTTCGTAATGGGACCCTGTAATAAAGACATAAAATTGTATAGAATTTGTGTTGAAGGATCAGATCAAAATTTTAATGAATTTTAATTATTGTAACAAATAAGTAGCCGCAATAATTATTCGTATTTTTTTTTGAAAAGTACATAAAAAACAACAGTTATGAAAAAAAAATTGAATTTAGACTATTATGAAAGAAGTTATGAGCAAAAAAACATAAACAAATATTATTTGAACGGGTGACCAAAAACATCTCAAAATGTACCAGAAGCCGATTTTTGATGAGTACATGAAAATATGACAAAATCAAGGGAAAAAAAATTGAACTGTCCGATTTGGCGTGGAATGCCCCATATATACCTATATATATATAATAAAAATGTATCAAATATAAATAAAATGTGACGATTCAAATTAATTACTTTAGTATATACTTACATATATATGTATTGTTGTATGTCTACAAAAATAGATATATAAATGATTTACTTGAATTTGTATTTTGTATATATATATGTATATATATATATATTATATATGGTATCAGGAGTACAAATTTAAAATGCGGGATTTTTTTCTATTTTTGAACGTTTATTCTGAAAAAATGGTAACAAATGAATTATTCAAAGTATTGTCCATCGCTAGCCACAACTTTTTCCCATCTTTCTGGCAATTTACGGATACCGTCGCGAAAAAATTCGGCCGGCTTGGCTGCTATCCAGTCATCGACCCATTTTTGGGCTTCTTCGTAAGAATGGAAGCGCTGGTCAGCTAGGCCATGTGTCATCGATCGGAAAAGGTGGTAATCGGAAGGAGCAATATCTGGGCTATACGGCGGGTGGGGTAAGACTTCCCATTTCAGCGTTTGTAGGTATGTTTTGACCGGCGCTGCAACATGTGGCCGAGCGTTGTCATGTTGCAAAATTACTTTGTCGTGTCTTTGCTCGTATTGTGGCCGTTTTTCTTTGAGTGCGCGGCTCAAACGCATCAATTGAGTTCGGTATAGTGCTCCTGTGATGGTTTCGTTCGATTTCAATAGCTCATAATACACCACACCCAGCTGGTCCCACCAAATACAGAGCATGAGCTTGGCGCCGTGAATATTTGGTTTGGCCGTCGATGATGATGCATGGCCGGGGTAACCATATGATTTTTTGCGCTTCGGGTTATCGTAATGGATCCACTTTTCATCACCAGTGACAATGCGATGCAAAAAACCCTTCCGTTTTTGCCGTTCGAGCAGCAGTTCGCATGCAAAAAAACGGCGCTCGACGTCTCTCGGCTTCAGCTCATACGGCACCCAATGTCCTTGCTTTTGGATCATTCCGAGGGCTTTTATACGATGGGAAATGGCTTGTTGTGTCACTCCCAATGAATCTGCGAGCTCTTGTTGAGTTTGACACGAGTCTTCATTGAGTATTGCCTCCAATTCAGCATTCTCAAACTTTTTCACTTGGCCCGGCCGCTCTTTGTCCTCAACGTCAAAATCACCACTTCTAAACCGCACAAACCATCTCTCGCACGTTGAAACCGATGGAACATGACTCGGATAAGCCTCGGAGACCAATCGATGTGCTTCAGCAGCACTTTTCTTCAAATTAAAGAAGTAAATTAAAACTTCCCGCAAATGCTGTTTTGTTGGCACGAAACTCGACATATTGAGAGCTCAAAAAAACTATGAATTTGACACTGCGACAAATTGACACATACTGAAAATTAAAGCTATAAGACGTAGCTTTGACATGAACATAGTCACAGTACTGCCTGATGCGTATAGCGTTAGTAACGCCATCTGTTATCAAACCCGCATTTTCAATTTGTACCCCTGATATATGTATGGATATAGTCCTATTGCTCAAGTAGCAGCTGTTCAATGGCCCCATGGCATGGCGTATGGCGCCGCGCGCGCGTGCACGGTCGGCAACCGCCTGTTTTACGTTGCCAAAAACCATAACAGACAAAGTTAGGCAGCTCTAGGCAGCTAATTCCTGTTAATTTCGCAAGCTTATATAATAAACTAAAGGCCTAGACATTGGCTGTCGCAGAATATGGCAGAAAGTATAACTTTTCGGATAGTTGAAAATATAAGTTTACAAAATTCTTTCACTTTATTTATGCAGTAGTTTATACTACACTTCAATAATTTACATATTTATTTTAATCTCAACCAATGTAGAAATATCTTCTACATACCTCCAGAAGTCGTATCCATGTCTCCGGATTGATTTAAAACACTTCACTTTAAAGTTATCGATTTTATAAGTCACGGTAGTTTTCGCTCGTTCAGCGCGCGATGCGAACACTCGTCTCGAAGGCTAACTTCCAACTGACGCAGCGACGAAGGTATACGGTGAAAAAGGTTCCCCTTTTACAATTTAACGCAGCCATTAGTCCTCTACCTGACTGCCTGCTCAAATATCCCGATTGTAAAAATTTTTTTCTGACTTTTCTGCCACGATTTCGGGCTCTGCGTCTACTGTGTGACGGTAAGTATCTCGGCGTGTATTATTCAGACCCCTATGGCAATTGGGAAAACGTTACAGTAATGAGAACAGTAAAAATAACATTGTGAGACTGTATAGCAGAAGTAAATGTAGAGGCAAATAAAGTACACTTACGTTTAGGTACCAGTTGTGAATTAAATACGGGCCAATGATCAGATATCGACGGCGGAGAAACTTTTTGGGAACCCTTACGTGAAGAATCGTGTAAAAGAGAAAGATACGGGTTGCTTTATGAAGGACTCGCTGATCAGAGTGTAGACTTACACACACATTTTAAACAAACCGTCTACTCATTAACGGAAGGCGATGTTATATTCGCACTGACGGCTCAAGAAAAAACCACTATTTGTGTGTTTGAGGATTCCTTGGGTGTAGTTGGAACGACCTGCGAATATATTGAAAATTATAAGTGTTCACTCACGACAGGGAAAAAGAAACCAAACTAATAGATGTTTAGTAGAGAAAGTGGTTTATTTGCACCTTCCGCACTTCAATTACAAAAATTATCAATTTAGCCAAAACAACCAATATAACAATAAGTACAAAAAAATTGAAATGGAGTTTTGGTTATTATTTGAGTAGCACACAATAATATTAATTGTGTGCTGTATTTATTGAGTGTAGTTTACGCGCTGCAGCCAGCGCTGCAGAGCACGCTACGTCATGAGATATGTGAGTGCGTAGAATAATTTAATTATTTCCAGTAAATACTCAGTAAGATAGTAAAAGAGAGTGGACAGTGAATGAGTGCGAGCACATGCAAATCTGTTACTTGATTGCTAGAATTTTACTGTAACAGACCGTGATGCAGTCAACGCTGCAGAGCACGGCAAAGTGAGCTTGAGGATGCACAAATGAATGGAATAAATTCACAGTACTTTCCCAGCAAGCTTAGTTGGGGGAAAGTACAGTGAATTAATAGAAACACACGCAATTGTATTAATTGAGTGAGCAACAGGTAGTGTGAAAACCGTGGTACAGCCAGTGCTGCAGAGCACGCCAAAGTGTGAGACCTTTATGAGGATGCACCGATGTGTATTACTCTCCTCACCGTTATTGAATTATGCTGAATTGTGACGGTGTATTCTTACCTTGATTTGAATCCTGGTGAGCACGAAAGAGTTGAGAAGATCCGGTGAAGAAAGGTGAAAATTGTCCGAGCGTTGCTAGAATGCGTGCGCTGTTCGAGCGGGTTTTCACGTAAGTGTCTAATTTTGCAATATGGCTGCGTGATACAATATGGCATGATGGCTGCGTGATAGCCGGTGAGCGAAGCCGGAGTCAAGCGAAAGAGATAAGCTCTAGCTTAACACGGCATGCATGCGAGGCACAGCCTCGGATCTGCGAGGCACTACCTCGGCTATCTCCGGCATAGCCGAGCGCAGCATGCTACCCAGCAGCAACAGGTCGACGCACGGCGAATATCGATCGCCGTGCGCCAGCTGATTATCCAACAGCATTGATTTGAAGGACATTATCAGATTCCGCATACACAATATAATTTACAGTTGAAGCAAGCGCTTCTTCAAACTGTACATCGATTCTCACACTACCATGCTTTATCAAATTGCAATGTAAGTTACGCTTAACCGAAAGATCGGGTGTCAACCAAAAACAAACAGACAGTACCCGTCGCGATAATTATCGTCATCGATCGAATTACCATCGTTCAAGAAATGTATTCCCGTTCCCGAGAACAGTACTCGGAAAACATTAACGTAAATATGATTTTTCATAAAATTTGGCTGTAGAGATTTAGAATGCCTTTAAGCACCATTTACATACATCGAGATAATTTAACTTCTAATTTTAGAAAGGTAATGGATTAAGGTTGAAGTTACCATTAAACGCTGTGTTATTGATAAAACCGATAATTAGACGGTTCTGCAATTGTCCCAGCACAATATTGTCGATCGTCTCGCTCTCAACGGTGGAGTGTATTGAAATGGTTTTTACTTCGGTTTTCGTAGGAGAGTATTTTGCCGTGGATTTCGACAGAGTTATAGCGGGCGAGTACTACACACCAGGAGCTATTTTTGTTCTTCGGGCAAGAAGCAAAGCCTTGAGGAGCTTTCAACCGCATTAACCAATGTTAGTGTCTCCCACAAGACAAAACAAATCTCTTGCATGCACTAGCCGCAGACGCATCTCCACATCGTTCAATAGGAACCGCTCCTAATCGAATATATTGCAATGCAGGTGGCGAAGTAAATCTACAGATTTTCCGACCCTAAACATTTTTCTCTCTTAACAAGTTCGTCCGTTGTCATCTTGTCTATTTTACCAGAGGTGTCATCGCATCACAGAACGCTCAGGAGATAAGAGTGCTTGGCGGACCGGCCGTAATTCAAAACCGTTCCTATGTACGCTTGATAAGCGTAGACATTTCTTGGAAGAAAACATTTTTTAATTGAAGTATACATTCACCTGATTAAATATTGAATTAAGGAGATGATTTACAGGAATAGCGCTTACTTTTGGCGTGGTATCCGTAGCAATTTCCGTAAAAGGAAACGTTATTAGCACCGTCAAGCTAACTATCGTATGCACGAAATCGATATACTCATCGCATTGCCTCGGAACTACAAATTCAATCCGTCAGTCATTCGTTAGCGAGAAAATTGGTTTACAACACATCAAATTCGAGCATTCCATAGTAGTTTGCGTTAGAGTGAGTGAAAATAATTCAAGCTCCAATTTTAGGCACTCGCACGAATGTGTGTGTAGAAGAGTTCTAGCATTCCTAAATTATCTGCAACAGTTCAATGACGAATCTTTTTCTTATTGCTCTTCTTATTCTTCTTTTTACTCTTCTCTTTATCACACTTTTCTTTTTCCGTAGATACGTCCCGGTTTACGTTCACTTAGCCAGTGAGAAGTTCGAGAAATCTTGCGTGTTTCATAACCGGAGACCTGCACGAAAGTATCAATTTTTTCACCAGCCTTGCTGTTAAATTAAGCTCTCTCGAATAGCATCTTTCAGAGCTATATAGTATTTCTATCGAGGATATCGCCAGTTACATTCACACCAGTGCGCGATGCCTCTCTTCCAACTGATTTAGGCCCCGTCTTCATAAACGGTAATACTCTACGAAAGGAGACCCGAGAAAGCTATCGATTCCATATCCTTATTGATTCGGCATTCCAATGTAAACGTGGCTAATACCACCATAACTGCGATGACCTCACTTGTGCTCCACGCCATGAATATCATTTCATAGCGAAGTGATCAATCACGGAGAGCTAATTCAAAATTCGCATTTGCAAATCATCATAAGAATCGGATTCCATTGCGTCAACCAATTAAATTAAAATTGATAAAAATAGTCGAGATACGAGTATCTCAGGCTCCGCAGGTGAGAGGGAGGCGATACGGTCCAGAGCATGAACGGAACACTCACATTTTTTGTTCGCCCAGATGCAGCATGCCATGATGCAAAGCATTTTTGAGACACAATGACAACGAGAGTTAGACAGCTCTCGGATTTCCGTTATGCGATTGCGAATATTTTCAGCCCATCGGCCAGGGCGGATTTTTAATATACGCGAGTGGGATCATCGAGTCAGTCCATAGATGCACTGTAGCATCACTGAGATCACGAACTTCCCGGATGTGTCTGATTTGACGAACGAGTAAAACTGCTGCCAAGAGTTCTAAGCGGGATATCATCACTCATTTGAGCGGCGCGACTCGAGTCTTCGCAGAGATAAGCTTGAGACGAACATCGTCAAGAACGGTGATTACTGACAGATAGATTACTGCACTGAGAGCTTTTTGAGATGGATCCGAAGAGACGTGTAGTTCAACTGCGAGGGCAGCCGAGCGAGATCCGAAACAACGAGGGATCGAGATAAGCGATATGTGTTTCAGGTCGTCAGTGTATAGTTCGCATCGCCACATTAGGTCGTCCGGGAGCGATTGTTCCCAGTCGAGCTCGATTGTCCAGAGTTCTTGCATGAGTCTTTTAGTGCTAACGATGACTGGAGCGATCCACCCAAGTCGATCGAATAGTTGAGCGATGCGCGATAGTAAAGCACGGGTTGATACGAGTTTAGCGTTGTTGTGCTTGTGTGACGTGAAAACAAACGTATCTGTTCTCGGATGCCAAAAGATACCGAGAGCGCGTGACAGCGGACCATCTTCGATCGAACCTGGATTGAGATTTGCCTTCGGTTTTTCTGGAAGATATGTGAGCATCTCTTCCTAGTTGGCTGTCCATTTTTGTATTTTGCAGCAGCCGAACTTGAGGCATTCGTTGACTTCTTTAATTTTTTTTGAGCTTCCTTGAGATCGTGCGCACTGGAAAGGAAAGATCACGTCCACCGTATGAAGATACCGGTTGTTCTCGTTAATCGAGAGCTGACGTAGAATACGGGTGGCGAGATACGGTGTGCTCACGATATCGTAAGTAACAGTGGTGAGCGGATAAGACTGTACAGGATGTGTGTGTTTCTTTCCACACGATTCTTTGAAAGTTCTAGTCACTAGGATGGACACGAATATGGCGATACATTATCTTGATGTCGGCCGGGAAAACGTACGCGTACCGAAGGTAGCGTATGATCACATCAAAGTGGTGATCATGCGCTGCAATTACGGACCGATATGAAGTATTTCATTGAGCAAAAGACCGAGATTTGTTGGAAGCGATCCGTTAACGGCGGCGTGCATATTGATTATCGAACTACTTTTATGCACGACAGCGTGATGCGGGGGATATAACACGCGACGCAGTTGGTTTTGATAGTCCGAAACTCGTGTCATGTGGCCGAGAGATTCATACTCTCTGAAGAAATTGGAGTATGCCGTTTTGAGCAATGCGTCAGGTGAAGATCGTTTTTCTTGTCGCAAAAGCATTCCAATGGATGTTCCGTACGAGTCACCGAGATCATCTTGCGTGTGCTTAAGAGGTAACCACACGATGTAGCGTCCTTCCGGAGTCCGCGTATAAGACGGATACAAACTGTTATTCGCACTGAGATTTCTCCTCAGTTAGAGCAGATGAGCTAACTTCTGTTTCCTTTTGCATTTAGAATCGTTAAGCGAGGTCAACTAATTCATCACCGATCGAACATTGGAACCCATGAGTAGCGCTATAATATTTTCGAGTCTTTATCGATGATTACCGTCTCAGACGAGATCCATCCGGACGAGGTTTGTTGAGCAATTGGAACTTCGATCGGTCTCTTCCATATTCCTTCTTCCATAATGCGACTGTATATCTCGGCGTCGAGCATGAGGTCGATATTTCTCTGTTTGGTGATATGCAACTTGTTCGTTTGTACGACGCGAATCGGAAATATATAAGACTTGAGCCTTGCAAAAATGTACGCGGTCACGGAACACGAGAATTTCGAGTTCGTCCGTAAATGGAGTTCCAGCGCGAGACAACCGCACGTCAATCGGGAGAGAGATTCCGTTTAAAGGTCAATTAAATTGTTGCGCGAGCGATTCAGTAATAAACGAAACTTCAGATCCATGGTCGAGAAGAGCACGCACTTCGGCATAGTCGTCATAACATGAGACAACTCTGACATGAGGTGTAGCGAGGAGTATGTTTCGCCGTACTTGAGGGACAGACTTAATTCGCGGTCGCAGTTTGCAAGATGACATCGCGCGGATGCGTGAGAGCGTACGATATACTTATTGAGGATGATTTCGTGTAGGTTACCGGTGACGAGATCGTACGTATCGCGGGTGGTTTGATTGTTAGATTTGCAAGAATTGAGTCAGGCAACCGAGAGTTTTTCATGCAACCAACGGATTCTTTCACGTCACCGAGAACATATTTTAGTTCTTTAGCTGATTCGTGAATAACGTGACGATTTGAAAAGAGCTCGACAAGATGAGTGTCAACAAGGACGCGCTTATTTTCGTATCGCTTGATGACTGTCCCGTGCTCGTTCGGAGTTCTCTCCGGTCATTGAAATGTTCCTCACGAGATTAGCAACTTCGTCTGATAAGCTCATTTTTATAAATTGTATTTTTTCGACACTCGAAATTTCGTTATTAAAACTTACCTTGGATGTGAATAAGTCACGGAACTGTGTCTAGTCGTTATAAGAGCCCGAGAAGTTCGGAAAATTGATTAGAGGGAGTTGTCGCGAGGTGCACGCTTATCGTAGTGGACCCTTCGTCGATCTGCTTGGTTCGCGCCGGTTGAATTTCTTGTATGGCATTGAGCATTTCGGCCGATTGATCAATATACGATTCTTCACATAGTTCGTACATATTTTCTGTAAAATACGACATCATTTTTCTGTCGCCATCCTTGTGGACACGGAATATGTCATGATTCGTTTGGAATTTGTTCCAACTTACCATGAGATTGTCTAGTCAAGCTTTGATATGCGCGGGAGTGCGTTTTGCAACTTCAAGTTTACCAAAATTTGTCATAGCTCGATGGATTAATCCAAAGAGCTTACATTGCCTCGCTGTTATCTCGATTATCGACATTGTTAATTATGTTTCCACGCATACTAAAACAGGCAATATGACGCTCACGAGAGTTCTTCACATATGCGTCGCTTAATTGCACGGCACGCCGTTGGCCGAGCACGTACCTATTTTTTGAGGCACAAAATTCCGTGATTGCCCGCCTGACTTATGCTTTTCGAGGTCTCGCGAGAAGTGGGTACAATGCAATGAACAGTGAGAATGTCATCCACGAGGCTTCCAGTAACACGAGCGAGAGACACATGCGTAACTATGCGAAGCTAGTGCGCTCGAGAGAGATGAGACAACTACGCATAACCACACGAAAGGGAAACCGAGAGCTACACTCAATATTACATGTAACGCACATGAAATTTTGGTAATTATGTCACACTGCAAGCAAGAGAGAGAGAGCAGTGCGATCAACTTCACAATAGCAAAGTTTGAACAGAAGAAATCGGACTGGTAACAATAATTCATTATTCCAAACGAACGCACAATACGTGGCACAATCACACCAATCTCCATACATATCCATTCGCCCTACGAGATCTGCCCGGTCCGGAGAATAAAAGAGAATAGAGCGGAATAGACAAGTACAATAAGATAGTTGGTTGGTCTAAATGAGCTAAAACGGTTAATACTACCAGGTATGGGCCCTAATTAAATCAAAAGTCAAGAATAAAATAAGTCACAGAAAATAAAATAGGTCAAATGCAATAAAATAAATAAATAAAATTGAGTAGCTCAGGACAGATTTCGCTCGCGCCGTTCACTTCCACTCTAACAAGAGGACAATAGACCAATTCGCTCAAAACGCCACAGAGGATACTTAACAATTCAAACGAAGACGCTATTCTCCCAACGGAAACCTCAAAGTCAAATATGAGCATCTCTTACGATAAATTTCGCCCTCACGAATCGATACACACACGCAGACATCGTTGAACACTGACGGGCTCAATTTATAATAATAGAATATAACAATTAGAACCCCTTCGGTGATCCTTATATTTTCGTGAAGCGAATTAATTATAAAATCTGAATACCGGACGAATCAAAGACGATAAATTCCCAGCACGTTAACGTGCCATCACGATAATATCGCTCGGGTTTTCTCACCAAAATTGAAGCTAACTTCCCACACTCAAACCAGAGACGAACGACGGCCGTACTGGGGGTTTGCAGTAACGGGAGCCTTTCGAGAATAAATCGCGCAGTGGTCTAGGATCGCGACAGACACGGTAGGAACGTCCTGTTTCGTCTATATGCAACACAAGAGTCCCCGAAAATACGTTGGTCCTTGACGTTCGAGTCGTTGTGCCGCGGAATATTCCACTTCACGGTATTTTCTGGAATATTCCATAGCTGACACAGCTACTTGGCATGGACTTTATTAAGCAGCATAAAGCGGACATCCTGCATGGCAAGATGCTCAAGTTGTATGGGCACTGCATGCAGCTACGGAACGGCGCGACGATGATATATTCGTCACAACGCAGCATAACTACCGCCACATGCAAATACATAGGCCTGCTTACAAAGATAAAGCTTCCTTCCGGAAGTGGGTCTGACATGGATGCCGCTGAGGAGAATAAATTTGTCGGACTACGTATAAGGAGCGGAATCAGCAGAGGCAAAGTAGCGAGATCCCGTGTCACACTGTCAAAAACCAATAGAGTGAGTTTAGAAGTTTCCAAACACGACGGGGAAGTGAAACAGTCGACGGCGACACACGAGCCGTCGGAGATAGCGAAAGCCGTACGTAGCCGACAGGTTAAGACACTGCGCGTAAACTCAGAGAGCACGGGGAAGAAGGCTAAACGTTTTGCGAAAAAACAACGGAAGCCCGACTTGGTGCCCCCCAGCAGTGGAAAGCAAGTACCTCACGCAAAAATAATGTGCGAATACAAGGGTGTAGTCCATCTACGAGGGAACAAGCGACAGCGCACGCACGAGGTGCAGCATCGCGCAACCTGTAACATCGAATCGAAGGACCTACGATCGCAACCCTTGCCTGGGAAAAACGTAAAATCGGGGCATGGGTTCGGTAAAATGCATACTAATGCAGACGCTCTAAGTAGCATATACGCGACCTCACGAGCCCAAGTGGGACGGGGAATAAAGTCCCACAAGAAAGAGAAAGATAGCGCAATCGGATATACGAACAGCCGCACAAAGCGGAGAGTCGAAGATACCCAAGACAACCACGATAACTCGTCGAAGCGAGAGGTTAAACTCGCCCACCAGAAAGAGAAGTGGAGAGACCGGCAGACGAAATGCTAGCGGAAGGAGTAGCCCAGCCCAGCAGGAGTCAATGGAACTCGCCGTTGTTGGTCGTGGCTTCGAAACCCGATGCCGCCGGAGTGAGGAAAATACGCGTACCGGTGGACTTTCGGAAGTTAAACGAAGCCACCATCGGAGACTCGTGCCCATTGCCCAATATAACCGAAATATTGGACCTATTGGGACGAGCCCGATATTACACGACGTTCCACCTCGCCTCTGGATTTCACCGAATCCCGATGGCGCAGGAAGACATGGAAAAATGGCATTTTCCACTCCGCTGAGTCATTTTGAGTATCACCGCATGCCATTCAGACTCAAGAACGCGCCACCGACTTTCTAGCGGCTAATGAACTCTGTGTTAGCAGGACTACAGGGCGTCAAATGCTATGTGTACCTCGACGACATGGTAACATACGGAGTAAGAGGTACTCGCGATAATTGGGGCTCTTGCTCGGTTCCGGCCATATATTTGTGGTACTCGTTTCACGGTTGTGACGGACCACTAACCACCCACCTGGCTGTTCGGAGTAAAGGACCCAGGTTCGAGACTAATGCGTTGGAAAATAAAATTGGCGGAACATATGTTTAACGTCGAATAAAGGCAGGTAAGCGCAGCACAAATGCTGATGCGCTAAGTCGAATATTCATTACTACGAGGGCCCAAGAGAGAGCCAAGAACATAGCCTGTGGATCTGAGGAGGATAGCACGAATGGGCAACTCGGCACAGCGAATGACCGCACAAAGCGGAGAGCCGAAGATACCCCTTACAGCTGTGGTAGCTCGTCAGAGCGAGAGGTCGAGCTCGCCCACGAGACAGTAAAGGACAGCATGCGCCACGGTACGGACAGCCGCACAAAGCGAAGAGCCAAGAATACCACGAGCCTGCACAGCAACGCAGCAGAGCGAGAGGTAGCACCTGCCAATGCTTCAGAAAAGGATAGAGAGATCCGCAGCGTGCATGCAGGTCGCTCGACTGATCCCCACAGCCCCGGCGCGAAGCCGTGCGGTCGGGGAACGGGCAGACGACGCACGCTAGCAGAGCAAAGCACTAGTAAGACTGCGAGCATCGCTGAAAAGGACAGAGCCAGCGCAGCACAACATGGCCGACAATGCTGATAAAGTATAGTGCCAAAGCCTCTTGGTTCGGCGATACCACTGCCGAACCAAGAGGCTTCGACAGTCGCTAGAGCACTAATTGAGGAATTGATTTGCCGGCACGGGACGCCGGAAACAATATTGTCGGATCAGGGCACCAACTTCCTCAGCTCGACCTTCAAGGAGATGTGTCGATTGTTGAGAATTAAAAAGATACAAACAACAGCCTACCATCCGGAATCGAACGGCGCCCTAGAAAGATCGCATCGCACCCTTGCTGAATACCTAAAAAATTTCATAAATGAGGACCAAGGAAATTGGAACGAGTGGCTGCCGTATGCGATGTTTACGTACAACACCACTCCACATACGGAGACCCGACTGTCTCCTCGCGTATTAGTGTACGGACGCGAGGCTGAATTGCCGACCGCCGTCAAACAGGAGCCCGCAGCATGCCTACGACGACTACGTCCCCGAGCTACGCGAGCGATTACGCGCCGCATGATCTGTAGCACGCGACAACCTGGTAGGCGCGAAAAGACGGTTGAAGAATGCGTACGACCACGGTGCACAGGTGCAGAAGTACCGCGTCGGCGAACGCGTACTCCTCCGAGACGAGACGGTGCGGAGGGGGCGGTCAGCCAAGCTGACCCCGAAGTGGACGGGACCTCACGAGATAAGAGACGAGATGGAGACGAGGCCCCCCGTCAACTACATCGTCCGGAAGGGAGGGAAAACTCAGGCGGTGCACCCAAACCGGCTGAAGCTTTTTATCAAGCACTAATAGCTCAGGAATTGAGATATTCGAATACTTATAGTTAGTTAAAACTAAATATTAGCTAGAAAAAAAAAGTGGGAAGGAGCCCCTCGGGACGCAGGGTAGGGAGCTCCAATAAAGTAGAAGAGGTCCTAGGAGACCTAATTTTATCAACAGAAAATAGACGGTCATTCCGAGTTGAAAATACATGATAAATATACGTATGGAAAAAATATATTGAACGAAACAATTGGAAAGAAATGGCACTTTAATTACGCAAACCAGAGGGGACGGAATACTGCGGCCATGCTTGAAAACCACCTCGAAAAATGTATAAAATATTAATGCTAACGCAGGATAGTGTTCAGCGTAGAGTGGAAAAAGAATATATAGAGTGAATTAAAGAAATGAGGCCTCTAAGAGCATACTTAATTTTGGAACAAATAAGTCAATGTGTACACTCCATTCGGTTAATATACACATGTTAATTGGTAATTCAATTTCCGCAAATGACAGTGAAATATGTCAAAATACTCCCATATTTCAAGATAATATTGATATTTATGAAAAATATATAATATTCCACTGGTTAAGCTTCAGAATGAGGAAGAAGGTACGCGTAAGCAATCTAGTCCCAAAGCTGAATAGAGCACAGCCAAGCGTGAGCACTTATGCGGCTGGCTGACGTAAAGGCCTACAGCGAAAATGGACACAGATAACGGCGAGAAATGCGGGAAAAGGGTTACAACTAACCCGTCCCCTCATTGTCCCAATGCAACAGCAATGGCGATGGCTATACGTCGCGTCAAACCAAGAACCTGTAGGAATAAATTGTGAGAAAAATCCCACTCAGCCTGAAATATTAAACAATAGGGGAATACTGGCATTGGTAGGCGTATGTATAGTATCCGCCCGTGATTTTAGCATCAAAACCATCGGGCGAACGTCGCAGGTCATCCGAGAAAACTACCTTCCGTCGTTCAATTTGAAATTACCGGAGATTGAAGTTCAGGCGCCCCCAACGCAGACCGAGAGGATCATTCCACTACAGAGGGTGCTGCGAGACCCAGAAGAGCTTCAAAAGCTTTGAGCTTAAGCAAACCAAATTATGGAAACCCTCGATACTTCCGGAGACAGGATGCAGCACATCCACAACCTGAGTTTCTACTCACTGGGTGCAATAGCACCAATAGCCTTGGTCGGCTACGTGCTGTTCAAATATTACAGGTATCAACGAAACCGAACACCGACAAGGACATGCGAGGCAACGACCCCGGCAGCCGCTAAGGTAAACATCCACCTCGATCCACACGGACGACAACAGCCAGAGGAGCGACTGCGATCCAAGCTGGCCAGGGTATGCACCCGTCCCCCCAACCGAGAACGACTCGCTCGGCCCGAACGACATTGAAGGAAAAAATAGCGAGAATCGTCAAACTATTATTATACGTTGTATTAAAACATCAAACTGTAACACTGTATAAAATTGTAAAGGTACGGGAAACCAACGCAAGAAAAAATTTTTTAGAGAAAATTTTTTACCTTTTTAAGGGGGGATGGAAGTTGTGCCGCGGAATATTCCATTTCACGGCATTTTCTGGAATATTCCATAGCTGACACAGCTAACAAAACATTGGCATTCGTTCAAGACAAGAAACGAAGTTCAATGCCCGATCGTACGAGAACGCCAAGAACGCCGACGCAGCATGAAGCGACTCGCTCGGCGATCGACGATAGGTTAAAGCAAAAATTGCTAACAAAGGGATTTTCGCGAACACAGTTAGCAACTGCTTTACGAAAATCAGTTTTTAAAGTAGACTCAAAGAGAACGGGTTTCTTCCTCGTCCATTACTCGAAACAACGTATTGTTGTACATTCTTTTTATTGTCTTTTGAATAGATAACGGAAAGTTGCCGTTGTCTATAATAAATACTACCATTTTACATAAATTCACGTTTACACAATTTACTCGAGATCTACAATTTACTCGGTGTCTCCTTGTCAATAAACGATTCCGAAAAATAATAACATTTTAATATTATATCGATTACCGAATAATCTAATTACGCGGTACCGGCATAACAGAGGTGACTAATCCCCACCCTCAAGACCTCGGCTACCAGTACGATTCAAATAATCCTGTAGTACTTAGGCGTGACCTAAATTTGGTGACAGTCAACGGCATCAGTAGGAGCCTCTGTTACTCGAGCATGGCAGCAGCAGATTGCATCATAGACTTGGTAGCGCCGAGAAGATCGAATGCTGCTGAGGATGGTTGGAATCTCTGGTCCCGACGAGATGATGCTGGTCTCAGACGTGCTCCTTCAAACGAAAGCGCTGACGTCATCGACGCAGCCGGGATCCCAGACCCTGATATTTGGATCCTGAGGCTCGAAATTTGTTCTCCAGCCGATAAGAAAGTTACCTTCCGTAGTCGCTCTGTTCACTCAAACGTCGTTGCTCGGGATGCGACGATATGGCCACCGCACGCTCGGAAGTAACATGAAAAACAAACAACCAAACGACATTAGTTTTAAGTGCCAATACGGTATAAAATGCCCTGTTGAATCACCTCGAGGGGAAGACTTTTGGCCGAAGGAGGAGGTCACCACCTGCCCGCTAACGCGATGTCTCACTTTGTGACAGGTGCAAAAAAATACCGTCACAGAGTGTATGTTCTCATGAAGCACTCGCGCAGTGTAAACAAGAATAATTGAAAATGAATTAGAGATATTTGGGCACAGTAAGTTCTCGAAGATTCCAGAATGATCGAGAAAAAACAGATATTATACTTTTGATATCGGAGTGCCACGGTCAATGTTTTACCACATGACATTTGATATTCCTTAATTAGCCCACGCGACATTTAAAAACGTACCTGTGTAGTACTACTCGCATCGATGGCTGGGATTTACCGAAAATATACACAGGGGTATTTACTCACGGCATAGCATGCTGTTGATAGATAGAGCTATGAAAATCGCTATGCCGCCGCGATGTGAGACCATTACATATGCAGCAACGAAGAGTATGGTAGATTCGTCAGGCTTCTCTCCGAACTCGAATTGAGCAAAGGAGTGATAATGGGCATAATGCCACCGTTGGGAAGTAGTTGCGTGGTAAGCCTCGTAAATACCACGGAGCACGCGGTAGAGGTGCAACGTTCAACTTTGTCTCTTGAGCCGCTCGAGATAGCGGCAGTGGGTCACAGCAATGAAGCCATAGCAGCCGAGGTATGTACCATGAGCACTGAAAAGGGAGACGACCGCTTCGGAGGGGAACGGATGTATTGGATCTCGCATCGGGATTCCATCAAATCCCGAAGGCAGAGGACAAGAAAAAGACAACCCCCCCCCCCCCCCCTCCCCGGACATTTCAAATATAATCGAATGCCCTTCAGGTTGAAGAAGTGCTTCCATACTTCCAGAGTATGATGAACTCCGTCCTAACGGGACTACATGGGGTGAAGTGCTACGTGTACTTAGACGACATCGTAGTACACAGGAAGTTTCTGAAAGAACATAACGGAAGGCTGCACGAAATAGTGTCGCGATTGAGGGAGACGAAATTATACGTGCAGCCCGGCAAATGTCAGTTTCTGCGAAAGGAAACACAATACTTAGAACAATACGGTAAAAGAATTTTCAGTGCCCCAAAATAGAAAGGGCATCCAATCGTTCCTAGGCTTGGAGGATCCTATAGGAAGTTCATAAAAGACTTTTCAAAAATTGCCAAAACAGTAACTGAATTGATAAAAAAGGACACCAAGTTCGAATGGACGGCGGTAAAGGACGCAGCATTCGAAAAGCTGTTAAGGAAAGAGACAGCAGCAGGAGTGGTCGCGAAACCGAGCCAGCAGCGCAGCGTGCAGGGGGCGTCACGGGGCGAGACTCTGGTCAGCTAAACGCAAACCAGCACTGAGGAAGTGTGGCACAGAGGGCCGAGGCCCGCGCTTCGCCAGTAACCAGGAAAGAGACAGTAGTATCAATGAAGCGAACCGATGCAGTAATGGCGTAGCCTGCCCTGCAGTCGATCAGCAACGAAAAATCACGCAGGATTATCACGACGCACCATTGGGGAGTCATCAAGGATACAAGCGCACCCTGCAAAGGATCCAAACTAAGTATAATTGGCCCGGCATAAGAAAGGGCATCAAGCAGTATATATATTCTTGTGAAAAATGCCAAAAGAATGAGTTGAGAAAAAAAGAACGGGTGCTGACGGTCCTTACCGACACCCCATCTAGATCTTTTGAGAAGGTACCGACATAGTCGAACCGCTACCCGAGACTGCAGCCGGAAATAAATACATACTCACGATCTCGGACGCCCTCACCAAGTACAGCGTGGCAGCGGTGATAACGAACCAATGGGCTTCCACAGTGGCCAAGGCACTGATGGAAGAGTTGAGCTGCCGGCACGGCACGCCCGAGACAATTTTGTCAGACCAGAGGTCGAGTTTTCTGAGCTCAACCTTCAAGGAAATGTTTCGATTGCTGAGAATCAAGAAAATTCAAACCACAGCTTATCACCCGGAGTCCAAAGGTGCGCTTGAGCGATCGCATCGCGCCCTCGCAAAACACCTGAAAAAAGGCGATGTTCACAAACATCACTCCACACACGGGGACCGGACTTTCCACGCATATTTTGGTATACGGACGAGAGGCGGAGCTGCCGACTACGGTGAAACAAGAGCCGTGCAGCACTTACGCTTACGACGACTACATCCAAGAGGTGCGAAAGCAATGCACGACGCGTGGATCGTAGCTCGTGAAAACCTGCAGTGCGCAAAAGAGAAAGCGAAAGCAATATATGACGCAACGAAGATGCAAGAATATCGCGTGGGCGACCGGGTTCTGCTGCGCGTCGAAATGTATACCGAGAGAGATCGGCGAAGCTGACAGTTAAGTGGACGGGACCGCACGAAATCGTAGAGAAGAACTCTCCTGTCAACTACATAGTCCGCCGGAGGGGACGGAAAACGCAGACGGTACATGCGAACCGTCTAAAGGTCTTCATAGAGCACTAACATCGACCTTAATCTTAGAATACTTAGAATTATTCGAACTTATTTATTAATTAGAATAGAAAAATAAAGGTAAGAATAAAATAAAATAAAAAGTTTACGAAAAAAAAAAAAATTTTATGAAGAAAAATAACAATCGTGGGCAAAACAAAACATTACAATAATTTCGAACAGAGAAAAGAGGATGCTTTAGGATGGGAGAGGTGAAACCCAGCCAATTCACTCTTCGCGAGGAGTACCCTCCGCCCGGTTCTTATCTCAGGAACCCGGGTGTTCGAACAAATTCTGGATCCCGCGGAATCCGGGATCCGTGCCCCCCCCCCCCCCCTCCCCGACATGCGGTTTCCACAGTCGCTCCAGGATGACCGCATTCGCTGCCAGCTCGCAATGGACACGCTGAAAAAAATACATAAATAGAAATCTAAAACTAAATGAAGACAGAACGCACATATACGAAGAGCCCCTAGGGGGCGGCACTTATTCTGATTTGCGCCCAGTCGATGGGCGAACGGGCGGGGGACAAAGTGACTAAATATGTAGCGTATTTTTTATATTGATTTATAGTGATACTAATGAACAAATAGTGTACGTCCTATAAGAGGCTCGTCTAGAGAGTAAACCTCTATCGAAAGCAACCAGAGCAGACTAATTAAAAGGTTAAAAATTCGCTGAATAAGTGTTCTCACGGCGGTAAAAATCTGTATACACATCCCTTACCGTTGCAGATTGACCGTGACAACGCTTGGCGTAATCAGAGCAACACAACACCAACATAATTACGAGGTGGTCACCTTCGCAGCCAACCCAGGCATTTATTCCGAAGAAATAGGATCTCTCACCGAAAGGAAATCAAACTGGTGGCTGGTCATAAAAATGGACGTCACGAGCCTGCTGGAAAGAGACATCGCCGTCAGCTCGAATCTACTTCCCTTGCAGGAAATATGCGAAAAGGAGACCATCGTCAACAGTCTACCCTGTCGTGACCGACTCTGTGACCCCGATATCAAGGAAAGTCGAAGGAGGATTGCTGACAATATTTGACCTCCTAAGAACACGCCCCCTGCGAGGATGCAGAGACCTGATCCATCGACCTGATCAAAACGCGATCAGAAAATATAAAAACCAATTGGACCAAAACAAATGTACTGAAGTAAAAACAAATTACAATCGGGAAGAAAACACAAGAAGGCCGAAAAGGAAATAAAAGGCGATCCCCAAGGGTAACAGTAAAGAAACAAAACACGACCGGTAAGAAGGGTCAGTGCTCGGACAAAACTCAATTTTACAGGGAGAGAAAGCTGAATTTAAAAAAAAATATATTTTTAACTTGTTAATATTCATTTTGTATTAATTAAAATTATAATTCTTACATTTTTTAACGTAATATATTTTTTTTAATCAGCACTCCGTGTAAAATCAAGTTTCCACCTCAAAAACACGTCGGGAAAGGGGGTCTCTGGCAATTGATTTTAAAAGGTTCTGCATTTTAATGTATAAATGACAAATGTGCAACCCTTTAGATTTTATTGCCAGTGCTCGCCGTTCACGCGGAATTTTTTGCATAAATGTATAGTTTTTTAGAGTAGGGACGAGGAAAAAAATTTAATATTATATAGTACCATTTACATCTCTTGAAAAAATCGCTTGAAAAGATCGCCGTGAACCATAACTTGGCATTTGGCTGACGGACCGTCGGAAGTTAAACAAGGCCAGACAGTGCATCATACTATTAGGTTTCGTAATTGCACCTTTGTCAGGTGTACATTACTGGCGTTTTTATTTTTATTTTATTTCTGTTTTTATTATTTTTTTTTTTCTAAGTTATTAGCTTCTATTCGCTCGATTGCCCCAACCACGTCGATGCGTATCTTTGTACTCGTCCATCGCATCCGTTCGAGCACGAAGGTGGGGGTCGTCGCTTTCAGTCTGATTCTCCTTCTGAATTGCCTCATGGTCTTCTTCGACTTGATCAGCAGCAGGTTTGGTCGCACCATGCGAGGATCGTCCGGGCAGTTCATTACGCTGTAACGCAACTGGCCAGCTAAGCAAAAAAAAGTATTAATTTTGTAGACATATAAGTGAACGTAGATGTAACATTATCCACGGATCATTCACGAATAATGAACGAATTCAAGTAAATTCAAATCCTTTATCGAAATTTTGAAACCAATAATCCATATTCGTGCATTATCCGATATGCCGAATAATGAGTATAAATCTTTAACAAATACAAATGTTTTGGTACTGACTCTCCATCTTTGATTCTCTGCTCGTAAAATTCATCAACCGTGAGCACAGGAAGACTAGGATAGCCAGCTCCGTACACCTGCTTTTGGACATCATCTCGAGTGATAATAATCGGCTTTAATTTTGATATTGGTGCTTTCGTCTTGTGAACATTGTCGCGTCCCGGAGACTCGTCGGGTGGCAAACTTTTCATGTATTCAAGAACTTGTTTCTCCGCCTGCAAAGCTTCAAGTTCCTCGATAGCCACGTTCACGTAACACTTGAGCCAAGTAACGAAGTAGTCACGCAATGTTTCGTCGTCGATATTCGGATTATTCTTGCTCTCCTTCAGCACAGAGAATCGAGACTCCAATGCCTTTTTCTCGCGGTAACGTTGCAGCTTGTTTTCTCGAGTGTTGACCTAAGGTTTTCAATTAAGCCATAATTAAATGAATTGTTATATGATATGTATATATAAACATACATACTAGGGGGATTTAGCCCCGCTGCGCGCTTAGCGCACCAACCCCCCTAGAAGAACTCGGGATTCACCCCCTTGCGCTTCCCCTGACCACAATTTCCTACACGGTGGTGGTTGCGGTGTTTAATAGTGAGTAGTGTAGACTAAAAGGTAGATGCGTACTATGATTTTTTTTAAAAATCCTTTTCACCCTCCTTAATCCAATATTAATGGTCTTCATGAAAGGTTCAAAGCGGGTTAAAAGAAGGTTGAATGAAGGTCAAAGAAGGGTCAGAGGAGGGTCAAAGGAGATTCAAAATGTATCATCTCGGTTTTCTTATACGGTGTTACGTCCCCGTAACTCCACCACACTGCGCCTAGCATCCGACTACCCTTCGGGCACCAGAGCACACCCTGAGTGGTGGCCCTGGCGCTAGAGCTAACGGAAGGCGGATGACATGGACCTTGAACGTATAGAGATAAGAGCTATTCTCCCCAACTATCTGGAAAATTAGGAAAGGGAAGACGGTAAGTTCAAGCCAATGAGATGCCAAAGAACTTGCCCTCTCCAACCCCTAATTTTAGACAAGGATAGCATAAACACTAGTATAAAAAGAGCGAAATTGTGCTCTAAAAATGAGTTCTTGTAAAATATTCAACGACACCGGAACAAGCTGAAACATTGTACAGCTCTCCGTTATTTTTCAAATCTATAGTAAAGAGTAAGTTTAAATTCAGTCTTCGAAATTATCTAGAGTTGCGCGGACCGCCGCGAACTCTAACCACCTTCTCTCCCATTCATTATAGTGTCGCGCGGACCACCGCGGACTCTAACTTCCGTCTCTCCAATAGAATTGCGCGGACCACCACGAATTCTAAATTCTTCCTTTACAATAGTGTTGCGCGGACCACCGCGAACGCTATTTTTCCTTCTTCACCATAGTGTTGCGCGGACCACCGCGAACGCTATTTTTCCTCCCTTACGATAGTGTTGCGCGGACCACCGCGAACTCTATTTCCTCTCAATTTAACCAGGGAATTGCGCGGACCACCGCGAATTCCTATCCTCCCCCAAAATAAGGGTGTTGCGCGGACCACCGCGAACACCTCTTTTCCTTTCATTCGAACTCCCGGTTGTCAAACAGGAACTCACCATTTTCTTTATCATTTTCAAACCCCTTCGTAAATTCAAATCTTTAACGATCAAATCACCGAGCCCGTATCCCAGACTAATTAGCCGTAGCTAAGGTCTAAAACAGGGCAATTTCTCATGTTACTTGGACGTAACATACCTTTTTGGTAACAGCGGTGGGATACTAACGGTAATTTGGTCAAATCATGCCAATTGAGCATTCACCGCAAAAGGGTGAAACCAATCCTGTAATTCAAACTGTTGACAACCCGTCGAGTGCCTCTAATCTAAATCCTCCACCTTTACCTACACAAGAAAATAACAGCGACGACAATCTATCCACAACATCCAACGAAGGCACAACACAAGAAGTAGACATGCCTATAGGAACTTCACAAACGGTATCCCTTAAGGATGCAGTCGAAGTTGTTGTTAAATTCGACGGGACAAATATTCCCATATACCAATTTATTGAAAGCTGTGAGGAAGCTCTAGTTATGCTTCCCTCAAATGTAGAACAAAACTTAGTCAGGTTAATTAGAACGAAAATTATAGGAGAAGCAAAAAGATCGATACAAGGAGTTAAATTTAATACTTTAAATGAATTAACCAAATATTTAAAAGAATTATATTCTCCCGCAAAATCAGTAAATCAGGTACGACGAGAACTCGGGACGTTAGTACAGTTAGAAAACGAAGATATAATTAAATATATAAATCGGGTACGCGAAATCGGAAATCATATAATCGAAGCACATAAAAGCAATAACAACGAAGAAATAAGCGACGCAGATAGGACCGCCACGGAGAGCGAATGCATAGAAAGTTTTCTTGACGGGCTTAAACCCGAAATACAAATAAGAATGAAGCCCACTTATGCAACATTGACCGCCGCCGGGACGGACGCTATTAAAGTAGATAGAAAACAGAAGGCCATAAACGAGTTAAGAAATTCCAAACGCGTAGATAAACCAGCGCCACGTAAAGAAACTGTAGCAGCAATACAGAAAAACATAGTAATCTGCCAAATTTGTAACCGAACGGGCCACGCGGCGGACACGTGTTGGTTTAGGAACCAAGCGGCTGGGCCCTCTCAAGATAAGGGCCGGCCACCCGCTCAAGCTGTATACAACCCGCGAGACAGACGGACTGAAGATAATAAACAGACCCAAAAATCGTGCCGGTATTGTAAACGCGACGGGCACACTATCGACGAATGTAGAAGACGGGAATATATAAACAAACAGAAGGCGCAGGGAAACTCCAACAGTCTCCCGATAACCGGGGCTCATCCGGAGACACAAACAAAAGCAGCCCTTCGCAAGGCTCTGGTGATAAGCGAAACGCAGCCAGGAGACGAGTCCGACTAGCTAATGTTAATTTAAAACGGCGCTGTCGTCCTCCGACAATTATGATAGAGTCCTCAACTTTACACCACCAACAACTTTATTAGTTGACACGGGATCCGAGCCAAACCTCATAAAAGAAAAATCGGTCAAACCAGGTGCCATAGTAGATGCAACGGATATTCTCGAGCTACACGGAATAACGACGAATCCAGTAGATACCTTAGGGTCACTCTCTGTAAACATCTTAGGATGTTCAGTCGTATTCCACATAGTTAAAGAGGATTTCCCCATCGAACAGGCTGGAATACTGGGAAACGAGTTCTACCAGAGATTTAAGGCAACGATCGATTATAAGGGACACTGTTTATTCCAGCGCGATCAGCTTCAACCTTTTATGTCAGAATAAAAAACGAAGAAATCTCTGAAGGTTACCTCCCTCGCATTAAAATCGGAGATGGCATTTATTTCGGTAAAGCTCTAGTTACGAACCAGCAAGGTATCGCGTATACCCAAGTATACAATACCAGGGAAGAGGAAATCGAAATAATAGTGCCAACTCTGACATTACAAGAATTCGAAGAAAAATCTAAAAACACAACTTCTAATTCCACAAAATCTTCTACATCTGACGCGAATTGCACGACAACCGCGTCAAATAAAAAATCAAATCAAGGAAGTAAGACAATCAGTGAAATTGTCGAACCTTCTAATTCCACAAAATCTTCTAAATCCGACGCGAATTGCACGACAACCACGTCAAATAAAAAATCAAATCAAGGAAGTAAGACAATCAGTGAAATTGTCGAACCTTCTAATTCCACAAAATCTTCTAAATCCGACGCGAATTGCACGACAACCGCGTCAAATAAAAAATCAAATCAAGGAAGTAAGACAATCAGTGAAATTGTCGAACCTTCTAATTCCACAAAATCTTCTAAATCCGACGCGAATTGCCCGACAACCGCGTCAAATAAAAAATCAAATCAAGGAAGTAAGACAATCAGTGAAATTGTCGAACCTTCTAATTCCACAAAATCTTCTAAATCCGACGCGAATTGCCCGACAACCGCGTCAAATAAAAAAATTTATCAAGGAAGTGAGACAGTCAGTGAAATTGTCGAACCTTCTAATTCCACAAAATCCTCTACATCCGACGCGAATTGCACGACAACCGCGTCAAATAAAAAATATACTCAAGAAAGTAAGGCAACCATCGATGTTGTCGAACCCTCTAAATCTAATAAATCAACAACATCCACCAAACCCGACGTTAGTTGCATGACAATTGCGTCATTAAAAGAAGAGAAAAAGAATCAAATAGAAAAAATAAAGGAACTACTCCGTCTCGATCACCTAAATTCAGAAGAACGCGAAAGTATAAACAAGTTACTCGAAGAAAGTTCGGACCAATATCACATCCCGGGAGATAAATTGGGTGCGACTACCAAGATGGAACATGCCATTACCACAATTGATGATCACCCGATTAATACACGACAATATCGGTATCCCCCAATTCACAAAGACGAAATAACGCGACAAGTGAAAGAACTTTATAACGAAGGAATAGTTAAAACTTCACAATCTCCTTATAACAGTCCAGTGTGGATTGTTCCAAAAAAACCAGACCGCCACGGTAATAAACGATGGAGAATGGTGTTAGACTTTCGAATGCTGAACGAAAAAACAATCGGAGATTCATATCCCCTCCCAAATATAATCGATATTTTAGACCAACTCGGAGGAGCGAAATACTTCTCGGTTTTCGATCTCGCATCAGGTTTCCATCAAATAAATCTAAATCCAAAAGATGCACATAAAACAGCTTTCTCTACGCCATTTGGCCATTATGAATTTTCTCGAATGCCATTTGGTTTGAAAAATGCTCCAGCGACGTTCCAGAGACTAATGGACCGCGTATTATGTGGTTTGCAAGGCGCGGAACTTTTCGTCTACTTAGATGACATTGTAATATACGCATCGTCGCTTCGGGAACATGAAATCAAATATAGGAAGCTAATATCCCGCCTCAAGGAGGCTAATCTAAAGCTACAGCCCGACAAATGTGAATTTCTACGAAAGGAAGTCGCATACTTGGGACATTTAATAACAGAAAACGGAATTAAACCTGATCCAAGGAAAATCGAAGCAGTAAAAGGTTATCCGGCCCCCCGAAACGTTAAGGGAGTAAGGCAATTTTTGGGTTTAACCGGATACTATCGACGTTTCATTAAGGGATTCGCGAAAATCGCTAAACCTCTCACAGATTTGTTAAAAAAGGATACAACATTTTTATGGGGAAGCAGGGAACAGTTAGTTTTTCAATATTTGAAGGATGCTCTCTGCAAAGAACCTATACTTCAACATCCAGACTTCACTCGACCGTTTCTCGTCACGACGGACGCTTCAGGATACGCCATCGGGGGTATCCTATCTCAAGGGGAAATCGGAAAGGATTTACCCATCGCATACATCTCTCGAACCTTGAACGACGCGGAGAAACGATACGAAACATACGAAAAGGAAGCTTTGGCAATCGTCTACGCGGTCAAACAACTCCATCCATATATATATGGACGCAAATTCACGGTCGTCACAGACCACAAACCTCTCGTATGGTTTAAAAACTCACAGGATCCAGCCTCACGAGTATCAAAATGGAGACTAAAATTAGGCCTGTACGATTTCGATGTCGTCTATAAGGCAGGGAAAATAAATGTAAATGCAGACGCTCTATCCAGAAACCCTGTCGAACCACAGAATGTCCATACCGTTCAGGGTAATAGACAATCGACGAAAGAACCGGAATCAGGGGTTAATAAAGAACGACCAAATCAGATTACAACCCAAGCGGAGATCCATCAAAACCCAGAATCAAGGAGTAATAACGAACAACCCTTAAGAAGAAGTCAACGAAATAAACGAGAACCTCAAAGGTTAAGAGATGAACTCGACAAACAAATATCGCAAATTGAACCAACCCAAGAGAATGAAAGCATCGGTAAACGTAAAAACAAACCTAAGCGGCCTAAACAGACCAAACACGAAGAAGCTGACGCAATTACAAACCAACCTACCGATACAGAATCATCGAGCAGCGATAGCGAGATCGAGGAATCAACCTCAGAACCAGAAAAGAGAAGGGAACAGGGAACCACACCGGATCCTCGAAATGTATTCGAATCCAGAGACCAACTGTTCATGAGGAAGGACAATTATACGTATTTTATCTACACCTCGGGAGAACCATGTGATATAGGCTCAACTCAACTCCAAACACGCAACGAACTACCAAGGTTTAATGACTTACAGCCGGGAAAAGCGCAGATGAAAGAATACGGCAGTAAAATCCACATAGCGTTACCGATACGGCGATTTGAAGAAGGCCTCTCAGCTGTAGTATCAGATATAGAAAAATCATTGTGTAGTCTCGGCGAACTAGCTAATAAATTCCAATTAAAAACAATCAGCATAGCAAAAACAAATGAAGTAGAATCAATAGATTGGAAGATAATTAGAAGTCACCTACACTCTCTAGGTCAATCGACACTTACAAAAATAATAATCTGTACAGGTGCAGTTCAATACGTCGAACAGTCTAAACGAAGCGAGATTATTAAAGAATTACATTGTTCAGCACTCGGAGGACACAAGGGGGTATCAAAAACATTCAGTAGAATCAGGCACCGTTATTGTTGGGAAAATATAAAAAAGGACATACAGGCATTCGTTAGGAATTGTTTAGGGTGCCAACTAAAAAAATTAGTTAGAGTTAAAAATCGAAACCCGATGATCATAACGGATACGCCCGGTGTAGCTTTCGATAAGGTTGCAATGGATATCGTAGGTCCTTTAGCTAAAACCAAAGACGAGAATGTTTATATACTAACTATTCAAGACCTGTTGACAAAATACACGTTAGCAATTCCACTGCAGGATGCAACAGCAACGACTATAAGTAATGCTTTAGTAAAAAGATTTATTTGCACTTTCGGCGCTCCGAGATCTGTTCTAACAGACCAAGGTAGCAATTTCCTCAGCAAGGTATTAAAGAGTTTAGCCAAACGATTCAAAATTCAACAATATAAAACAACAGCATTTCATCCCCAGTCAAACGGATCCATTGAAAGATCTCATCATGTATTAGGAGAATATCTTAAACAATTTGCAAACCAAGATCAAGAATGGGACGATTGGTTAGAATTGGCAACCTTTTCATATAATACAAGTACTCACGAAGGTACTCGACATACACCATTCGAACTAGTATTCGGTAGACTAGCAAGACTTCCATCGAGCGATCCGATAACGAATGAAGAAGAAAACACATACGACGATTATCTTACTAAATTAGTAACTCGCCTATACAAACTCCAAGTTTTAGCGCGAGGTAATTTAATCAATGCAAAAATCAAATCTAAAGAAATCTATGACAGAAAAATTAATCCTCAGACACTTAGGGTCGGTGAGTTCGTCTTTTTACTAAAGGGGCCTAAGCCAGGAAAATTGGAAGATCATTATACTGGACCTCACGAGGTTTTAGAAATACTCCCAAAAGGGAATGTCAAAATCCAAATAAAGCGAAAACCTCGTGTTGTCAACATAAACAGACTGAAATATTCTTACATTTCAACAACGAAAACGACGGGGCAGTAAATTCAATTTATATATGTATATTTTTCTTTTCCAGCTTAACTAAACAATAAATAACAAAATAAACAAACAAATAAGTCAATAAATAAATAAATAAATAATTAAACAAATATAATAGAAGAAAGAAAATTGAATATTCAAATCGTGTTGCAACATGATGAAGGGAACATTGACCTTCCTGATACTGCTAGGTGCGGTAGCAGGTACAATGGGAATAATCGGATACGATTGCGGATCATCGAAACTAAATATAACCACACTTTCTCTAATCGACGTAGGCGACTGCGATATAAAGAGACCAGAGATAGTAGCGACTCCCGTGTATATCCAAGTGCTACAACTGAACGAATTTATCAACAATAAAGTTATCCAATGTAAAGTAGAAATCCATCGAGTGATATACCACTGCGGTATGAGCTCACACATCTCAGTAGTAGCACACGGACAATTAGAATATCTAGCAGATGTAAATCGAGACGCATGTGAGCAGATGCATTTAACAGGCATTTTAAAAATTGGAAACTCTCTGATAACTGAACTACGTAAAAATCAAACCGCAACACGAAGCATATCCTTAGCAGGCTCGATT
This sequence comes from Cylloceria caligata, assembly GCA_963942595.1. Classification (NCBI taxonomy): domain Eukaryota; kingdom Metazoa; phylum Arthropoda; class Insecta; order Hymenoptera; family Ichneumonidae; genus Cylloceria; species Cylloceria caligata. Next base: position 54,113,475 of record OZ012705.1, read on the forward strand.
AAGAATGACGGGACTTGTTATGGTGCGCAATACTCAGACCCTTATGGAAGCTGGGACGATGTAGTAGTACAAGCATCTGTAAAAATCACTCTCGTAGAATATTATGCAGCAGTAAATCTAAATACTAATCACATAAATCTAAGATCAGGAATGACGTGCCTATTAACGAATCAAGATTGTGTAGACCTTGAGGGTGGACAAACTTTTTGGAATTCACTTCCCTCAGATAATTGCAAATTCAATCGGTACGATGTACTGTATGAAGGAATGGCAAAGAAAATTAAAGATGTCGGACATAGCTACACTTAAACAGTCTACACACTTTCAACTCAAGACATAACATTCGCATTAACTAAGAAATCTGAACAACCACTATGCGGTTACACGTTAATACGCACAGAACATCCGAAATTACTAATATTTGAAACCAGAAGGGGAGAAACTTTCGCTAAACCAAAACCAATAGCTGTAGAAAATTTAGACATATTCGCCTATGTAAACTCTAAATTTGTATTCGTCGAAAAACACATTCGAAATCAAATAAATCAGTTGTACCTCGACGTGCTGACACAACGATGCAATCTGGAGCAGCAAGTGTTGAAGAACGCCCTCATCATCGCAACACAATCCCCGGATGAATTCGCCTATCATCTCATGAAGGGACCTGGATACATGGCAGTAATTGCCGGAGAAGTCGCCCACATCATCAAGTGCATTCCAGTAGACGTGAAGGTACGGAGAACCGAAAATTGCTACCACGAACTCCCGATCTCCAGAGGTAACCAGAACCTATTTCTGTCACCACGTACTCACATCATCATGCAAACAGGCATAGAAATTACGTGTGACGTTTTGTTACCATCTGAATATCTTTTGGGAGACGCCTGGTACAAACTCCTACCAGGACCAGTCCAAAGTCTACCACCAACTATCATCAAGCCGATGACCAAACCAACATGGACATATACTAGTCCAGCATCCTTGGCAACCAGCGGCATCTATAATCAAGAAGATCTCGAGAAGCTCAGAGATCACATTATGTTCCCAGTGGAGAAACCAGCAGTGCTTAACACAATTGCGCGAGGCATCACTGGCCAACCCATTGGCAACCAAGACCTCGCATTTTCAAAAATGCTGGGAACAGATGGGCTAAAGAATCTCGTCGACTCTGTTTGGGACAACATGTGGAGTCGATTCATGTTCTTTGGTACCGCAAGCGCTGGCCTCATCGGGATCATACTTCTAATTCGAATAATAAAACTCATCGTAGACACGATCATCCACGGTTATGCACTTCATACCGTATACGGATGGTCGCTATTCCTTATCGGAGCAATCTGGGATTCCGTAACGCACCTTCTACTCCATTTAAAAAGGAATTTAAATGAACCACCGGAACCAGCAACGGGACCAAACGAAGACCACGAACTCTTGGCAATACATGTATCCACCCCTCAAGTTGAAGCCGAGCGGGGCCAACAACAGACGGCAGCCATAACAACTCCAGGACACTCTTCTGCCGGTCCATTCTCCTTGAAGGGCTGACATCAACCTCAACAACAAGCATCATGTTAGCACGATCGGGATTACTATTTTGATCACGACTATAATTATATAGAATCTTATCGCATTTATCACTTAATTTAAGCTACATTTAAGAGCTTCATTCCATTCTTTCAAATTTCAAATGTCGAATACACTTATAACCCGACATTTGATCTCAGAAGGGAGGTGTTACGTCCCCGTAACTCCACCACACTGCGCCTAGCATCCGACTACCCTTCGGGCACCAGAGCACACCCTGAGTGGTGGCCCTGGCGCTAGAGCTAACGGAAGGCGGATGACATGGACCTTGAACGTATAGAGATAAGAGCTATTCTCCCCAACTATCTGGAAAATTAGGAAAGGGAAGACGGTAAGTTCAAGCCAATGAGATGCCAAAGAACTTGCCCTCTCCAACCCCTAATTTTAGACAAGGATAGCATAAACACTAGTATAAAAAGAGCGAAATTGTGCTCTAAAAATGAGTTCTTGTAAAATATTCAACGACACCGGAACAAGCTGAAACATTGTACAGCTCTCCGTTATTTTTCAAATCTATAGTAAAGAGTAAGTTTAAATTCAGTCTTCGAAATTATCTAGAGTTGCGCGGACCGCCGCGAACTCTAACCACCTTCTCTCCCATTCATTATAGTGTCGCGCGGACCACCGCGGACTCTAACTTCCGTCTCTCCAATAGAATTGCGCGGACCACCGCGAATTCTAAATTCTTCCTTTACAATAGTGTTGCGCGGACCACCGCGAACGCTATTTTTCCTTCTTCACCATAGTGTTGCGCGGACCACCGCGAACGCTATTTTTCCTCCCTTACGATAGTGTTGCGCGGACCACCGCGAACTCTATTTCCTCTCAATTTAACCAGGGAATTGCGCGGACCACCGCGAATTCCTATCCTCCCCCAAAATAAGGGTGTTGCGCGGACCACCGCGAACACCTCTTTTCCTTTCATTCGAACTCCCGGTTGTCAAACAGGAACTCACCATTTTCTTTATCATTTTCAAACCCCTTCGTAAATTCAAATCTTTAACGATCAAATCACCGAGCCCGTATCCCAGACTAATTAGCCGTAGCTAAGGTCTAAAACAGGGCAATTTCTCATGTTACTTGGACGTAACAACGGTGGTAGCGGCGGCGGCAAGATATTTTTATCACATAGAGACATATGTTATAAAAATATTTCGGCGCCGCTGCAATGTAGGAGAATCGTCAGAGCCAGAGTCAAATGACACACCCTCAGAATCCAACGACCCGTTTAGGCCCTGATTATTCTAAGTCCCCTTAGAGCCCTTCCCCCGGTCCAAGTAATTGTAAGTCCTCCTTAAACGACTTGTCAGAGGTATCTCCTAGGAGGGACTCTCCTAGGAGGGAGAATAATATAACACGATAGTCTAAAGATGACTAAGTAAATTTATTCAGTTACTTTTTTTAAGTTCAATTTTCAGTTGGAAAATCATTCAGTGGTTAGAGCAACCGACCGGCAATCGATCAGAAGGTCCCGGGCTCGAATCCCGACTCATATATTTTACTTCATCCGGATTATAATATATATATATTGTAACGCGGCAAGATATTCGAGCGCTGCGTCCTCCTCACATGACGGCTACGAACACGATCTCGCAGGGCTTTAGAGTAAGATCGCCGGACTTTGTTTAATTTTTCAAAATATTTTTTTGTATTATTTGTACGACCGAGCATCGGAGAGAAGGAAAGAGAAAAGCACCATACACACCTTTTGCTGGCTTCGGGATCCAATTACTCCTTGAAAGGAAAGAGGATACGGACATTTTCCACTTCTTTCTATCGGGATATACAGCCGTCCCGCTCGACGTTCATCTACGGCCGATATGCTACTATCTATCCTCGGCCATCTGATCTACTTGCGTTAACCAATTTATCTAATAGGGTTCACCTGCCGGACTGAGCTATACATCTTTATTATCTGTTGTTAATTTATGCGTCGTTCAGCTGAGGCGCTAGTAGTCACGGTCATCGAGCGATACCGATTCCCCCAATTAACCAAGTTCGGCTCATTAGGAGGGGATCATAGTTCACGGGCACGCGTGCCAGCAGGACCTCGGGGCTTTATCCCGGTTACTTTCGAGTGAGTAAGACGTAGCGTTGAGCATATCATTGTCCCGCTCTAGCTTTGGTATTACTACGATCTATTGGCAAGTCGTGGTTACCGGAATATCCCTTTTGGAAAACTGAATTGAGCACAGGATCGAGAGGAGACTATATTCAGATGATTTTGAAATTACCGTGAACCATTTGGAGACGTTTCGTTCCTGTGGAATTATCGAGGATTGTCAAGGAACAACGCAGCTGCATCGTCCGGGCGAGCTCTCTTTCCTTCCACGGTATTTTGCCATTATCTTACCTTTATTGACTGACAAGTCTATTCGAGCTTGGTCATACCTGTGATTTCTGTATACTTCGCACAGAGTACAAATTTGTATCGGGACCGACTGCGTCTGTAGCGTGTAGTATCGAGTTCGTTTGGCGGTAAGAGCCGGGAAGAAGTCACTTCGTTCTTTTTTTGTTACTGTTCGGTAGTCGTTTGCTGTAAAACCGCGCGGGCCTTAGTACATTATCCCGTGGTACGATTGTGCGAGAGGGATTTGAATGTTATATGCCGTGTCACGGATTTTCCGGAATAACTGACCCTTATTGATTTACATTATTTTATTCATCTTATTTTATTTTATTTATTTTTCTTATTATATTGGACATTATTTTATTTTGCGAGCTTGTGTAGTGCGTGTTCGGCCGTCGTCCCGTATTTTGTACTTGTTCGCGAGGGATTAGTACGGTTCGAAGCGTATCTTGCTGTGATAAATCGTTCGTTACTTTTGTTATATTTTATTTGAATAATTTATGGATGATTATTATTTTTGTTTGACGTTAATTATTTTATTATTGTTATTTTCTTTTTTTGTATTTATTTATCTTATTTTATTGATATCCGTTATTTATCGATTCGTCGGTGACTTATGCTCGATTTTGTCTTTCATACGTCAGGAGATTTTCAAGTGGGAAGAGTCGAACCATTAGAAGCTTCGCGTACGTGACCTTCCGGCGTCCCGTGATTGTCGAGTTATTGTGTGTGTGGGATTGACCCGGCATAGGCCGTATCGCGAGCTAGATTTTCGAGGAGACTGTTTATATGATGTTGTTTGATCTTGTTTTGTCGGTCCTGCGAATATTTGAAATACGAATCGAGGGTTGGTGCGAATCGAGCGTAGTTAACGTATGGGAGTGAGAGAGATGATGCGAATGCCGGAATAATTCATGCTGCCGAGACAATTCTATCGATTGTTAAAAAGCTAGAATTGATTTTACGGGATATTTTATTGATACTTTTCTTTGTTCTTTTTGTTGGAAGATTAGTAATCGCTTTAAACGAATAAATGAGCTGCCCTAAGGGCCATTGTAAATCCCGTACCTGCATTATTGTTTGGATTATTTATTTGTTTTATTTCTTAACTTTATTTATTTGTTATTGATTTTATTCCTATTGATTTTATTCATTGATTTAGTCTTATTGTTTTGTTTTGTTTTATTTATCGCTTCTATTTTTATTTTATTGATTAATATAGGGAATGATTTATTAATTAATTGAATGTTTGGATTTTATGGACTTATGACCTCCTTGACAGTCCGAACCACCCACTCTGCCTTGAACAGCTGTAGCTTGCCTGGGCTGAGCCTGGTCGACCACCTCGTTATTTTTCCTTCCGGTGCGTAAGCGCCTGGCGCCCAGCTCGAGAGAGTAAAATAAAAAGGAGCAAAAATAGCTCGGACCAGCTAAAGGTAACGTGATGCGATAGGGTGCAAATTTACGTTACAATATTTATATACTTATTTACACACGAGAGAGAATGTAGGGATCATTTGACATTGAGCTATGTATGCTCCACACAGATACGTCTTGTAACTTGCGTGAATTATACCTTCCATTTTTTGGTCATTCCAGGATTACCCTAATTTTATGCTCGGAGTTATCGCAACTAAAATCACTTTGTATTGGGATATGCCTGCTCCACACAAGTGCGCCGTACATTTTGGGTGTATTTCAACTTCATTTGTATTTAATCCAATTAGGAATTTATTCCTCATACATTCGGGAGAATAAAAATCTTTCAACCTTCCTGCACCCAGTAGTAACGAATTATAGGAGGTTATTCCCTCATCCCACAATTGCCTCCTATTGAGTGAAGTACGCGAGCCTACAGATTCGTACTTCCTTATCTGGTTAAGCGGATATCCTAGTGTAAAATTTTCAAACAATCAAAAATGGTTGTTTTCTTTAAAAAATACTTTGAAGTGTTTAGAATAATATGCAAAAGGTCCCATGTAGATATTCGAAGTACTTTTTGAGTCATAGCGTTTATAGCGAAGGAAGAATTTGACGCGCAGGTAGACGACCGAAACTGTCCGTCTGGTTACGCAGAACGTCAGGCAGCGAGATCCTGTCCTTCTATAGAATATCTGCGAATAACGGTTAGGTTTTTGAATATGCCCTATAGAAATGAGCCATCCAAAATAGTTTTGTCGTCTGAATAGTATATATAAATGTAGTATAGCGTCTCGGCAGTCAAACAGTCAGTTTGCTCTTTACAGTGCCACAGTACACATCTTTTCATAGAATCCCAAATTGCTTACAATGTATCGAACGTTCCGTGATAAGAAGGGTGGGCGTTCAAGTTCTGGGCGGCCTTGTCGAAGCAAAAAAAGACCAACGATACCCAACCGACATTCATTCGAGCGAGAAACTGAATCAACATGTGCCTCCGCGAAAAAATTAGAAACACGTTTGGTGGAAGTGCCAATAAATGCAGGTCACGGATATCGCTTCATAAACTTTGTGTCACTTTTTTCAATGCTAAGTGGAATGGCTAAGTACAAAGAGTGCGATGGAAATCTAACGTTTAGTGAATCAAGTATTCGTGGACTTGGTTTCAAGTTGGTCGTCAATTGTAATAACTGCGAACCACGTTATATCAATTCTTGCCCGTTGATAAAAAATGCCTACAAAATCAACAGACGTATTGTTTTCGCTATGAGACTTCATGGTGTTGGTTATGAAGGTCTCACAAAATTTTGCGGTGTAATGGACCTCCCTAAAGTTTTCAACAAAAACGTCTATGACAGTATAATTGAGAATATTCTTTGTGCGTCAAAAGCAGGGCGTCAATTCTCTTTTTTCCGAGGTCGCTGCTGAAGATAAACAGTTGACCGCAATTGCAGAAAATGTAGCCGAACCGGGCCTCATAGTTTCGGGAGATAGAACGTGGAGGAAACGAGGGATCTCGTCGTTACAAGGGGTCATAACTTTGATCGGCCATTACACGGGAAAAGTTATTGCTCTTATTGTAAAAAGTTCCTTCTGTAGACAGTGCGAGTATTGGAAACAGAAAGTGGACACTGAGGAATATGAGGAATGGAAGAAATCCCACAAAGAGGAATGCAGTACAAATCACGATGGAAGCTCGGGAAACATGGAGGTGGATGGAGCTGTAGAGATATTCGCGAGATCGGAACAATTGCACGGCGTGAAATATTCCTCATATATAGGCGATGGTGACAGTAAGACTTTCAAAGGCATTGTCGAATCACAACCTTATGGTGAACATTATACAATAACAAAAAAAGAATGCGTCGGACACGTACACAGAAGGATGGGAGCACGACTCCGTCAATTGAAGAAGGACACGAAAGGACTCGGTGGAAGAGGCAAGCTCACAGCGAAGTTGATTGATGAGCTAAGTGTTTATTACGGATTAGCAATTCGAAGAAACAAAAATTCGATCGAGGATATGAAGAGAGAAATCTGGACAACACTGCAACATAAATCGTCGGCCGATAAAAAACCACAGCACGATAACTGTCTGCCTGGCGAAGACAGCTGGTGCACCTGGCAGAAAGCAAAAGCGCTAAACAATTTGCACGAGTATACTCATAAACCAGCTCTCCCCGATGTCGTGCTGAAAGCAATTACTCTAATATACGAAGATCTAAGTAACGACAACTTGTTAGCGCGTTGCGTTGGAGGATTCACTCAAAACAATAATGAAAGCCTCAACTCTTTCATATGGTCGTTTGCTCCAAAACGGGTATTTAGTGGCTCAAAGACAGTTTAAATTGCATCCTACATTGCAGCAGGCATTTTCAATGAAGGCTACGGCTGTGTCCTTCAAATCATGCACATCATGAATTTGGTAATTGGACGAAATGCCGTTGCAATGAGCGAAGCCGTGGATAACAGGCGAATTTCAAACGGTGAGGGTCGAACGTTCGAAGCCTCAAAAGAAGGCCGTATCCAACGAAGAATGATGCGATCAGCCCTTGACGAAGCTTTCCTTGAAGAGGAAGGTCCACTGTATGAGGCAGGAATGGCAGATTAATGGTAAGATATGTAAATTGATTGTTTCACAAAAAAACTAGTGCTCAAACTTTAAACGCGTTTTTCTTGAAACTACGTTTTTTAAAACGGTGTACACGATATCTCAGGCTGTGATTGATGAATCGACTTGAAATTTGGTATACATGTTCAGAGGAATATACGTTTCGACGTGACAGACGATTTTGCCAATACGTTTTTTTGTGCAATATATATATTAATAATAAGAACACGCATATATTGCTCTGAAAATTGCGACAAAGTTCAGGAATTTTTTTCTCGTAACCGAAGATGGAAAAAGAAAAACCTCTCCGTCACGTCATAGCTAATACCATGTAGTTAATGAGGAAATTTTTTTTTTCTGTTTCAAACTAGCCATTTTTGAAAAATCATGTACACCGACCGATCGCGCACGGAAAACATTAGCCGATGCGAAGAAGAATAATGTGTGAAAATTAAAATATTTTTTGATGAAAATTTTTATACATACTCCTTAAGTTGTAAATAAAAACATTCAAAAATAAAAAATATTGCATTTGTAGTTTTTCCGAAATAAATTTCCAAAAATTGGCCTGTTTGGACGTTGGTTACACTAGGATATCCCCTTATTGCGAGGAATAAAATTATAAAATCTAATCAAAATAATTAAAGGGGTTTTTAGGAGTTACTCTAAAATGATAATCTAAAAGCGAGATGATCTAATATCTCTCTATACAATAGAGAGAAAAAACCGCCGCCGTGTACAAGAATCAATAATAGAAGCATATATGCTTCTTATTGAACCTTTTTTACTGGTCAATAATAAAAGGGAACTGTAAATAATAAAGAGAAGAGTCAACGATAGAAAGAAAAGACATCCGGAGGTGAAATCAATTATGATTGGGAAAAAACAAATGACGATCGGGGGGGGGGGGGGGGGACAAGATATCGTCGACACTCAGATGGGGAATCAAAAAGCGACCAAAGAAAAAATAAAAATGCATTAAACGCTGATACAATGTTGTTCGGAAATGAAATTCCTGTTCTCACGACTCAAGTTACCATCGCGCTGAAATCGTCTTGAAAAGATTGAAGCGATAAAGGAGAATTCGCAGAAGGAGCTGAAGGCGATTCCAAAATCGGCCTATGAAAAGTGTTTTAAAGATTGGAAGAAGCGTTGGAATATATGTATAGCTTACGATGGACATTAGTTTGAAGGGAATAAAATAATTATCGAATAATATGAATAATTGAACCGTTTTCGTTTTACTGACAAATTCTGGGTACTTCTTGATCGTAAGGTATTCAGTGCGATTATTATATTATTTTATGTATAATTATATATCAATAGCGTTCGAATAGTCTGCAGTGAGAGTGAGTAGTACTGGCTAGAGGAGAAAGTGACATCGACAGTCCCGGGCGACAGAAAAGGGTTACAATACCTGTATTTAGAGAGAAACAACACTTTTCGATGCTATAGCTCTGCCCGGCGATCAGGACAGTCTACCACACTGTCTGATCTGACTGTTACTCGCCGTAAATCGATGTGGCTCATCTACTTACAGGGGGACAGTACTGTGAGAGATATAACTGAACGAAAAACGCATTGCGCATGCGCCAGCTGTTTTGAAAATGGGGAAATTTCAAATTGGCGTGCGTGAGCCCGGGAAAAATTTTGTAGAGCGAATAAATGCTGAAAGTCTCAAAGGAGTAATTAAGGAAGAAACGCCGAGTTAGGTAACGAGATATTTTCACTAGCCTGTATCGAAATTGTCTATATGATTTCATTATGAATGAACCCTTTTGCCTACTACAAAAGCCTGAATGAATTTCCTGCCTGTTTGAGTCCTTACCCTAGACTCTCTAGAACAACAACATTAATGATAACGAATAAACACCGTTACAGGGTACATCGCTGATGTGGGTTGCGTTGTGGTCGTTACTTATACTATCTAAATCTCATACCATCGACCGCAACTTTCCATTTACGTGTCTACCGGCATAGCAGCTTGCTCATAGAGAAAGGTTTGTTTTCATGAAAAAATAATACATCGAGGTGTTGGGGAAATATTTATAAATAAAGTATAATATAAAATCAATTTTCACGTTGTAAGAGTACTCGGTAGCCGTCGGCATCTTTGACCCTCTCCCTGAATTTCGCCTTTCACGGCAAGCTGATGTTCTTCCTTAACCCCGCTCTTCCCAGTCGCTGCTATAGTTCTGCGATGCGCTCTCTCAGGGACCGGAAGAGTTCGCTCATCCGCCCCTACCTCATTCACCGCATCGGCCAGATTTTTCCTAGCCGACGGCGCGTCGTCGCCCTGGAGCCTGAGCTTTAGCTCGAGGTCACGCTGGCCCTGCTCATGTTCGTGCTGCATCCTTTCGAGCTCGCACCGAAGTCTCTCAACATCGTGTTGACTCCTGTCAAACGCCTTGTATCGCTCTTGCACCCGATCCGGCAGTGAACGCGTTGTCGTACCAGTATCCGTCGGGTAGACCTACGCGGTCTATGGTTCGCAAGTTCTCCATTTCTCGTTCTACCATAGCTTCGGTGACGTTTGTTAGGGTTTGCTCGCCGGTGGCCATGTCGCTAGACCAAATTCCCTCGGACTCGGTAAACGACGTACCCCTGACTCGGGTCATATATTCGGGTATTCCTGAATATATTTGTTGCCGTGTTGTCCTCCGGGGTTGGTCGTCAACGTCCTTCTCCGCCGTTGACCTGAATGGGCTGTCCTTGGTTCTTTATCCTTCCGTCGCCAACACTTACACGACGGCTTCAACAATGCACTCGTGGCACTTGTTCGCACACTTGTACGGTTTTGTTCGCGTTTCGACGTACTACATCATACCGAACTTTGATCAATTTGGATTTCAATGACCAAAATGCACTTAATTTTCAATGTCTGTAGAACTTCACGTCCAATGTCAAATGTCACTTGTACTGTGTCTCGCGGCGTCACATTCACTTAGGCATCATCCCACCGCTGCCACTAAAATGTTATGCGGGTCGACGCGTATTTTGTAATAATACGGCTGGAGAGATAATATTTCATTTTTAAAGTTGTATGTAGGGTCGATTGTCGTTAAGGTGTTGGTACTCGCGTGAACGAGAGTTAAACGCGAAGATAGTCTTAAACGACAAAATTAATTTTATTATAATTTGCGGTCGATAGCCGTCAAATTATTTCAAACGCAAATACCTTGAATAATTCTTGACAATCAGTTTTGAGTCCTTGACAAGAAACGAACCTTTCAGTTTTACTTTTAGATAAAACTTAAGTCCAACCAGGCATCAACCGTGCAGGTTAATGTCAAAATTTGGACTGATTTCGTGGATGCAGTTACTTACTTCATTTGCGGAAATTGACGAGTGGCATTTTAATGTGGGTGACCCAAATGTGACCCACTTCGCGCATCAGCACATTCTTCTTACTTGATAGTAAATGTCCTCGCGATCGAGCGAATATAACGATAAACAATAATGGAATTTCATTGCAAAATAAAGGGTGAAATTCCGCGGCATAACATTGACATAACAAAAGCAAGAGAAGCCAGGTCACAGCATGAATGACAGTCCGAACGATATGGTTTCAACTACAGCAACCCTGCCGAGTAAAGACCGTTGTGTTAGAATTTTGGAATAGCAAACTGCGCTATTGATGCTAATGTCGATCAAACGGCAACGAGCACCTCAATAAAACTCCCAATAGTGAAGTTCCCAAGTTTCGATAGATAAGTCGAAGAGTGCAAGCGATACCCCAGAGTGATAAATCTTAAGCGACAATGTTGTAGACCAAGTTTTATGATGGAAATTTTCGGTAGTTCGCAACCCGGTTAGTGTCAGCGCCACCTAGATCCCTGTGTTATCGATCTCAAAAAGATCTCTAACAATCGAATCCTTAATTATTTTTTGTCAACTCTGCTTGCCTCACTCATTCATTAAGAATTAATGAGGCAACCAGACCTGACGATTTTTAACTTCTAAAGAAATCGTGAAAAAATATTGCCACAGCCCGGGTTTGAACCGGGAACTGCAGAATTCTAGCCTGGTACGTTATCAATTACGCCACCGCGGCTCTAGCAACATCAATCCACGATCTCTATTTAATGTCAAGTAGTATACCTTAGTTTTTGTAGATTAATTAATTAATCTACAAAAACAAAGTGCAAGCGATATCCCGAAACTTTCTAGGCGCTGCACAGTGGGGCCGATACCCGAAAAGCTGGTCAAAAGTCGAAAACGTAGTTCATTCTGTTTGAGATATAGTATATAAGGGTTTTGGGGTCGCTGATTACAAATCTGAAGTCAAAATTGTAAAAAAACAAAATGGCGATAGTAAACCGAAAATACTCAGCTATAATACGGAATGTTTATCCAATTTGTATGAAACTTGGTTTCTGTAAGTTTTCGAGGTCGCTGAATACGAATCCGGTGTGAAAAAAACAAAATTCAAAATGGCGGATCCAAAATGGCGGACGCAATTTTTGTAATCGGCCTGATTCGCTTGAAACTTGTTATTTGGGGGTTTTCGAGGTCGCTGAACATGAATCCGATGTGAAAAAGACAAAATTCAAAATGGCAGATCCAAAATAGCGATTATAAAAATTTATTAACTTTTTATAAATCTGTAAGTAAATTATATATTTGATAAAAAGTAATAAAACATCTACTTTTACATCTATAATTGTATTGATTAAAATCACTTTTGAAAGACTTATTTTATACTATTTACAAGTTACATTTCCTTTTTTTATTGAAGTGAATGTACTTCTTCAGTTACATGCAAGTAATTTTTTCTTTGGAACACATATTTCTTAAAATCATTTTCTGAAACAAAATAGATTTTGTGAAATACAATTAACATGTTCAAACAGTTAATTTATAATTATTTTAGTTTAAGCAAACATTTTTTAAGATTACTGTATAATAATTTGATTTACAGTTTTAAATAAATGTATTTGGATTACAGAGTAATGATTTTCTTGTTTAAAAGAAATATTTTCTTTATATATTATTTTGTACATATTTCAGATAAGTAATTACATTTTTAATCAATTATAAAAATATTGAAAAATGTATAATTCAAATATATAACGAAGTGTAATAAGGAACACGAAAATTGCGTCCGCCATATTGGATCCGCCATTTTGAATTTTGTTTTTTTGACACCGGATTCGTATTTAGCGACCCCAAAAACCCCCGAGTAACAAGTTTCAAGCGAATCTAACCGATTTCGAAAATTGCGCCCACCATATTGGATCCGCCATTTTGAATTTTGGTTTTTTGACACCGGATTCGTATTCAGCGACCCCCAAAACCCCCGAGTAACAAGTTTCAAGCGAATCCAATCGATTTCGAAATTTGCGTCCGCCATATTGGATCCGCCATTTTGAATTTAGTTTTTTTGACACCGGATTCGTATTCAGCGACCCCAAAAACCCCCGAGTAATAAGTTTCACAAAATTATATTCATTTGAAAAAAACGTGCAACAAGTGGTTAATGTGAATTTGTAATTTTTTATATTCAAATGTGCACTAAAAACAAAGTTGCAGCTAGCTGCAGCTGATTTTTACTAATTTTGTTACATAACAGTACAAACTTTAATTTAAAACTTGTTTCGTTGCGGAACACTGCGGAACTTTTAACTTTTTCCCTGTTTTTCTAAAATGATTGCACATAATTTTTCATTTTTTTCTACTTTAGACATTGTTTAGCTATTAATTTATAAGTATCTGTTATAATTTTCGACGCATATGATAATAAACTACTTTCTTCAACCTGAAACCTCCATTTTGCAGAATTAAGAAACACCAATTTTATGATTTTCTACGAATTTTTTAATATGACGCTTGAATATGAGCTTCAACGATCGAGCTATTACTTGCGCGAAGGTCTCTTTTGTACTGGCTTATACACCCCAGGTATACTTCACTAGCCCTTATAAAATGTTCCATTATATTCTTTAAACATTACTCTATCCACCTATGTACTCTAAATCCTATAAAATGAAACTTCATTTTTCGACTTTGGACCAGCTTTTCGGGAATCGGCCCCACTGTGCGCTGGTGCACGATCGTCCCGAACTGTTCGAAATTTAAAAAAATATTAGTACTCAACCTCTTCGTTGACAGGGAATGCGGCGAAGTTGATCGAGTACATTGATATTTCGATCGTGAATAAAGTTGCTTGGGATTCGCTAAAAAAACGCTGACGATCCCAAATTTATCAAAAAAAAACATATTCACTGTTTATGTCAGATGCCGAAGATCGAAAGAGAATCCGTGAGTGTGATCCGTAAACTTGTTGACCATATGCTCAAACATCTTTGAGTGTTGAAAGCGATGCAACTTCCAACCGATGCTTGGGACGAGTCGGTACAATGTGAGGCAGACAAAGCACCTACATTTGAGAAAGTAACCATTCTTTTACGAAAACGTTGCTAAATCCTTGAACGGCTGCAAGCAGGTATGAAGCCAAAGGCGAGTACATACAAGATTAGAACGTAGAACGAATCCGCCACGTTCTATGTTAAATAACGTCGTAGAACAACTCCGCCTCGTGCAAACCGATCAATAAGCTAATATGCAAGTCGACAAGCAGTAACGTACATTGTCCGTGATGGAAGAAATAGAGAATAAATGAGTTGAATGCTATCTCTGCAGTGATCTTCATTTACTTCTGCATAAAATTTCAAGGTCTAGTAGTCGAAGAGCGCATCAGCGAAGCCCGAAGTTATGTCTCGACTGTCGACGAAATTATCATTTCATAAAAACGTGAAAAATGGGCTCGTGCAGAGCGTGTTCTGGGCGACCCAATACTGTATGTCACACGCCACGAGATAATGATAGACCGCCAAAAACGTTGAAATCGTGCACGCCAGAAGCACCGACAACCCCAAGCGGACCCAGAATATTCGAAGTCTCGTGCAACAACGTGACAACAATGCACCGATCGATTCCATCAATAAATCGAGTCAAAGGCGCTCTTATTTCCACAGCGTTGGATAATTCGAATCATGCGAAACGCGAATCTGTATATGTGTCATAAGCTATAATTGCGCACCGGAAAAATCATCGAACCAGCCGTTTACTTAAACACGTCACGAAAGACTTTCACGTATGCACCTCGAGATATTCGAGTTTGCGCAGCAACCTTCGTTATAGTCGTACCGCAAAGCACAGTGCTAGGCTGGGTATTGGCCGCACCAATTCCTACACGATCGTACCGAAGCCCAGAGGTGTTTTGGTACATGCTCGCAAGCATAGTAGCACTCTCCAAGAGAACATTACGCGATTCTGGGATATCGCGACCTGATGGGAATCGAACCAGATAAACCGACTGAAGGTTCCTCGAAGGATGAAAAAATGACAATGGACACATGTACTCCGTGGTTTCTAAGGAACTTGCCAACAAAGAATCGATCGTGCACCTGCCATACCACGGAGTAATTCGCGAGACAAGCACAGCTACTAAGTCACGAGTCGTGTTTGAAGCTTCCACATAGTCTAGTTCCGGAAAATCTTAGAACGACATTCTCCTGGTTGGTCTGACGATACAAGATAATTTGTTGGATATTTGGTTCATATTTAGATTGCACAAAATAGCTCCACATCGGATGTACAATAGATGTACTGACATATTTACGTAAGCCCGCTCGATCGTGATTTTCATTAAAAATTTTGCCGCTTATCGATCGACAAGCGTGATCAGGAGTATCAGCGAAGCACGGTCTCATACAGCCAAGTATGTGTGCCGTATTTGGCTATTAGAGCGAATGGTACTGTAATATTTGTATGTAGATGTTGAGAAAACAGCTGGCACGTGGCCACTATGGTCGCTATGCGGTAGCTCGATGCTGCTGATGCCTCGCTGTGCTCGGCTGCCGTGCGTGCAGCCGGGGGGCAGCACCTCACGAACACTCAAATTATGCGAGAGACGACGATATATCTCTCGCTTGGGAGTAGCGTCCCTCAACGACGCTTTCGAATAACTCAGCCATCTTGCTAATTTTCGCTACTCCTCTTCATCACCTGCCTCTTCTCAGCTCGGACCTTTTTCACTGCAATCTCGGATATTCTCACTCTCAAACGACTGGACTCAAACAAATTCAACGGTAAGGTGGCGCCTTGACAATTTACACAAATTTAAGCAAGGTGAGGTGGAAAAATATCATTTTGTGCATTCTCAAATGTCTCGTGGCGTGCTTTGCAGCACGGGCCGCTTCACGTTCTCTTACCCTTTATTACTTAGCACGCAATTAATACAATTGTATGTGCAGTTCAACACTAACTTCATTAATCAGTTCTCGTTTTATTTAATATTTTTTTGTAGTTTTGGGTGAGAATATAGAACATTTTATTTTCCAACATCGTTTGTCTGGTTATTTTTCCATGTCACGAGTGAGAACTCATCCTTTCTTCAATATATTGCAGCTCACACACGTCAGACCATCGGATTCTCAAACAGTAGACGACGCTCTATCATATGCAAATAGAGTATCGAAGAAGCAACACTGCTGTGCAAGCACCTAACGGACGAGGATGATTTGAATTACACAAGTGGAACTTTACCAACAATAAAATCGTTCTGAGTATTCGAGGACTGAGAGACGAGAGCTTAGCACCGTCGAGTATCAACGGAAATGACTCTGAAAACCTTTGGCTTATAATGGCTGCCATTGAACGATGAATTCCAGTTTTCAATCGAGATATATCTCGGAGCACCGACGAAGCGAGTGATATTGTCAGTGGTAACAGAGCTGCTCAAAGAATTAAATGACTACGGCGAAGACGTGTAAGGAGTTGGAACTATTCGAGTACCTCGGAAAACTATACTGCACAAGTATTCATTTCGAGTCTTCATGGATTTTGTGACATCTCAGAAAAAGCCTACGGCGCATGTCTGGGGATCGAAAAGGGCAGAGGACTGCAAAATTGCTCGTTTCCAAATCGTCCATTGCAGCCGTCAAAACGATAAGTCTACCTCGACTACAATTGTGTGTCGCTGTTCTTCTCACGAGACTGGTTTAAGCTGTCAAAAAAGCGTTAAGCCTAGGGTTCGAAGAGATCCTCATGTAGACGGATTTCATTATTATTCTAGCGTGGATCGGCAAGGAATGATGGCAAACGCTTGTGTCAAATCGCATGAGTGAAAATTATTTACCATTGCCATTCACTCAGTAGTACCATGTAAACGGCAAAAAAAAATCATGCCGATTTAGTTTCTCGGTTAAGCTACGATAAACTCGAAAGCAGCGAGTTCGGGTGGTTGCGACTAACCTGGTTACATCATCATGAAGCCACTGACCAATCTTACAAGGAAGCAAGTCAATCGAAAAGAATTCACGATCTCATAACACAGAGGCAAGGCGTTATATGGCGGTTTCTGTAAGTATTACGAGTAACGTCAAAACATCGAGTTTCTCGCTAACTTCGACAACGAATGATTGCCGGCTTACAGCCTCCGCATAATTGGAAACCGTGATCAAAAATCAGGAGATAGAATCGACTCATATACGGAGGTTAGCGAAATAAATCCCCTACAGAATTACTTGTTAAATACGTTCAAGAAAGTTCCTTCGAAAAAGAAATCGAAATCTTCGTAAGAGAAAAGCCAACAAGGCAGCAAGCAACAAGAACAGACTAGTCAGGGTAGGCGGTAGCGTGCATAAAGCGTTGTAAGTTTCCAGAGAAATCATCAGGGGCTATTATTCGACAAGCATTGACATACTAAATTACTTTTTTAGAATGAGTACCGTAGACTGCTGCAGGCTGCATCTTGAGTTACTGACTGTTTTAATGATGAAATCTTACCCGTTGAATCATCCACGAGGGCATTGTTTGCTTTAGAGTCAATTCAACTTCAGCGTCTCAAAGTATGAGTACACTACCAATGAGTTTAGCCAAGCAGGCCATTGTTCATAACTAGCGTCGATTTCGCGAGACCAATAGTGACTATCGTGAACAGAGGGCGAGGACGAAAAATAAGCAAGTCATACGTAGCATTATGTGTTTGGCTTGCACGAAAGGCTATACATCTGGAAACGATGAGTGAGTTCACGACTGCAATGATTTTGGTTACGAGCTCAACGAGTATGTGAGTTCACCAGTAAGGAAATCAGGAATGCAAAAATACACGAATTCTGTTCTGAGGGAAAAAAACCGTTGAGCATCATGATCCAGAGTAAAGTCATGTAAATTTAACTTCAAAATAATGACAGGTTAATTCTTGTTCCCGTTCGAGGATCTCGCAACTGGTCTACGCTCAAATCGAAGCTCGCTTCAATTCGAGACCATTACCTTCTCTGTCACCGGACCCTGCAAATTCCGAGCCTCGCACTCCATACCATTTTTCAATTGGTCAACCTCTAACAAGGCTTCCGACATCAATTTAGCCGACGTCAAATAAAATCCTCCCGATCGATGGCGACTTATCCAATCCAACGTTCCAGATGTTAAGAAACGATCGACGTCCGAATATCTATTCACTCTTTAAGTGAAAATGAAATGGAAGATAAGTCAAGAAAATCTTGTTATTAATGGTTTAGTCACACACGCCGAAATTCAACCACCCTCGAGGAGGATGACCGGTATAGTTATCGAGTTGTATCCGAGCCTCAACAAGACAGTTCAGGTTGTAGCTGTGAAAAATCACAGCGGAATTACCAAGCGAGCGGTTACGAAACTGTGTAAGCTGCCGTTACAGAAGACGTAATTATTTTCGACGCAGAAATTAATAACTTTAATTTGGTGTGTGGGATGTTCAATCTCGTTTATCTTATTATTCTATATTTTTACTTGTTTTAATATTTGTATTTGCAAACGAGCTTGATCGATGAGATTGGGTATGGGATGGTGCTCCCGTTTCCGTTCTTAGTATATAAGTTTGTCATCTTCCGAGCCTCGCTTAGAGCGGTTGATTCTGAAGGATATTAATAAGTAGAATATTGTCAATAAAGTTTATTTCAATCCTTAATAGTTTCGTTATGAATATTTTTATGAATATGCATTTTTCATTCTGGAAATTGGTACTTTCGTCGAATGAGGGTGCCGTTAGAAAGAGTTTATTTTGTATTATTCAGGTGGACTGTCTCCACCCAAAAAATCTAAAGAACCTATATACCCAAACACCCAATGCTTCTGATTGTTTAGCACCCGGATATTCTTCAATCGTTTGCCGCAAATTTTTACATGATGACTCTCTGTTGTTCCAAGTAAAAAACAACTTGGAATTTCATGATACGAGTTTTCGCAAAATCATCTTCTCCACAAAGTTCAGAAAACGCCATGAGTAATGTCTTTTTTATTGTTTCAAGTCTGTCGTGCTCGGAATCAGCCGTGAAATATACCTTTTGTTCATTTTTTGATGTACGGCCATACAAATGACAGTAGGTGCCCTTTCGTGAATTGGAAATAATAATATCCGCCAAACCGCTTTGGATGTACTTATATGATATATCATCTGATCTGCTAAGTGCAAGTATCACCGTTAGCCCTATTTATTAAAAATGTAGCTTGATCACTCCTTTCATTGCGTATTTGTGGATGTACGTGATAAATTTGACTGAATTACAATATCCAACGTTTATATCAGATTTGAATGCTCTCAATAACATTGGACAATAAGGAACCACCTTATCAATCGTCATAATACCCCGCGCAGAAAAAAATAGTCCCGGAAGGAGTCTCGGATGGATCATTGTAGTCCCGGAGGGAGTCCAGCAGGACAACGGGATTTGATCCGATCCCATTGTCCAGCTGGACGCTCTCCGGGACTACGCGGACTCCATCCGGGATCCACCAAATCCTTTTGTCCAGCTGGACTCCCTCCGGGACTACAATGACCCATTCTGGACTCCTTCCGGGACTTTTTTTTCTGCGTGGAACGATATGTGTATATCAATTCGAATGTAAAACCACCAGCGTCAGGCAACCTTCGTCTGTGATTAGGGTAGCCACCACCTCCAATTTGTGTTTCATGCACAAATTACTTTAGAACCTTTTTGCAACATTTGCCTGATTTCATACATGGTGCATTAGAGTTGCGCCTGTCGTAAGGACACGTAGACCATATTTCTTTTAACAATGTCATGTAATACAGAATCTAGGTCAGGATTTGATAACTCGATGCTAATAACGGAGTTTATCATGTTCGGCCTAATCGTACACCGTAGTCAACCCAATGGACGAATATGTGGTTATTCGCGCTTTTTCCATTCTGTTGTGTACATGGCACATACTGTTTCGTCAAATTTTGTTTTAATGATTCAAGTTACCAATTTTTTACCATCGTGGCGAATGTATGAGTTTTGCCCCTTGAATAACGATTCGTTTAGCTCAGGTCATAGGAAATATCACGTCTTTGTGATAAACATGTTCACACGTCCCGAAATCGTTTACGTTTACCATCTCATGTTAAGTACGTTCATGCATATATCGTGGCTCTTCTATGCATGATAGCTAATTGG
The DNA here is from genome assembly GCA_963942595.1 of Cylloceria caligata. Classification (NCBI taxonomy): domain Eukaryota; kingdom Metazoa; phylum Arthropoda; class Insecta; order Hymenoptera; family Ichneumonidae; genus Cylloceria; species Cylloceria caligata. Next base: position 54,133,885 of record OZ012705.1, read on the forward strand.
CCATCATTTTCAATGATATTATCGTTATTGATGACATTGTGTAAACATCTATCATTTTCTGCCTACAATTTGTTTCGGTTCGCACGAAGAGATTCTAATCTTTCCGTCTACACTTTCGCGTACATGTCGACCCAATATTGGTTGAGAAGTCCTCGAAAATATTTAACGGAGTTAAATTTATTTTGACGAATCGTCATTCGGTATAAGTAAAAGTTCATCGCCGAAACTATTTTACGAGCGCTTGGAACTCACGTGATAGAACTCACCTGTGGTATGCAAACATAATAACCGGCATCTTTGCGAGTAAATTTCAAGGGATATTGTAATGTCTCGTAAGCGCGGTGTGTGACTATCAAGACGGTGACTTTGTTCTTCGTGGAAGCATTATATTTACCACTGTGTTTGGTTTAAGGTTTTTTATCGGTTCTAATTATTATTAATTATATGTAATAATTATATACATTTTCGAAAATTATTTCACTACAAAGTAATTTTGATATGCAAGTAATATATGAACGATATAAACATATATTATAGAATCGTTATTTATTAATTATTTTTATTATTTATAATTTCAGCATTGAAACAGCAAGATTTGGTAGCACCGATTTTTTTTTGGGTCGGTGGTATTGAGCTACAACCCCTCCTGAGATCTCTCAGCTGTACGTCAATAAAGACAACTCAATACTCGCGTAATTTAAGGTTGTGTAGAGGTCTGTGATCGAGTAAGCATTATTTTTTTACTGATAGTGCGAATATTTTTGCATCGTGGCATGCCAAAATTTTCCAATATGGTGTCTTTTTCTGGAAAGGCAAAAGAGTATCAGTAACTGTTTGCAAGCAAAGACTCGCCCAGCAAGAAGCTGGAAAGAATAGGAAAAGGAAGCTTGATGACAGTGCAGACTCGAAAAAGGACAAAACCGAAGGAGTACCGCTGCCGGATCTAAAAAAAAATTTCAAAAAAGAAGCTCCATACGTTGTGCAAGGATATCGTATGATTCACGTAGAGACACAGAAGAATGCACTAATTGTAAGATGCAAGAGTTGTCAGGAAGTATAGAGCTTAGACAATATAACTAAAGAAACGTTCAATGGATTTGCATCGACTTGGCACGTCAAATTCGACGGATGTCTTTTGCAAAATATTGTATATACAAGTTCGAAAATATGTAATGCTGAATCAAAACGTATGCTTTTTGATGTCGACTTCAAGTCTGTGATGAGTAAATATAAATATTAACTCAATTCTTTGTACATCAGGCGATACTGATTACCTCATAATTTTTTTCTTTCAGGCGTTCTACATCCTGTTCCTTTAAGCAAAAGGCTAAAAAAAATTGTATACCAATTGTTAAAAAGCAGAAATTTTGATAATGAGCTGAATGGCAGAACCATCGACTATTTGTTCATTTGCTTTACGTATGCAACAACTCAGCACCACGGTGATAGTGCAGCGCTAGCGACTGCTGTTAGAAATATCTCTGAACACGCATTCAATAACCATGATGATTGTGTGATGAGTCCTGGGTGTGAATATAAACATGACCCAATAAATTACAGTCGCAAAACAATTGGCGAGGGATTGGAAAACCCGCAACTATATTCTGAGCTCACTGAATTTTTTAACGAGCTAGCAACGAACTCAGTTAAGTTCGCTTTCTGTTTCGAGTCAAGTAAATGATACCTTGAATTCGGTAAAATATCGAAAGGCACCGAAGCCTGTTTGTTACAACCAAAGTGAGGCAATGAATTTGCGAGTTGCATCAGCTGTTGCTGAAAGAAATCTGGGTGAAACGTACATTCAACTTGTTTTTGAATCGTTGCAATTGAATGCTGGGGAATTAATGACGAATTGCATCAATTGTGTAGAAAAAAATAAAGTACGTAAAAAGGCCATGGCTAAAGCTGTTGAATTTAAACGGAAGAGGATTGAGTTAAAAAAAGCAGACAGGGCTTTACCACAAAAATGAGTCAAAAGAAGGAGTGCCAAATCAATCAATCGTTGGATTACTCAGCACACCTGCTATCCATCTCTGCAGTGCTGAAAACACTGATGGTCTTGGAGAACAACAATTTTTAAACGATTATTCTTTCTCTGAAGAGTATTCATCAGAGAAACATAAAATCGTATTTTTCTATTCAGAGACTTCAAGTCCCTCTTCAAGTTTTGACATCTTGCAAATCGCAGCTGGAAAAGGTTCTCTCAATTCAATTGCTACGTCAATCCTATTCAACCAATTCATCCAAAAGCTTGACGAACAACCGCGAAGAACAGAGTGAGAGTAACAACGTAACCATTGAAAGTCGCTTCAGGCAAATTATTGACTTTTTAGCGCAATTCCAAAAGCTAAAAAAGTTATCATGAATGGACTACTTTAAATCAGTTGTTGCTGGCTTTGCATACTCTCTCATCTACAAAAATAAATTGCCAGGACGAAAATTTAAGGGGGGGGGGGGTGTGAAGCGTTTGCACTTTTGAAAAATCGATTTTTTTTGTCTTTTCTTAAACATTTCAAGAATATTATCATGTTTTACGGTAGGGTGGCAATAAAGAGTCGTCAACACATAGTTCAACACATAGTTTAATTAAAGATTAATTAAGTAGTACAAAATAGAGTGTGAATATATGAGAACGCGCGTATACCTCATCGGCGCTCGACCCGAGCAGTACTGATAATTCCGTCGGTACGCAGAGCGTTGTCGCTCTCCCACCACGACACACGCACCATGAACAGGATAGCGCGTATACTCATACAAATACATTACAAATATAGTCTCAAAATTTGACGTCGATCAGAGCAAAACTCTGGAAGTTATTGACTAGTTAGGCTCCTCTCGGAAAGACAGCGCGAAGCTGGTATACAGTTTATTCACTTGGGGATCGTTCTGGCCTATTGTTCTGTTTCGACAAACTTCTATTTAGTAAAGACAGTTTATTTAGTACCTCAAGCCGTAAATACATATTTTATATGTGTATATTGTACACTGTATAATATTTCAAAAAGAGAGACGAGCGTCAGTTAGTTGTTGTACGTTCGATCGTGCGCTTATTCTCAGTAATTTTATAATTTTGTCAAGATATTTTCTGTTAAAAAATGCCGAGAGTATCTAAAGTTTCGAGAGATGACCGAAGAGGTACAAGGACTCATTTGTGCAGCACGAAAAAAGGCCTAATCCAAAGAAACAAAATAAGGATGAAGCTAATACGAAGAGTGCATCATCGAAAAAAATAAAGTTCAATACCCGTGCAAGCGTGCCAGAAGATGTTGAAAAACATTATAAAATCATCGACTTTTTGCTTGTTTTCTCAACAATTTCAAGTTTGGTTAAATGTGCTCAGTGTGATGGTTCAGTTGAGTTCAAAAGTTGTACAAAAGAAGGTCTTGGCTTTCAAATCCAGGTAAAATGTGCGAATTGTAATCCACGCTATATACCGTCGAGTGAGAAAACTAGTCATCGCTACGAAATCAACACTCGATTTGCTTTCGTAATGCGTACATTAGGTTTGGGTTTAGCTGGCTACAATAAGTTTTGCAGTCTAATGGGCATTGCAAGTAATTTTTTATCCAAACCGTCTTATTTGGATACTATGGCATCGATTTGCTCCTACGTCAAAACGACTGCTGAAAATTTTCTCCTTTCCGCCGCAGACGAAGAAAAACAGAAAACAAGTGCAAATTCGGAGTCTGATACTTTGAACGTTTCTGGCGATGACACGTGACAGAAGCAAGGCTCCTTGTTTGGCATCACTTCATTGATTGGTTATTGGACTGGAAAAGTTATTGATATTCTCGTAAGTAGTTTGCATTGTCAGCTTGGCAAATTATGAGGAAAAAAGTTTAATACTTCTGAATTTGAAGAATGGCACGAAGAACACGTTTATAATGCTGAATGTCAAGCCAATCACACTGGACCATCAGGTAACATGGAATTATGCGTAGTAATCGAAATGTTCCGCCGCTTAGAGAAAAAGTATGGAGCAATTTATATAATATTAAATACGGCAATTAGTGCAAGCGAAACCTTACGGTGAAAATTTCACTAAAATCAAAAAGAATGTGTAGGTCACCTGACAAAGAGAATGGGAAGACGTCTACGTGATCTGGTCAGAAACACTGTTGAAGATAAAGTTGTGAAAACAGGAAAAAATGCAGGTAGAACACGGCAAAGTAAAGTATTCGGCGGCAAAGGAAAATTTACCGGAAAAGTCATCGATAATTTGAGTCGAGACTACGGAGCAGCAATAAGGTATAATTGTGATTCGGTAGAGATAATGAAAAATGCCATTTGGGCAACGTACTACCACCAGCAGTCGACAGACGATAACCCTCAACACGATAAGTGCCCGAGCGGCGAGAACTCGTGGTGTCCGTATCAAAAAGCTCTGGCCACAGCAGGAGTGGAAAATTTTGAACATAATTACACTCCACTTCCAGAAGATGCCATACAAGCGATCAAACCGATTTACGAAGATCTGAGTAAGGACGAACTTCTGGAAAAGTGTCTTGGAGGTTTTACCCAAAATGCCAACGAAAGTTTGAACCAACTAATTTGGAGGATTGCACCGAAAAAATTATCTGGCAGCAAACAAATTGTTGAATTTGCATCCTACGTAGCTGCATGCACTTTCAACGAAGGTACTGGTGCTTTTCTCACCTTTCTGTCAGATATGAACGTCAGCGTTGGGTCGAGCGCTCACGAATACGCAAGATCGGAGGACAGCTGTCGCATCAACAGGGCCGAGATACGAGCTCAGCAGCAGAGCAAAGAAGCCAAAATAAGGCAAAGACTTGAGAAAAAAGAGGCTGAAGACATCGAAGCTGCTGCAGGGAGTCTACTCTATTGAGCTAGAATCGATGATTCAGTGTAAGTTGAAAAAAAAAATAATTTTTTTTGCCTTTTTTAGCTTTTAAAACTTTAAACGCGTTTTAGCTGCTCCCCCCCCCCCCCCCCGAAAGGCGCCTGCGAACTTGTCACATTAGTTTCGCCACTTCTTAAAGACGCAGCTAATGACACACTCATGATGCAGCATTTGATATTTACCGTATTTTCCGGACCATAAGACGCACCTTTTTACTTTAAAAATTCGACCGAAAATTGAGGAGCGTCTTATCGAACGAAGTGCGTCTTATAGTCCGATCAGGGAATCCCACTTAAATAAATGGGGGATTACCATAAAATGAATCCGGAATTCCCATAAATTATGGCATCCGTAAAAAAAAGATAGGGGATCCCCACGGGAATGTGTATATTAGTTACCATTAATGAAGTAGCATATGTGATATCGTACGGTTTAATAGAGTATTTTAATAATTTGAATTTATTCTTTAATTGTTATAAAACCAGAAAATGAGTTTAAAACAAAAGAGTCACTCTTTTAATGTGAATTATAAATTAGAAGTGATAACATTTGCGAAAGAACATGGAAACCGAGCAGCAGAAAGACATTTTGGTCCACCACCAACAGAAAAAATATTTCGAAAATGGAAAAAGCAAGAAGAGCAATTGAAACTGCTCAGTAAACATAAGAAAACACTTTGTTCGCACTTACCAAAATAGCCGGAACTGGAAATACAATTAAAAAATTGGATCACAGATCACCGAAGCAATGGAATATCGGTTTCCACGAAAATGATAATTTTTTAAGTGAAACAATATGCGTCTGAAAATGGCATTGGTGATTTCACAGGATCAGCTTCTTGGTGCTTCAGATTTATGAATAGACACGGGCTAACCCTGCACACGTAAACCAGTCTAGCCCAAAAAATGCCGATTGACTATGAAGCTAAAATTATAGAATTTCATAGATTCGTTATAGCAGCTAGACGGAATTTTAACTTTGATTTTAGCCAAATTGCTAATATAGATGAAATACCTCTAACATTTGATGTTCCTCGAGGTCACGAAGAAACACACTACACTGTAGTTTTAGCATGTTGTGCGAATGGTAGAAAGCTACCACCTATGTTAATCTTAAAAAAAAAAAACATTACCAAAAGATGAAATCCACCGTGAAATTTTAATCCACGTTCAACAAAAAGGTTGGATGGATGAAATGGGGATAAAATTATGGCTACAAAAGATATGGCAAAACGTCCAGGTGCGTTGTCAAAAAAGCGCGCGTTGTTACTTCGGGATCAATTTAGAGCTCATACAACAGATTCAACGAAAATCCTTTTAAGAAAAATTAACACAGAAATAGCAGTCATTCCGGGAGGCCTTACAGTTAAAGATTTGATGCGGGAGGAGTGGAAAAAATGAATGACAAAACCAAATCACAATATGGCAGTAACAGGAAGAATGAAACGACCTACAATTACCGAAGTGTGTACCTGGGTGAAAAAATTCTTGGGAAAAAGTAAAAGAAGAAACAATTGTAAAGTCTTTCAAAAAGTGTGGAATTAGTAACGCTGTGGACGGTACAGAAGATGATTTTGTCTTCGAAAAATCAGACGATCACGACAGCAATTCAGAACATATTTTGATAATCGACAGTAACGAGTCGAGTGAAGATGAATTGAATAATGCAGAAAATTTAGTTTTTATAAATGTATTATAATAATAAAGTATTATACTAATTTATAATAATAAAATATTTTCTTTGTTAAAGTTGTGTCTTGTGGTTCTTATCGTCCAAAAAATATTTTTTTCTAAAAATTGATAGTTAAATTTTGGGGTGCGTCTTATGGTCCCATGCGTCTTATCGTCCGCAAAATACGGTACTTATTAGAAACATTTGTAAGGCACGAGTTTTCGGTTCAGTATCTAATGTCCAAGAGTTGACGGATTTATTAATGAAAAAGAATAAAAGGTAAGGCTCACGGCAATTGAAACGACTCTTCGTCCTTTGGTGAAAGTGATATCAGCTCCTTTGCGAGAAAAACTCGCTGAAGAAAATGTGACAATAGCCAAATTAAAAAAAAAATTTGACAATGGGCGCGAGGATGGAATCGTCACATTACTTACTGAGAAAATTAATCACAAACCCCGCATCAGCAAAAGTAAAAATGTCCTTCAGAAAGTAATTACTTATTTTGAGAGTCAAACATAATTTAAAAATATACCTAATGGTAAAATATTCACTGTTTGCAAATTATTTATTAAAAACTGGCTAAATGAAACCGTTTAAAAATTTGAGAGGCCATAGAATATATATTCAAAAAAATATTCTGAAAGTTTTATTTTGTTGGATAATCAGCTGGCGCACGGCGATCGATATTCGCCGTGCGTCGACCTGTTGCTGTGCTCAAGCACACGTCGTTCGGTTGAGCCGAAGATAGCCGAGGCAGGGCTTCGCGAAGCCGAGGATGTGCCTCGTTGGCACGCCGCGTCGAGCGAGAGGATGTCTCTCTCGCTTGACTTCGGTTTCGCTCACCGGCTATCTCGCTCAACTGACTTCAGCGCTCAACGTTAAATTCATATTCCGCAGCCATATTGAAAAATTCAGTGACTTTTGCGACGACATCGAGGAACGGCGCACCATCATCTTCGACTTTTCTCGTTGGCTTTTCGCTCAGGACGCGCTCATCATGCTCACCAGGACTCAAAACTCAGGTAAGAGTACACCGTTACAATTTAACGTAATTCAATAACGGTGAGGAGTGAACTACACATCGGTACATCCTCATAAAGGTCTCACACTGTGGCGTGCTCTGCAGCGCGGGCTGCACCACGTTTTCACTCAATTATTAGCATGCTCGATTAATACAATTGTGTGTGTTTTACCAATTCACTGCACTTTCCCCCAATTAAACTTGCTGGGAAAGTGTTGTGAATTCAGTGTAATCATTTGTGCATCCTCAAGCTCACACTTCAGTGCTCTGCAGCGTAGATAGCTGTTCTCACATCCTTTCACAGCACTCAAGCAATTCAATTGCAAGTGCTCTCATCTATTCACTGCAACTTCTCTTCGACAAAACTGCTGAGAGCTTGCAGTGAATAATTTCCACATTCTACGCACTCATTTTTCTCTTAGCGTGGTGTGCTACGCAGCACTGACTGCTGTACGTGCACCACTCTCAATACTCACAGCACACAATTAGTATAATTGTGTGCTGGTTCTCAGTTCCGACATTAAATTTAATTCAGGCATTTTTGGTTATAATTGTAATTCTCAGTTTTTTGGTGTATTTATTTTTTATATCAATTTTGTATTTTTTCTAAATCTATTTTAATGCAAATATTTTCGAAAAATTTGACATTTTTCTTGTAAGAAGTGGAAGGTAGAATAAACCACTTTCTCCAAATTCCATCTACTAGTCTGGTTTTATTTCCACCCTGTTGTGAGTGAAGTCTCATATCTTTCCAATATATTCACAGGTTCAAGATCTGTCAAACAACACCATCAGACGGATTTCTCAAACATATTTAGTTATCACCATTTTTATCAAGCTGTTGTTCCTCCTTAAACGATCTTCCGCCACCACTGCAACAGCAGAGGCGAACCCGGTTCGAGGAGCATTACTACCCATTAATAAATCACACGTCCCGAGGGGAACAGACGTGGTTGCAGAAGCCGCGTGGACAAAAATTAGACCTTGGAAAATATTAAGGACTTCGATGGAGGCAACGCTAACGAACTTGACACCTTCATACGATCTTGCGAGACCGTCTTCAAGACAGCTGCGGACGGGGATCATGAGATACTGCTGGAGTTGGTGTTGAGCAGCAAGCTCGAGGTTAGAACGGCACGCGAAATAAAGCATAATACCATCCTCTCGGTGGCTCAGCTTATGAGCGAGATGGAGGCCCTGTACGGGAAGCGGAAATCGCTGACTTCTCTACAGGTTGAGTTTATCTCCCTCCGGCAAGGTCGAAAGGTATCACCGTCGATACCATCGAGAAGCTGAGCGAAGATGCCACATCGGAAGCGGAGGTAAGAACTATCGAGAGGATAACGTGGAAGAGTGCTCAGGCCAACATTGAAAATGGACTGCATGGGCAGATCCAACTTTTGGTGAGGTCACGTAATTACACCACTCACTATGAGTCCTCTAACGGGGGCTATGAAGATAACAAATATTGAGCGACTCAAGGTAGGTACGGCAGACGGGCAGAGCCACAGCCGGAGATCACAGAGTGCAGCAGCGCAGGCGGACAAGAACTGTTTCGTCTGCGGGATGGCAGGATATATGGCACGGGATTGCACTCGAAAGTCAGGTTGACCCGATGTCAAGCCAACCGAAAGCCATAAACGAGGTAGCCATTGTTTGCAATTTCTGCAATCGAAAAAGGCACCTGTGGAAGGACTGCTAAAAGAGATTGCAGCAAGGAAAGGAAGGTGAGCCGCAGTCTGCTATGTCGCATCGCTAGGCAAAGAACACCGGCGAGGGCACCACGAAGAATGCTGCTGGAGCAGCTTCGGGCAGTGCGAACCCAGGCCAACGTACGCTGGGTGCGATGCAGCTGCAAATCCTCACGTTGCAACACAAATCGGAAAATTCAGAAGAATCTGTAGCAGCAAAGCCAACGCTGCGAATAATTCAGGTGACGCTGCCTGCGCCAAACGCCACCGCAAGCGATTTCGACATCGCTTCACCATTGTTGGTCGACGGGATCCTGACACTGAAGGCGGATACGGAAGCCCAGTGCAGCGCGATAAAGGTGGGTTGCCTGAAACCCGAGACCATCGTCGAGGACAGCGACCTGGAATTGCAAGGCCGGGGGGGGGGGTGCCTCCCTCTGTAAGGCCAAGGCCACAGTGGAGACACCAGCTCTATTCATAGAGCGTTGGTTTTACGACGTGTCAACGACGTGCCGCTAGGGGTGCTCGAAATGGAATTCATAAGGAAACACAAGGCGGACATCCTCAGCGGCGAGTTTTTTAAATTGTACGGGCATAGTATGTCACTAGTGGAAGGGGCTATACGGATATCTCTGCCGCTGCGGCGTGAAACAATCACATACGCGGCAACAAAAAGTAAATTCATCGGACTAGTTTCTAAAGTGGAACTAGTTAAAGAAGCGATCGTGGGATCATGTTTGACGCAGCCACGAGGTAACAGTGGCGTAGTAAGCCTCGCATATACCACAGAGCACGTAGTAGAGGTGCAACGTCCTACTCTGACACTCGAGCCGCTTCCGAGCCCTCGCACGACAGCGAGGGGAGCTCGATACTACGTATCGGAATGAGGAGGAACGCACGGCGCTGGAGGAAATCACTAGTGAATATGAGGACGTATTCAATCTGCCGGGGGACAAATTGCCGTGCACCCACATGGTGGAGCACCGCATACCCCCAGGGCGGAGATGCAACCAATGAAGGTGCACCCCCATCGTTTTTCTTTGCCACAAATAAGAAGTGGAGAGACAAACAGTAGAACTGTTAAAAGACGGAATAATCCAGCCAAGCAGGAATTAGTGGAACGCGCCCCCGTTGGTAGTGACGAAGAAACCCGATGCAGCAGGGGTGAAAAAAATTAAAGTTGTGGTGGACTTTCGGAAGCTGAATAAGGTCACGATCGGTGACTCATACCCACTGCCCAATATCACGGAGATATTGGACCAGTTGGGAAACGCACAGTATTATTCCACGTTAGATCTTGCCTCTGGATTCCATCAAATTCCGATGGCAGAGGATGACATGGAGAAAAACGCTTTTTCCACAAGCCCCTCCCCCCCTCCTCGCGCCAAGGGCATTTCGAGTATAACCGAATGCCCTTCGGTTTAAAGACCGCACCACCGACCAAAGATTGATGAATTCCGTCCTAGCGGGGTTGCAAGGGGTAAAATGCTACGTGTATCTGGATGACATCGTGGTACACGGAAGAACCCTCAAGGAGCATAATAAGAGGTTGCGCGAAATACTGTCGCGACTGCGTGAAGCGAACTTCTTCGTGCGACAACTGTCGGTTTTTGATTAAGGAAACGCAATATTTGGGACACATATCAGAAAGAGTGCGAGTAGATCCTAAGAAACTCGTCGCGGTAAACGAATTCTCGGTACCTCGCAATGTAAAGCGAGTACAATCATTCCTGGGTTTGGCGGGCAGATATCGGAAGTTTATTAACAAGTTCTCGAAGATCGCCAAACCATTGACGGAACTGATAAAGAAAGAAGTTAAATTCGAATGGACCGCTGTAAGGGACGCAGCAATCGAGGAATTGAAGACAGCATTGATCACTGTCCTCGTGCTGCAATATCCCAAACTTCGAGAAACCGTTCGTAGTCACAATCGACGCTTCGGACAAAGCGATTATCGCGATACTTTCGCAAGGCAAAATCGGGAACGATTTGCCAATATGCTATGCGAGTCGCATGATGTCGAAGGCGGAATTGAATTACACAACAACGGAAAACGAATTGCTCGTCAAAGTATGGGCCCTTACTCAGTTTCGACCTTATATTTATGGAACTCGCTTTAAGGTAGTAACGGACCATCAACTACTAACCTGGCTGTTCGGGATAAAGGACCCAGGTTCGAGATTGATGCGATGGAAAATTAAATTGTCGGAAATGAGTTTGATGTAGAATATAAAGCAGGAAAGCGTAAACCAAACGCTGATGCTTTAAGCCGTATATTCACCACAACGAGGGCCCAAGCGAGAGCGAAGTCTGTAGTCAATGGGATATAGGAGGACAGTACGCCGGGGCAAGTAGGCAGAGCGAACGACGGCACAAAGTGGAGCACCGAAGATACGGAGAGCGACGAGAAGAGGGATAGCGACAGCGACGCCATGCTGCCTCGTCCGCGTAGGAAGAGAGGGCGCCAAGCTAAAGCGAGAGGCGCAGCCGGTAGAGCGAGAGGCCGGGGCAGTGGTGCAGCAAGTGGTCGGCAGTCCGAGGCCACAAATCTTAACCAGTTTATCACGTAGACATGCTGAAGAAGCGAGGCACGGCGGGGACCGTAGCCCACGACCCATCCGCAGCGCGACGAGGCCAACAATACAAAAAAGAGTAGCGGCTGCCGCAGTAGCGCAGCCTGCCCGGAGTACCAGGAACGTCTTGGAATCATAAAGAAGTATTATGACGCGCCGTTGGGCGGACACCAGGGTCTCAAACGCACCCTGCTGAGGTTCCGCACTAAATGTAATTGGCCCGGCATGCGGAAGGAAATCAAACACCCCATCGCCACCTGCGAAAGCTGTCAGAAAAATAAAATTAAAGAAAAAAGGAACGAGTGCCGATGGTCATAACAGACACCCCATCAAAGTCGTTCGAAAAGGTAGCAGTTGACATCGTAGGGTCGATACCGGAGATCGTGACTTGGAAAAAGTATATACTGTAACGGTAATTTTTTTATCGTTGACATATATTTTTATTTATCATGGGAATTTCGGGCTCGATCACAGGACTAATTAGTTTAGACTTCGTAGTGGTTGACAGTAGGGCTTTATTCCAAGAAAATAGTCTCATAAAACAAAAACACTTTTTAATTACGACCACTCGAATTCTGCATAGTGACTATTTTAATTCCGCAATTTTAGCAATTATTTCGACGATTATAATTTTATTTGGTATGCATCTATTCTTGGTATCATCGACGGTTTGTTTTCTTTCCGTGCGGCGGTATTGCTGTACGCTCCAGACACACATATACTCATACCACCAGTCACTTTACTCGCACTCACTCTTTCGATAGAGTGTACCAACTCTAGTTATAATTCTTTCTCTCACTCTCTTATTCAGCGGTATTACTATATACTTGGTGTACCAATGTTTCACTCCACTAGTTATTTTTCCTCGCATTCACTCTTTCGATAGAGTGTATGAACTCTATGTACAATTCTTTTCTTCCACACTTATTTTGCTCAGACACACTCGATTATTTATATCTTCCGATACGAGATTCGCTTATCCATATTTATTCCTCCTATGCATTTAATCCTACTTATTCTTATTTAATTCTACTTGTTCTATCTACTACAATTTCTAATTCTATTTTCTACTCTATACTGAAATTTGGGAATTCCCTCGATTATTTTATTATTATTTCCTCTTATTTGATCCTAAATTCTCGGTATTCCTGGTCCGTGCTTTGGTTACAGGCCTATGCATTCGTCTTGACTCGTGAGCCACACACACACACAACCACACGCCTCAGATTCTCTTTGGACAGAGTGTAACAACTCTGTTGACAATTCTTTTCTCTCTCAGACCTATCTCACTTTTTGTTCTTTCTCACTTTCTCGCGCAGGAAAAGCGGTTCCTCTGGTTCCTACTCGTTTAAAGTCCGCACTTGTTAATTTATTCTCTTATATCCTATTTTCTTATTCCGATGCACTAATTCTAATAAACAATACTTACAGACTACTTAACTACACGTATTTATTTCCCTACGGATCTACTCTATTTTACTTATTGATTACCTAAATGGTGGTTATTTAATAATTTCCACAATTATTATTTGCTAACGTTCTATGCTTTCGGTACTCCCTCATCTATCGCCACCTTTCACTGGTTTTTTTATCACAATTTCCGTACCTTTTCTGTTTGAACAATTTCGCTAAAAGAGCGTCTCGCTCCCCGCACCGGCCTTTTATACCCTTCCCCTCGCTCCGCTGAACCCTACGTCATCATTTCGCTTTTATTTCGAATGTAACGCATTTCCTGACTTCGGCGGTTCGCCGCTGCCGCGCTCACCGCCTTCCCCTCGCCTCCCAGCAAGGCCAGCTGGTCGCTGACCCGTTGTTTTCGTCAGCGAGGGAATTCCGGAGCGGCGACAGCTCTAGTTTTTCTGTCCGGGGCGATGGCCTATTGCCCGCAAACCTCGGTACATTTGTACCGAGTCTGTCGCTCAGGTGTTTTTATACTTCCTACATGTATTCGGGCTCTTCTAGCCGTTCGAAATAACGATCGATGCTGGAGAATATAACTCTGTTATACTGCATCGATTGTTATCGCATTTTTCCTTACGCTCATGCCTGTAACCATGTTACAATACTTATGTTCCAGGATGTCCTTACCAAGTATAGTGCGGCAATACCACTGCCAAACCAAGAAGCTTTAACAGTAGCAAGGACATTGGTAAAGATGATTTGCCGGCACGGTACACCGGAAACGATACTGTCGGACCAGGGCACGAATTTCCTGATCGAAATGTGTTACCAACTGAAAATGAAGAAAATCTCAACAACACCTTATCATTTGAAGTCGAATGGCGCCCTAGAGCGATCGCATCGTACCCTTGCCGAATACCTGAAAAAATATATGACTGAGGATCAAAGTAATTGGGACAAGTGGCAGCTGCATGCGATGTTCACATACAACACCACTCCACACACGGGGACCGTACTATCTCCCCAAGTGTTGATGTATGAGTGTGAGGCGGAGCTGCCGACTGCCGTGAAACTAGAGCCGCGCAGCACCTATGCATACGACGACTACGTCCATGAGCTACGCGAACGATTGTGTGCTGCATGGACTCTAGCACGTGACAACCTGCAAGGTGCTAAAAGGAAATGAAAACTCGCATACGACCACGGATCACAGGTACAAGAGTACCGCGTGGGCGAAGGCGTGCTGCTGCGCGACAAGACGGTGCGCCGGGGAAAGTCGGCCAAGTGATCCCAAGTGGACGGGACCGCACGAAATCCTAGAGAAGAGGTCCCCCATCAACTATGTAGTCCAGACGGGACGAAAAACACAGACGGTACACGCTAACCGCCTGGAGCTCTTTATAGAGCACTAAGTATACCTTAGGCTAAAGTAATTGCTGGATCAGGAGCTCCGCCGAGCACAGGGTTGGAGAATTCAATGAGTGGTACATTGGTAAAAAGAAAATGGTATTATTTTTATATTAGGTGTACAACTTTCCTTCCGCCGTTTTCGTATACATGACTTTAGCGGTAAGTAGTCGTCAAAATAAATATATCATAGGTGTCATGCAATAAACTTGGACAATCTGTCAACATAACCCCATAGAAACATTAGCCAATTTGTCTGCATCATAAAGTTATTCTCGATTGAAATCATCAGCTTACGGGCAAAATTCTCATCATATGCGGGAGGTTTCAATTTTCTGCTTCAATATAAAGATATCTATGGCTGAGGTTCATCGAATGCTCTCAAATATTTATGGTGAGTCCGCTATTAGTGAAAGAACGTGTCGTGAGTGGCTTCAACGCTTCAAGAACGGTAATTTTTCATCGAAAACCGGCATAGCGGTGGAAGAGCGGTGGTTTTCGAAGATGCAGAATTAGAGGCATTAATGATCACGACTCGTGTTAAAGTCAAGAAGAATTGGCACGATCATTGGGAGTTACTCATCAAGCAATTTCAAACGCCTCAAAGCCATGGGAATGATTCAGAAGCAAAGAAATTGGGTGCAGTACGAGTTGAAACGGAGAGATGTTGAACGGAATTTGTTTGCTTGTGAACAGTTGCTTGAAATTTGTACGCTGTCCGAAAGATGGGAGAAAATAGTGGCCAGCGATGAACAATACTTTGAGTCTTAAATATATAACCAGTTTTTTACAATAAAGCCTCGAATTTCGGAAAAAAACGGCGGAAGCAAAGTTGTACACCTACCAATTTAGTTCGCAAGTTGCATGAGGAAATCTTTACTATACAGGTTTCTCATCAGGCACTCAAGGAGAGGTTAAAAAATCAGCTCCAGGTGGTAAGATCGGCCTTGAACATGTTTAACGAGAGAGCACATCACGCACAGGCCAACGAAGAGGCCCTGTTGACACTCGTAAACCAGGTCAATGAGACAATAAACGGCAACGTACGCTGGGTGGAGAGGTGCCAACACTTAGTTAGACGAAAGTCTGAACGATATAAGTATATCAATGGAGGCCCTACAGAGCCCTATAGAGCTTGGCCGACGTCAAAACGTACAGCTTAGACCACGCAATAGTGCTCGTGCTGGAAATACCGCTGATCGGACAACAAAATTACGGCGTCCACAAGGTCTATCCTACTCCAACGCGTTCGGACAACGCAGACTACTATTCCTTCGCAACAACAGAAGACTATGTAATTATCGACAATGAAAATCGGCATTATTTACGCTTGAGCACTAACGATCTAAAACAATGTAAGAGGGTTGCCAAGCTGTACATCTGTTCGCCTACACACTCTTCGATAGCCCTAACAAAGGATGCCCTCTGCGAAATCCTAATCTACGCAAAAATCGACATCAACTACCGCCGGCGCTGTGTTAAGAGAGTAATGAATCTGACCAATACATTACTCATAACCATGCAGCAGCCAGGAAAATGGCTCTGTTAGATGTATAATTGTTAACTGCCCAAGGTTGCAGCGTTAAAACCATTAGGCGAACACCGCAGACCGTCAGCGATGATTACCTTTCACCGTTCAACCTAACATTAATAAACATTCAAGGAAAATTGCCATCAATAAAAAACAGTGTAGGAAAAATCCAACTGAAAGTGTGTTGGGAGATCCCGGGGAGATGTGGAAACTCGGGACTCGCATGGACAATATTAAAGATAATTTAGATAAAGTTATAATTTGAATAATGCAAATTATAACAGTAAGCACTATCTGAGCACTGGATTATATACACTGTGCAATAGTACTGGTAGCGTTAGTCGGCTATGTGCTCTATAAATGTTACAGGTGGAGGCGAAATCCGATACCAGCAAGGCCGAACAAGGCATCGACCCCAAGGGCTAAGGTAAACATAAACCTCGAGCCGTCCGCACCCCAGTAGGAGCTACGGTCGGAGGTATCGAGGGCCTCGGCAACAGACCAGCGCAGCCGAGTCAGATTCGCATACCCTGACTCACGCTAAAAAATATACCGAATATATACAAAATTGTGGTTGATCGAGAAAAGAATACTCGATTTATATTTGATTGAACTTGATTGCTATATATTTATGTTTTTATAGAACTTGATTATTACACATATATATATATATATATTTGTATATATATATTGGGTCTGGGAAAGTTCGTGGCGTTTTTTTAGTAAAATTCAACTGGTTTTCTTATAGTGTGAAAATGAATTTATTTAAACCAAATATGCTCCATTATTATCGACAATGTTTCGCCATTTTTCGGGTAGAGCCATGATGACATCGGTGAAGAACTTCCGTGGTTTCTGGTTGAAAAACTGAATCAAGTGGTTTTCACAGGCTTCTTTTGAAAGCACCTTAATTCCATTGAGAGAGTTCTGCAGAGATCGGAATAAGTGATAGTCAGAGGGTGCTATGTCTATATGCGTATATTGTAACGGAACGCCATAACGGCGATCCGCTACTATAATAAAACCTTAATACCACCCACACATCCAGCCTACACCAACAGACAAAGATCAAAACTAATAGAAAAAACAGAGAATCACTCGAAAAAACGATGATCTATCAAAAGAAGCAAAGACAGAAAAGAAAAACATCGGCTGAACCAGGATAACATAGCACAAAAGTAGGTACACACGGTCAACCGCAAGTACCCACCCTAAAACAGCATGGCGTCAGACACAGGCCCCACCTAAATAAAATAAGACTACTATCAAAACAAACACAGCTCGCAAGAAGCTCGCACGAGTAAGACGAGGGGCAGGCCAAAACATCAAAACCACACACTACAGACCGGATCCCAGCGTAGTACCCCCCGCCCCACTAGGAAGCAGGCGGAACAATGCGTAACAACAAACGCCTTACCGTACTAAGAAGTCATAGTCAGCTTCACCCTTAAACCAACCATACCACACCGACGCAATGCGCCGAGAACGCCACGATACGGTGGAATTACAAAAGAATTAGTGGAACTCTTGAAATTCCACAAATTTTCAAGAGTGAGCGACAAGGGGATTCCACATGAAACCTCACCACATACCCCCACTCAAGGATCAAATATTAATAACGAAATAAAGACATAAAACAAACCGAAATACTACAAAAAACAATTAACGAATTAAGACTAGGGCAGGCCCTACCAGGACAAACCCTTAAAAGGGAGAACAACATAAAAATCTAGGAAGAACATCTAAAAAACACATTATCAAACACCAAATTCACAATAATTAAGCAATCCTAGCAAATTTCGAACCAGAAATTAGACAGGAAAAAACATACAAAGAATAAGTAAAACCACACATAACAACAATTAGTGAAAACATTAATCAAACGGTAAAAAAACTCTCAGGAAAAGTTTGAACCTCCTGCGGGTGGAAATTTAACACAGACCAACAAAATTCAACCTCGCTAGAACCGCGGTTCAAACTTAGAAAAAGACAAAGCCCGGCTAAATATAGAAATAACGGTACACCGATACATCACCCCGCACCTCCTTCACCTAGTGATTGAAGGGCGACAAACATCACGTGACATACCCAAAACCACCCCCTCGGGGCCTATCCACTAAACTATATAAACCACGACCGGACAAGCCTCGAGGCTCTTGTTGAAAATCTGTTCTTCAAGACGAAGTACTGCCCGACAGCCATCATAAATTCATTTTAAATTCAGAATGTAACAAAAACAGTGTTCTTTCGATCAATCGATTCCCCTGTATTGCGCTTGGCCGTCGTTTGATCGAACGAAACTATACCAATGAGAACTAACCGTTTGGGAAACATCATGGTAGTACACAGTATTCTTTTACTCAAACTGATTCCCTGGCATTGCGTCCTGGCCGTCAATTGAGTAAACGAATTAATTAGGATACTCTGCGAGGAAAGGGCTCCCCTGCATTGCACCTTGGCCGCCCCCAATCGCAGCGTTAGGGCACTCTGTCATTAACGTGTCCCCACGCATAGCGCCGTGGCTACATGTCTTTTGCAGAGTGAAGAAGTACGTGTGTCTCCAGGTTAAGGGAGTGGCATCCCGACTTGTTGCACCACGCGCAATCGACTCGTAGGGTGTACCTGCGTGGGTGGGACCACGTCAGGTCCAGCACCTACTACCACCTGCTACGAACGGATACCTCGGCCAATCTCACTAATTAAAAAACCAAATTGTAAAGCCCTTAAAGGCGCAAGAAGGTGGCTTAATTAAGTGCGACTAAAAGCTTCAGTATCCGGGGTACAGGAAGAGCTAGTTGGTCATAGCTGCGAACCCGGTGTCTTTTGCGAACAGCGAGCTATAGCTAGGGACCCAAACAATAACAAAAACGAGTAAAGATAGGTAGGTAAAATCACACACACACCACCTCACTACACGACACTCGCGTTCCTACTATAAGATCTCTGCGTGACCATTAGCAGGGCGGAGCCTCAAAAGACAGATCTCTCGAACGGGCATTCCAAAACAATAACATCCCAAATAGCATAACACCAGCTAGACGTCCAATGATTAAAAACAAGGCGGACCGGTACATCTAACGAAGGTACTAAGGAACGCCCCGTATGAGGACTAATCTCAGCAGCTAGGCCACACCTTGCAAACGCCGAAATAGAGACACGCGACGCGCCAATGGCCATCGAGATTCGGCCAATGATATCCCCAAGAAATTCGAGAAATACTCAAAATTAAAATTACACAATATTCGATACTCACACATTCGCAAATGCAATAACCCCGTAATATATCAAATTGAGTGAAGCTCCGTACAAGTGATATCTCATCACTTTACGAATAATAGAATCTAAGCCCGAAAAGAACTGGAAATTTAATATTCCATTTACGTAGTATTAGAAAAATCGCGCGTCAGCAAACGCAATAACCCTTAAACAGATAAATTGAGTGTCAAGCTCCGTACAAGTGATACCTCATCACTTTACGAATAATAGCATCAACCCAAAAAGAACTGGAAATTTATTATTTCATTTACGTAGTATTAGAAAAATCGCGCATTAGCAAACGCGACAACCCTTAAACAGATAAATTGAGCGCTAAGCTCCTTACAAGTGATATATCATCACTTTACGAATTATTGAGTCAAAACCCGAAATACCGGAAGCAATTCCACATACGTAGATTTAAGGAAAACTCACGCAGGCGAACGTTAAAAACCGTACGAACGACCAGATCGTCCTGCGAACGTCCTTCCTACCTCTGTCTAAACTAACAATCAATCAGACTTATCAAACAATCAAGTGCCTTCAGCACCATAAAGAAGAAAGCAATTACCCAATCAATGAAAAGACCAATGATGAAAGGGTAACAAACCGCATGTCCTTCACGGACAAATGCGACGCAACAAAACCTAAACTGAGGTCTCACAAACAACAACAATAAAAATACTAATAACAACCTAATAGATTGATTGCGAATCCATAAAACCACAGATACTTCTCATTCCATCCAGCCCAGAGCACGAACTAGTTTCGAGCAAGCTCCACTCTCTAAACGATCTAGGACGAGATCGCTCGAAATAAAATCATAAAACTACGCGATTTTACGCCGCCGCCGCACAGACGCGCATCGTAGCGAAAAATAAAGAGTGATATAAAATCGCGAAACGTTTCAATATACGTATGGACTATACGGTGGATGCATCAAAACTTTCCAACCAAGCTCTCGTGATTTTTGACGGGTCATCAAAGAAGTGTGTGGTCGGGCGTTGTGATGATGGAAGACAATACCTTTCCTATTTATCAATTCAGGCCGTTTTCTTTCAATTGCTTGGCGTAATCTCTCTAGCTGTCTACAGTAGAGTTAAGAATCAATCGTATGACCAACTGGAAGTAGCTTATGGTGGACGATTCCCTTCCAGTCCCACCACACACACAGCATCACCTTTTTCGCCGTCAATCCTGGCTTCGCGAACGCTTGTGACGGCTCACCATACCTTGTCCACGATCTTTGACGCTTCCGAATGTCGTACGTGATCCATTTTTCATCACCGATTATGACACGTTTCAGAAATGGCTCGATTTCATTGCGTTTCAGCGCATCGCAGATGTTAATTCGGTCTATCATGTTTTTCGCGCTTAACTCATGAGGAACCCATACATCGAGCTTCTTTTTGTAGCCAGCTATGTGTAACAGGTTCAAAACAGTTTTGTGGTCAATGCCTAGCTCCATACCAATATCGACACTTCTGATATGCTTATCTTGCTGAACTTTTTCAAGAATTTCATCAGCTTTTTCAGTGATTGGACGACCAGAGCGTGACTCATCTTTCACATAAAAATTACCAGAACGAAAGCGAGCGAACCATTTCCGCGCAGCAGATTTTAATAAAGTACCTTCACCGTACACAGCACAAATTTGTTCACAAGCCTGCGCAGCGTTCTCCCCTTTGTCGTATTAATATTGCAAAATGCAGCGCAATTTTTCATTACTTTTCTCCATTTTCAAACGCAAACAACTTTCCAACCACTGCACCAATTTCGACGTTTATACACTAAAAGTAACGCTCGAAGTATCACCTTTCCAACGAGCATTTAGTGGTGTCGCTGCAATCTGTTTTTCCTGACTTATTTGCAATTGATGCCATCTATCGGGAAAAACGCCACGAACTTTTTCCCAGACCCAATATATATACAAATTGTGAAAAAAGTTTTGACGAGCTACCAACGAGTAAAAAATCTTGAAAAAATTCAGATTTTTTCTTTTTAAGGAGAGAGGGATGTTATGCCGCGGAATTTCAACCTTTATTTTGCAATGAAATTCCATTATTATTTATCGGTATAATCACTCGATCGCGAGGCCGCTTACTTGCGAGTAAGAAGAATGTGCCGACGTGCGAAGTGGGCCACGTTTGGGTTACCCACATTAAAATGCCACTCATCAATTTCGGCGAATGCAGTAACTGCATCTACGAAATTAGTCTAAATATTGACATCAACCTAGACGGTTAATTCCGGGTCGGACTCGGGTTTTATCTAAAAGTAAAACTGAAAGGTTGGTTTCTTGTCAAGGACTCAAAACTGATTGTCAAGAATTATTCACTGTATTTGCGTTTAGAATAATTTGTCGGCTATCGACCGTAAATTATAATAAAATTCTTTTGTCGATTAATACTATCTTCCCGTTTTACTCTCGTTCACGCGAGGACCAACTCCTTAACGGCAATCGATCCCAAACACAACTTTAAAAATTAAATATTATCCCTTCAACCGTATTATCACAAAATACGCGTCGAACGGCATAACACCGGTAACGCGTAAATAGAATTCTACGGTCGTCGGGATAATATTTAAAAAACTTCTTATCGGCATCGTTTACTGATAAGGAGTTGGAACTCGCGTAAATGGAATTAAGACACGAGTTTACAGAAAAAAATGAGTAACTTGAAGTTTATTGTAAATAACGGGCGACTTCTAATTACTTATTACAATGCGTATAAAATAAAACGTTAAATATAAGGTTTCGATGTTCTCGAGTCTCCGTTGAGGACCGAACCAATCTCTTTTGAATCTACCTTTAGACTGATTTTCGTAAATGCGGTTGCTAGCTGCGTTTACCAAAAATCATTTGCTTGCAATGTTTGCATTAGCCTATCGTCGCTCACCAGGCGAGACCTCATGCTGTGTCAGCGTTCCTCGGTGGCGATCGAGCGATAGAGCATTGAACTTCGTTTATGCAATGTAATAGAATGTAATGCATTGAAATGTAATGCAAAATTCCGTGGCTCAACACTTCGGTTGCCCGATAGAGGTGTGTGGTAATACCGATGCGCTTATCTCGATACGGTCAGTTGGGTTTATTTTGTAATAATGTATTTAATAATAATGTATTTATTTTTCTCCCTTGCAGTAATGCCACCATTTATCGACGCTTCCGCTATCACCGGAGCCTCCCTTTTGTTCTTCAGCTCTTTCAAACTGACCGTTGCTCGAAAACCCGTCTTCCCAAACTCCCCGTCTTCTTGCTAATCTCAGTCGGAAAGTCTATCTGTTTCACGCTATTGCAACAATCATGTTTGAACCTAGCTGACTGACAATTTTGCGTGTTATGGCTGATTTGCACGCACTTCTATTTCTTTTAGGCTGATTTACGTTGCTGAGTATTCAGCTTGTAGGAGAATTGTGAATTACAGCCTCTAACGGAACTAATGTCAAGTCTATCCATTTTTTTAGAAACTATAGTTTTTTTATTTCAAAAATACTAGGCTATACTCGCACCTAAAAAGGATAGAGTGACTTTGTCACCAAATCGATTGATATTGTGACCGAAGTACAAGTGACAAGCTATCCCATTGAATTTATAAATTCCGTCAACCCATCTGGGTTGTGTCCACATACACTGAAATTAAGGGGTCACATCTACTCAGCGGCCGAAAAAAAGGCGTGTTTTTGTGATTTTTTTTTTTTGAAAATGGTTGCAGGTTTCGAACTTTTTTTGTTCACAGTAAGGGGAATATCTTTGAGTATGTTTCATAATTTTTTTATTGGAAAAAATTCCTAAATGTAAATGACATAGTGTATCCGTCCGGACCACTGTTCAAAAAAGGCCTTCCACGGTGACCACGATATCTCAAAAACGAGTGAACCGATTTGTCTGAAATTTTGCATACATTTTTGTTATATCTAAAGGCAGTCTTTAATCGAAGGATTTTTTTTTTCGATGCGTACTTTTTTTAATATCGAGGAAAAAGGAGTGATTTTTTTACCGAAATTTGGAGCATCACTTTCGATCGGTGACCATTTTTTCAAAAATTAATATTTTATCAAATCCTTCGATTAAAGACTAGATAATACTATACAAAAACTAAATTTATTTGGTATTTCAGATGATTGGTTGGGCAGTTACAGTGGTCACCGCGGAAGGCCTTTTTTGAACAGCGGTCCGGACGGATACACTATATCATTTACATTTAGGAATTTTTTCCAATAAAAAAATTATGAAACATACTCAAAGATATTCCCCTTACTGTGAA
Organism: Cylloceria caligata; assembly: GCA_963942595.1. Classification (NCBI taxonomy): domain Eukaryota; kingdom Metazoa; phylum Arthropoda; class Insecta; order Hymenoptera; family Ichneumonidae; genus Cylloceria; species Cylloceria caligata. Next base: position 54,157,564 of record OZ012705.1, read on the forward strand.
AAAAAAAAGTTCGAAAACTGCAACCATTTTCCAAAAAAAAAAAATCACAAAAACACGCCTTTTTTCGGCCGCTGAGTAGATGTGACCCGTTAAAGAACCAAATTCTTATTATATTGCTGAGAAAGTTTTATTCACCAAAACTATGCAAGAGAACCAGATTAAAAAGTAAAATGTTTAACACCCACTTATTAGAAGCTGCAATATTACCAGTAGCACAATCAGTAAAATTGTGCTAATATCTCTCATACCCATGATACTATCAAGTGATCCATTTAAATGAAAAAAAAAATACAATTTCTAGTCAAACTGTGTTTCGCAATGACAATGAATAAATCACAAGGGCCAACTTTGAAACTGCCGAGATTGATTTAGATCATGAATGTTTTTCTCAAAGTCATATATATACAGGATGCTAAAAAGTGAGTTCAAAAAAAGTAAATCACACCCCAAACGAAAAAGTAGAAATGTCGTTTGCAAAGAGGTTATCCAGTAAACTATTTAGTAAAACAAAGAGTCGTATATTAGGAGTAAACTGTCTGCATCGACAATGACCCATAATCTGATTTTATCATCATCCTGATTCCATAATGATTGTGTTAAGAGACATGCTATTAAATTATGGCTTTGGGTTTTTGAAATCTACTTTGTGAAACGATTTTATAAATTTGTTTAACAACAATTATTTGAACTTATGTTTTGGAACTCTCACTCGCGCGGTAACTTTTACTCAAGGCCACCAGAAACTACGACCTCTCGGTCGCTTGCACGCTGCTTACAACAGCCGTGCATGCGGCCGGATGGCAGCACCGCAGAAACACTTATAGTTCGTGTGGTGGGCGACGCTCGCTCCACAGGGAAACAGTAGAGGGAAGCAGTAGTTTCGTTCCGATACGCCGCAGTTGAAGCTCGGCCATCTTTGTTCTCTTACTTTTCAAGCGCTGTAATGTACGCCTCGCCTGCAACTCCACTCGGGCGTTTCATCTAGTATTTCTCATGAGTATATTCTCAAGTGCTCACATCTCAGTCTCATTTTGTTCTGCTTGATTCACATACATTTCAAGTTAAGGAATAAGCTGTAAATAATCGGTAGTGCTACTCATAAGTGCATCGCATCCACGGTCTCACCGCGTGGTGGTTACCGCACAATGCGTATCCGCACGCATCGGGACAGTGATCACAGACAATAAGAGCAGCAATTAATGTAATTGACTCTCTCAGGGCCTTCGCACTTGACTCATTTATATTCTCACGCCAACTTTTGTATTAATTTGTTAAATATATCGAAGAGTTTATTATAATAAGCAGCACACCATTTTATTTTATCAACGGCCATCTTCCACGACTCACCCACTCATTATAAAGTTAGGGTCCACTAATTACCAGCAAGAGAAACTGGCCAATTCTCAACCATTCAATATACTTGATAATTCTTCAATTGCCAGTCTAACTCGCGTTAGAATATGTTTACCTCGCTTTGCAATGAATCCCGAGCTAAAGTGAGATGCATATTTGGTTTGTCTTCCCGTGATGCATCTCGAAAACAAATTTGTTCATAATTTTTTTGTCGTACGACTCAAATTGCGTTGCCATTCACATTTTAAGCAAGTTTGGCAAAAAACAAATAATCGACAGTCAATCGTTTCACGCAATGGCACGAAGAGCTCGAGCACCCACAACCTGCTAGTATAGATAGCTCTCTATACCAGTTAATGAGAGTTAATGAGACGTAGCGCGCATGTACAAGATAATGAGGCACGTGCCGGCGGCATGAGACGATATTTGCATTGTATGCAAATTGAATAACGAGTATTTTTTTATTGGGGGCACAAATAGAAAACTGCCGTTTTCCTATAGAGGGCGTGAGCAGTAAATGCTTTCACAAAATGGCGGATCAGAAACGTCATATGGTAAGTTTAGACATCTGTCAACAACTCATTATTAGATTTGTGAATTTTTATCGGCGTCATATACTTTTTTGTGCACGAATATGTCGATAATTGAGCCAAATAAGCGTCATTTGCGGGAATGTTTACTTTTTGCATTCAATTTGAAAAAAATCTGCAGCAGAGGTGCGTCGAATGATTGTAGAAACTTATGGTGAGGCTGCTCTTAGTGAAAGGACGTGTCGCGAATGGCTTCACCGCAACAAAATGGGTGATTTCGGCGAGGAATACAAGGAGCGTCCCGGACCAATGAAAAAGTTTGAAGACGCAGAATTGGAGGTATCGCTGGATGAAGATGCATATCAAACGCAACAAGAACTTGCAGATTCATTGGGCATGACTCAACAAGCCATTTCACATAGTTAGAAAATCTTGGGAATGATCCAACAGCAAGGAAATTGGGTGCCATACAAGTTGAAGCCAAGAGACATCGAACGGCGTGTTTTTCACGTGCGAAAAGCTGCTACAATGGCAAAAAAAGAAGGGTTTTTTGCATCGTATTGTGACTGGCGATAAAAAGTGGATCCATTACGATAATCCAAAGCGAAAAAAATCGTGGGGACACCGCAGCCATGCATCAACATCGACGGCCAAGCCAAACATCTATGGCTCGAAGCTCATGCTGTGTATTTGGTAGGACCAGCTCGGCATAGTATATTATGAGCTGCTGCAACCGGGTGAAACCATCACAGGAACTTGCCACCGAACACAACTAATGCGTTTGAGGCGAGCATTGAAGAAAAAACGGCCACAATACGAGTAAAGACACGACAAAGTGATTTTGCTGCACGACAACGCTCGGCCACATGTGGCTCAGGTTGTGAAAACCTACTTGAAAATGTTTAAATGGAAAGTCCTACCACACCCGCCGTATTCTCCAGACATTGCCCCTTGCGACTACCACATATTCCGATCGATGACGCATGGCCTGGCTGAGCAGCACTTCCGTTCTTACGAAGAAGCTAAAAATTTGATCGATTCGTGAATCGACTCAAAAAACGAGCAGTTTTTTCGAGGCGGCATCCATATGCTGCCAGAAGGGTGGGAACAAGGTTGTGGCTAGCGATGGACAATACTTTGAAGAATAATTATGTAACCATTTTTTCACAATAAACGCTCAAATTTTGAAAAAAATAAACGGAGGTTTTCCATTTGTACTCCCAATAATTTCTTATAGAAAATTAATATCTTTATTTTATTTCACATACCGCGCTGTACACAAAATTTACAAATTAGATTATTCTTAATTGTGATTTTTTATACGGTGAGAGGAAGTCGGAACAAAACGATACACCCGCTAAGAAAGACAGGGCATAAGGAATCATTGAGGAGAAAAGTGAGAACAAAAGAGAACGGTTAAGAGACGATTACTGTTGTTGCGAATAGCGGCACAGAGGAAGAGCAGAGGATGGATTAATATAAAAATTCAATATTTTGAATCATTATTACGTAATGCATACAGCAAATGTAATATACAAAATTAAAGCAAAAGTTAATGTTAAAAGGGCGTAAATTTACCTGCTAAAATATAAAACTGTATTTACCATTTTTTTTTTTCGATTATCGTGATATACGTATTTCACAATAGCCATACGGTATCGTAGAGTACTCCCCTGGTCGTTTTCACTTTGTTGCGACCGACTCGCATGATTTCGTTTCTTTACGCGTAACTACTTGATGAAACGCCGAATGTCAAATAGCGTTGAATTTAAAAGTAGATATGTCCCTAGTTTCCTACACAAGCGAGTGTATCGCATCATAATTTACGTGACAGCTACTCGCAAAGGTTAGTGTGATACCTTTTAAGCTACATTTGTTGATAGTCGTATCATCGAGTTTACGGATAAGGTACGCGTAAAATATTAGTCCACCCAAAACAAACGACCTTATATAACTATCAGGACCGTATTCGCTTAATTTATCTGTAAAATCTCCGACAAATTAACCGATCGGTGACTCATACTCGCTGATCCACGCAACTAACGTAAATGCAGAAATCCGTGTCACAGTACAAAATTCGCCACACAAGACCCTCAAGCTGTACAGTTTTAGACGAGCCTGCGTCGTCGTGTATACTGCAATCACATGGTTCAATATCGAGGACGTCTGAATAGCGTCACAGGTGCCTACATAGTTCACATACATAATCTTGTGGTTACCCGGTAGCATACCCGTCACCTCAATCACCAGGATTGTTAGTAAATCCATGAGCTCCGAGCGCGTTACAATGATAACGGTATTCGTGAGATTCTCTTGTTGACCAAACTTTCCCCAAAATGAATTAAGCACAAGCTTGGCCAGAGAGCGTATGTTAAATGAAAAGTTGACTGCAAAGCATATCGTTAGAGACGTTGTTTGACGCATCTGGTTGTCACCACCGAACGGACTAACTTAGTTCGTGTCGCGAAGAAGCTAGCTCCACGGGGTAGCTTCGATCGTACGACGCGCAGAAGTTGTGGGATCTTGGGAATAACTTCCGATCGAGCAACAGCTTCACCTCGTGTCTCATCCTTGTCAGTCTCCGCGTATCAAATTCTCTTGCCAACTCACCGCAATTCGTATCATCGTTGCTCAGTATCATTCTAGACGACACAGTGCATTCGAATTGCAAGTAAAAGACAGTGTGTGACCATTTTTACATTAATTCGTCGTATCTCATCCACGAACTCATGAAGTGCGCCCAACACTTCTGTAGCTCGTGCCCAACGCCCCGTGGCGTGCAGCATCGGTACTCGGGTCGCATCGTGCTTCAAATGAGCAGTACTCGAGTGAATATAATTTGGATATAAATCTAATTTTCGTCGTAAATCTTTCTCATCGGTTTTCAATGCAGTATTTGTTCTCAACTACCCATATTTGGCATAAAATATACATCTCGTTGCGATTCACTTCCCGTTTTTTTTTATTACCACCCGTCACTGCCCATGGCTCGTCCATTTTTGTTAACTTTACAGTCCACACCACCAACAGCGAGGAAAACATCGAATTATAGCACAAACGCATACCCTCAGACACCTCATAGAACGCGATAAAATGATCTATTGCTTCTTCGTCATCGTTATTCTCTGCAGTCGATCCACTCGCCTCCTACTTGATTTTTAGAAATGTATCGATTACTCGCCAAAATGACCGCCTTGGCGCATTATAGAGTCATACTGTGTAACTGTGTATTGCCAAATCTCGTCGATACGCGTAACCGTATATCCGAGCGGCACGGCTTTTCTCAGCTCGTCCACGGCCCACGTGCCATCAAAAGACAACTCTGTCGTATTATCGTGTGAGGAATTCTCGGTCCTATCCATGTCTGTAAAATATATTCTGTATTGGGGAAAGTAGTTTCCCATGCATACGAACAGGCAGTACAGACAAATACAAATCCAACGGTGCTATTCGACACATTTCAAGGGGCCCTCGATGGCGCTTAGATCGTTTTCAGGCCATACGACTTGTAGGTACCCACGTACAATCTCGAATGTCTAACAGGAAATTTTCCTGTCCTGCACTATTTGAGAGTTCTCTAACGTTCTGCTACGCATGGCTGAATTGCTCGCACGCGCGCTACGACGGCGTCTTTGGCAACGTCTGGTTTAAAACCGTAGCCATCTTTACTTGCGAAAATCGGTCGGTTCAGTACGTCTCACCCCGTGCAGCGTATTTCTCAACTCATCAGTTTTTCCGGTACTCAAACAGTGTTAAATAGTCATAAAGAACAGCGCAATAATTACAGTGAACATCAGACTCTAAGTCGGCTGTAAATTGTGTGCAACTCAACGGTGCATCCTCAAAACCAGTCTCAATTGTGCGTCGTGCCGCGTCATTGACGTTACCGCGTGGCGTTAGAACACCGGACTTGCTCAACTTAATCTCGCCGATTAATAATTATATTAATACATATATAAATATCTCATCTTATGATTATGAGATAAATCAAACTTGATCTGAGGCCTCCTCGAAAGAAACCCTTAAAATATCCAGTATATTTGCACCATCCCAGAAAACAAACCCGAGACCCGTGAAGAAAACGTCGACAAACACAACTCGCAATGCTCTTTATTATAAAGCATCGCAATTTCCTCTAAATAAATTATTTAACCTATAAAGAATATAATAAATAAAAGAAAATAGCAAAGCGTTTCTATATATACTATACGAGATTTTTACACCGCTTGGGCGCTAAGCGTAGTGTATCATTAGATAGATTGAATTGTTTTGACCTCCTTTAACCCTTTTGAAACCATACTTTAATAAACGTTATGGAAAGTTGAGTCACGGTTAACATTTTTTTAATTCTAAAAAAAACAATGTTCAAGAAGGGTCAAAGGAGGTTGAAAATGTATCATCCCAATTCCCCTATACGGCGGCGGCGAGATATTTTTGTAACATAGGTTATCAATATATAGTATTCTAGGGAAGTCTACTAGAGAAGTTTACTATATTATATAGTATGCTTACAGTATATTATATAGTATACTATAATAATATAGTATATTAGACATTCCCTGTCCCTATCATTGACACTTCCCTCCCTAACATTATCATTAAACCCCTTGTACCTCGGCTTGAGGGGGAAATTTGAACTTCCCCTTGGCTTTGACTCCAGGGGGAAGTGAAAACAATACGGGGCTGGGCGGCTCCAAGAGGGACTTAAATAGATCGGGCCTGAGGAAGACTCCTACAGAGATTTTGATTGTGTATGTCAATATCAGTGTCAGTTCTTCAACATGGCAATAGCGGCCGCAACATATTTTTATAATATAGATATGTATCTCGCCACTGTCCTCGTCGACGCCATCGTGAAAAATCGAAACCACATCTTACTCGGAGTCCCTCCCGCCCCGAATTATACTCAATTTCGCTGAACCCAAAGAATACTTCGGCCCGGATCTTTCTGTTCCTCAGAACATACAGAACTTAAACACCCCTTAGACCCTAACTTTTCTAAGACATGCAGAACGTAAATAACCTGAAGACTCCCTGAAGTCCTGATTATTATAAACTTCCACTGAATTCTTGATACGGTGGCGACGGCGGCAACGGCAAAATATTTCTTTTTTTTAGAGATATATATATGTAAGATCCTTTGAGATTCATGATACTCTTATTTGCGCATTCATCCTCTTGGTATACTCAGCCGTTCGTTGTTAAAAAGTTGATTCTTTTTAATTTCATATGCAAAGTGTCATAGTTCGAATGATATATATTAACCTGTTAACCACGTCCTAGCTGCGTAATTAAAAAGGGAATTCCTCGGTTAACAGGTTTACAAAGCAATACAATGGAAATTACTTATTTAATGCTAAAAGCAAGCAGGCTACATTTATTACAACAATTGAATTTGTACCGAAATCAAGTACAATCAGACCCCACTTAAAATCAGAACTCGACTATTTGACAAAGTTCGAATCCACATATTCGACAGGACGCATATGCTGTTTGCTCAGAAAGTGCTACGTACGGCCTTAACTCTGGTTCGATTCCCAGCAAACAATAGAATTGTTCAATAGAAGTATCTATTCCATGTGTTTACTTTATGGCAAAAGTTTAGTTGTAACAAACCCAAAAAAAATAAATAGAACAGCACTACTAATGTAAAGTAAATGACGCAATGAATGTTTGTTGAATATGTGAGCTCCAGTGATCCTGTCGGTTGGTCACTAGCTAGGATCCAATAATAAGTGAATTTAATCGATAAATTAATAAATTAATAAAAATGCAAAATGTAGCTACAATGGCCATTTTATAAACTGAAATTTAACAAACTATAACAACAATATTGGATTCATGGAGAAATGTATTTTTAAGTGTTACTTGGTGGCATTTGGCTCATCGTCCAGCAATTGGCTAAATTTAATGGTTTTTTGTTTGACAACACGCCATTTAGACATATTGTTCATATTTTTACCAGTATCCAGACAAATAACGTACAGTTATTCATCCAGGAAAAGCTAAAAATCATAGATTAACATACTCAGTCGGTGGTACAATGAAATCTGGGACACCAAGTTTGGCCATTTTCTCAAGATAGTTTTGCTAAAGATGTTTTGATTTAAAATAACAGAAGTCTTGTTCAGTGAAGGGCTTTACCCCTGAATCCTATCAGAACTGCATCCATGTCCCCACCGTCACTGTGTTACTAACGTGAGCATTTCCATGAACTGGAAAACCAAAGCCACACAGACACACAGGACGCACGCGCGCACACACACACACGCACATACCTATACACTTTTTCTAAACCACTTTTCTGAACGTTTCACATCCAGACGAATGCAGTAACTAGGCCAGATACATTCTGCAAATTTGTGGAAAGTGTATATGAACGAATAATATATGATTATTCATCGGATTACGTTATTGGAATGAAATCACAATATTGAATGTCCATTCAATTAAGCATTTTGGGCAACAAATTTACATAGTAATATAGCAGAATTCGATTTAATAGAAAAATTTCATGGTATTAGAAAAAAACATTGTTTTAAGTTGAAGACTCGAAAAAAAAAAAAAACTTCAAACTCGAACTTTTATATTTTGCTAACGGTGCTCATTTGCTAGTGTATATAGATGAGGTACTATCATTCAACTGGGACAAAAGATTTTTATATAAAAATTATCTTTGTGCTTGGGTCAGGAGGGAGAGGTTCTGCCTTCCCCTCAATTGCTTTTTTGCATGCCAGATATATTTTAATATTACATTTAAAAAATTCAAGTGGAGTGCATAAAATATTTTTCCATGAATGGGCCCATCTTACAATGGTATTAATTAGAATAAGCAAAAATAAAGAATCACCATTTTGGTGATCATCTCAGAGTTAGAAGCTGCTCCAACCTCCGAATTAGACATAACCTTGCCAGAGTCAGATGTCTGTACTTCGTAGTCTGTAATACGGTAGGCTTTGGCTCGTTGTAAAAAATCCGTGAAGTAAACTTGTGAAACTTCAACAAGATGCATTCGGTCATCTACATTAGAGACTTTCGTTGCCAAAGTACCCAGTATGACTGGCAGCATAAGATACTGTAGGTTGTCTGTAGGGACTTCTTCGAGACTTTCGTTGTTACTGAATATATCAGCCATGGAGACCAATCTTGTAGCATCCTCCATCATACTAATAGCTCGCTTGACATTGCACTGTTGTAATAACAGTAAAATAATTTTTTTTAAACAAGTATTGTTCTTTAGCAATATTTCAAATAAACAAAGCACACGTGTAGAAAATATTGGCTGTAGAAGACTAGTAATTTCATAAAATAAAAAATGTATCGAATTTTCAAAAGTAATAAATGAGGTTCAGTTTGATAATTTTAACATTGTGTGAAAATAAAAACACTTTGTATAAGATTTGAAAATGAATTTCAATTTACTAAAATTGGAATTTGGAATTAAGTAACACTTAATGTTGACATCGAACTTAAAACTTGGTGTTCTCGTACCTGAACCTTAAAACTGTTGGTAGCCTCTTCGGTCTCCAAAATACTCGTGAACAACGCAATTCCATTATTGAAAATTTCCGATAAATTGCTCGGATCGTCTTTGTCACGGTCCGTTAAGCTCTCGTCACTCTTTTCCGATATATTCAAATTTTCCATGTTTCAGTCGATTGATTACAAAAGAATCTCAACCGAAATGAACTCACAGTACGGATGGGCGATGTTTTTCGATTAATCGAAGCAGCCGATATTTTGGCTCAATTAATCGATTATATTTCTTCGATGTTTTAGTCAGTCGATCAATCGATTTTCGATTTTTTTTCGGTGACATCGATAACGCCATATTGTCGTTTTCACGTAAGAGACCACGTATTGCGTCATATTGCGTATCGTAAATTGAAATTCTGGTGGACCGGCCGGCATCTGGCATTCGGTAACCCGGCAGGACAGCAGCTCAAGTGAACACCTTATTTGAAGTGAAAATAAAAAAATCTATATAATTACGCCCAGCTCGTGCGCGAGAAATTTGCTGTTTCTCAGCTCGCTCACACGTGAAGATTGGAGTTTCGGACCGTCTTAGTTCCTCTTTCCTGAAACATTATATATTCCTATATCTACATAATTGCAGCCTGCAACTACGTACTTTAGTTCCTCTTTTGTAATACACTATATGTTAATATATTCCTAGAAAAAAAAATGTGATAAAGTATATAGACGTGTTACAGCTAAAAATGATTATTTTGTTATACCCGGAACCTCTCATTCATTTTCCTTTTTATTTATTTTCATCTCATTCCTCATTTTGTTATCAATGGCAATATAAATTTCGCATTGAAAGATCTTGTATTAAAAAATCTTCCATTTTTAGTATTGGTATAAATACTCATGCTTCGATAACAGTTAATTATTTTTTTCTGGTACACAAACTTTGGACAGAACATAAAACTGCATTGAACCCATAAATGATGACGATGGAGCGTTTTTATGATAATAAAGCTTTAATGACAATAAATTCTATGCTTTTTTTCGCAACTTTGTTCATCTCCAATCTTTGTACGAAAAATTGGCTTCCTTTCGTCTCCAGCAAAAGTGCATTTCTTATCGCCAGCCACCCTTTTTCCTATTATCGTAATCGTACAAGTCATACACTATGTTTCCAGCGATACCGATAGGGTCAATTTGGGGTTCGGCGTGAGTGCGAGAGGGACATACAAGTGGACCTTTCTCTCGCACTCACGCAAAGCCCCACTCGGTGAAATCATAGTCGATGACAGTGCACCCGTAGTATTCTACCCGCTTTTTTCGATTAATCGATTCGTCGATGTTATAAAGAAAATAATCGATTTCGAACATCGATACCTTTTTTTAAAATCGATTTTCGAAACATCGATTTAATTTAGACCAGGGGTCTCCAAACTACGGCCCGAGGGCCACATTCGGCCCGCGGACAGATTTTGTCCGGCCCGCAGAGAGCTAGCATACTTGAAAACTCCTTTTAGAGAACATATTTTTTATAGCAAATTAAATTTAGTTTACTGAAGTATTCTAATTTTATGTTGAATAATTATTAATATGACATCTACATTGATATGGTCATGGGCTAACTACTCATAACATTGTTGTAGGCTTATGGTTTTGGCCCTCGGAACTTACTGGAGTAATCAGTATGGCCCTAAGGCTGGAAAGTTTGGAGACCCCTGATTTAGACCATCGCCCATCCCTAACTCACAGTGAAGAATGAATCGAAAGCAAATCGGCAGTTCTCTCATACCCAAGGTTATGATAGGGTGGTTTCACATGGCGTGTACTTTACGTAACGCGTAATATGCGCGAGCCAAACGCGCATCGTCATTAGCTTTCCAATAGATAATAGAACGGAATTAAGGTTTTACAATTAACTGCGCAAATTACGCGCCAGTTATTGTATTTGTACGCATTGATAAGATAAACAGTAAGAGCAGTAATAATTGAAATATACGAAAATTTCGTGTTTGATAAGTTTTTAATAGAATGAATTCAGTGATGCGAGGCCGTAAACAATTACCTATCATCTCGACTGTAATCTCCCAAAAATATTGAATAAAAATTTATTCAAGCCAGTTTTTCTACGACGAGTTTATGTTGAGACTCATCTGTGTTGACGATGTTACGTCCCCAAAAATGCAACCCTCTTGACGTCGCTGCATGGCTGAGCCGAGGGGCCGTTGCATTAGGCGCTCAAGATAACGCAAAGGGGAAACGGGTCCTGGCTCGCTGGTGATAAGGGGTACAAAAACTACTTCTAGACCATCGTCTTACATACAGGTCTGGATACTAGCCGCAAATTCACGTAGTGGAGGTGGGTCGCTTATTGAAGCACCAAAGTAGTTTGCAATCCCGTCATGGTCAGAAAAGTCTATAGTTTTCTGAGTGTCCTCAAGAGGCCCTCAGTTGATAGGCGAACGTCAGGGACGGCCAACTCCCCTCTTGGAAAAATGGTCACGATTTTCAGCGCCTCTATCTTTGGTCTCACTTGAAGAGGAACTAAAAACAATCACGTGACATTGGGCGGGATATTGAAATTCATGGGAACGCGAACCCCTATATATAAATATTTGTTTATATTTGTAAAGGTTGTAACGTGGCAGAATATTTAGGCTGCGTCCTTCTCGCTCAACGGATACCTACACGATCACGCAGGGTTGTAGGGTGGATTTTCAGGCTTTATTTATTCTTTATTTTTTTTTTTTGTTGTTTTATTTTTTTTTATATACGTATAATGCGATCGACACGACCAAGGGATGGTCGGGGAGAGAAGAGGAGGATGATCACGCCATATCCATCGATTGCTGGCTTCGGGATTCGATATTTTACATAAACCGATCTTTTACCCCTTTCTCTGTTGGGAGATACAGCCGTCCCGCTCGACGTTCATTTACAAACGATACGCTGCTATCTATCTTCAGCTATCATCTACCTGCAGCAGTCCATCCAGCTCATGGGATTCATCTGCCGGACGAAGCTACTCTTGGTATTATCTGTGGCTAATTTATGCGTTGTCCAGCTAAGGCGCTAGTCGCGGTCATCGTGCGACACCGGTTCCCCCAATTAATCGAGTCTAGCGGGTTAAGTGGCGATCATAGTTCACGGGCACGCGTGCCGAGAGGACCTCGGGGCTTTTTCCCGGTGACCGTTGAGCGAACCAGACGTAGCGTACTGTCTATCGGTGTCCCGCTCTATTTTTCGAAGTCCCACAAATTATTATCGAGGCAAGGAATAGAGTGTGGTTCCTCATGCCAGCATCAGAACGCTAAACGATCAACTTTCGTAACTCGAGGAAAATCAAGAAGACTCATCCAACATCTTTCGAGGTTTCCCGGATTTCGAGGAACATCGCATCGTCATCGTCCCGGTGAGCTCTCTTCCCTTCTGCGGTCTTTCGCTAGTATTTTATTATTTTATCATTTAACTTGTATATTCGAAATTTATTCGAGCTTGGTCACCCCTGCGACTCTGGTACACTGCGTGCAGAGTGTCAATTTGTATTGGGAATCGCGGCGTTTAATAAGAATAACCTCGAGATCGTGTAACGTATAGAAGCCGGGGAAAAGTCATTATATTAATTAATTGTTTCTGTTGACGAGTAAACCGTGCGCGCGTTAAGCCGTTATCCCGCAGTGCTTTGGAATTTGTTAATTAGTTTGTGTGGGATTGGAACGAAATAGACCGCGTCACGGATTTTGTCGAATTGTGGGTTTTGGAGGTACACGAGTTGGTTTGAGTTTTCTTCCGTTTGAATGTAGAAGGTCGTGCGCGAGTTCGCCCGTCGTCCCGTTGTAATTTGGATGTGAAAGGGACTGGCACGGGGTAGACCGCGTCGCGTATCAGTCAAATTAATCGGCGTTTCTCTGTCTGATTTATTTATTTATTCATTATTTATTTATTTATTTTGTTTATTTATTTATTTATTTATATTATTTTATTATGATTGTGTTAACGTTAACCTAGAATCGCGGAGAGCGTAATCGGCCGTCGTCCCGTATTTTAGACGTGGATTCAAGGGATTCGTACGGTCCGAGGCGTATCTCGCGTAGTTTGATTGTTTGTTACGTTTTATTATATTTTATTCAACCAGCTAATTATCGATTGAGGTTATTGTTCGGGCGTTAATTATTTTATTATTATTACTTTTCTTTGTTATTGTTTAATTATTAGTCGTTAGTCATTCGTTATCTTATATTTTATGAACCGCGGAAAATCTCGGTAGTGTGACGGTTACACGGCATATAAATTTCGAAATTAGAAGCGAGCGGGATCGGCTATATGACATATACAGTGTATAGGAGTGAGAGAGAGAGAGCGGGATAACTGCTACCGCCGAATTAAAGATTAAAATTAAGATAGCTAACTAAATTTGGAAAATTGTTAATAAGGAGAGACTACTTTTACGGGACATTTTATTTGAATTCTAAATTGATGTTTATTGGAAATTAATATCTATTTGCCAGGAATAAAGAAGCTTGTAAGTCCCGTACCTGCTGTTGTTGTTTAAATTATTTTCTGTTATTATTTTATTTATTTATTTATTATTTGTTTAGTTAAACCTGGTTTATTGCTCGTGTTTGGTATATTTATTAACAATATTTTATTATGGGACTTTGTTCAGTAATTCTAATGACTTATTTCAATTAATTGATCTTATTCGTATTTTATTTTGTTGACTAATTAGTAGCTTGACAGTCCGAACCACCCACTCTGCCTTGAACAGCTGTAGCTAGCCTGGGTTGAGTCTGGCCGAACATCTCGTTATTTTTCCTTCCGGCGAGAAAATAAAAAGGAAGGAAAAATAGCTTGGGCCAGCTATAGGTGACGTGGTGCGTTGACGAGACAAATTTACGTTACAAATTTGGCGCCCAACGTGGGGCCTGACTGTCAAGTCTTTTATTTAATTGGAAAAAAAAAATTAATTAACTTTCTTTCAATTCAAGTTTATTTTATTTTATTTTATTCTTTAACAATTTCCATTCTTTTAATTATTCTAGACTCTTTTATAATTTATGAATTGTATCATTTAACAATAGCAGTTCTTTTTATCTAGATATTTTTACAATTGTTTTAACTGGTTTTATTTTATTCAGGAATCATTGACATTGTAATATTCGGCAGTATAGTTATCCCGCTACGCATTGTAGTAAGCCTTCGTGAGGCACCCGGTAGACCAAGCTGGCTCGCATTGTCTAGGGCTGCGCTCGAGGCCGGCCGTGTTTACGTTTTTTGTGTGTCGCCGAGTGAGTAACAGTCTTCGATGTTGGAAACTGGTGCTCCCGGCTGATGTAATATTATTTCTCGCTTATTATAAGACTTTGGAATATTATTTGAAATCATATAGAGTCGAGCGAATTTGCGGGTCCCGAGCCTATGTTGGCGTTGACTAGAGAGAAGTAATCGTTTCGTGCTATAGTAGATATTGAATTGATTTATTCATTTGTTTTATTTCTTATTATTATTGTCACTCTCAATTAATCAATTTTATTGTATTATTATTATTATCATTATTTTTAAAAAATATTTCTTTTTGTTTTTTCATTTATCTCATTTCTTTTTTGTTTGGTTTTTTTTTGTTATTTTATTCATTATTCCACGTTTCTTATGACCAGGTGTAAGCTCGCCTTACTAACCTGGATTTATTATTTTTTTTTAATAATTGGTTTTTTTTATATTATCATCTTTTAATATAATTTTTTTTTCCCTCCCGTCATTTGAGCGAATCTTATACCGGGCCTGGTCCTGTTAATTGAATATAATTTTTTTTTAATTCCCCTTCTCTTTGGTTGGCCTTACATTATAATCCCGGTAGGACTCGCCGCTCCTCGTTATTGCTCTTTTGTTTTTTTGTTTCTTAATCTCGTTTGTTTTATTCTATTGTGTTTCCGACTGATTGATATAGTTAAACAATAATCATTGGTTTATTTATTTATTTTGTTTGTTCTATTTATTCAACTGTCCTATTTTTTTATTTTTTTTATTTTTATTATTTTGTTTATTATTAGTTTCTATAATTTTTGTTATTAGGCTATTTTGTTTCTAATTAGTGGTCCCGTCCGGATCACTTATTAATGAATCAATCTCCTTTCGTGATTTAGTTGTTTATTTGTTTTTTCATTGGTTTTATTGTTTTTATTATTGTTATTATTGGTTTATTCGGTCATCTTTCTTTATATATATATATATCTTTTTTTTTGAAAATTTTATTTTATTTTATTTTATTCTTTCCCTTGAAAAGGATTTTCTGTTAGTGGCCTTACCGTATAATCCCGAAAAGACTCACCGCTTCTCGGGGACCGACAACATTGTTTTTTTATTTCGCTAATTTACATTTTGTTTTGTTTATCTTTTGTGTTTTCTTCCAATTTATATTATGGTAGAATAATTGTTTATTTATTTGTTGTTTTTTTTGCTTTTGGTTATTTATTTATTTATTTTTTTTCTTTCGTATTACTTTTATTTATTTATTTATTTATTTATTTTGCTTACTTGGATTATTTGTTTTTTTGTTTTTTGGTGTTATTCCGTTTTCCCATTCCACAGGAGATACAAGTTATAGCCGAACAACGATCTTTCAGCTCGTATCCGGGGAAGAGAGAGATAACCGGGTGATATATTTTTTTTTTGCGGCCTTCCCGGATTCATTCAAATCTTTTTCTTTACCCTATTTGTTTAATTGAGGGGTATATTTATTTATTTATTTATTTATTTATTTAACTTATTTAGTTGTTTTATTTATTTATTTATTTAAATAATTTATTTAACTCATTCATTTGTTTGATTAATTCATCTATTCAATTGATTTATTTATTTCTCTTCTCTTTCCGCGTGGGTTAAAAATGGTTTTATCCAGGACTCCCGGGGAAATAGCCTCACTTACGGAGGATGAGGTTAAAGCCGAATTAGCTTCCCGAGGGTTGCCGACGGGAGGTACATCCGCTACTATGCGGGAAAGGTTGTATTTTTCGGGGATATTAGCGAACCCCAACGATTCCGCCACCGGGTTAGTCACGGTACAGGAAGAAGACAACCCCCCTGCACCAAATGGGGCCATACCGTTGGCACCCGTGGAAAATGATCAGGCAATGATCACGAATCCCTTCCACCATTCGTCCCCGGTCAGAACGAGTCATCCACATTCCCGTCATTCGACGTCGGCAATCACTGCGTGCGACATTTTGAGAAAGTGGAATGTTTCGTTTTCCGGTAAACCAGACGAGGAGGTCGGTGAATTTCTCGCGCGCGTTGAGGATAGTCGGGGCCGTGTAGCCATTTCGGACCGGGATATGATAAATTGCCTACCCTTGTTCGTGAAGGGGATAGCATATCATTGGGTTAAGTTGAAACGTTCCCGATGGTCTTCATGGGAACAATGCAAGGAGGCCTTTCAACAGCGTTTTGGGGATCCGGATTTTCAATTCTCGCTGCGTGAACAAATTCGAACGCGAACGCAGGGACCAGAGGAACGGGTGGCAGATTTTTTCACCTGCATGTGGAACCTATTCATTAGAGTGGTTCCACCGTTCACAACAGAGGAACAGGTGAAGATCACCTTTCGGAACCTGCTGCCTAGACTCCAGGTAGCTATAACTCTTACCGACACCATGGACTTAAAGGGTTTGGAAAGAACGGCCATCCGAGTGGAGTGTAGCTACTCTGCCGCCAGCGCATATCATGCACCCCCAGCTCCGGAGAGGTCGATGCTCCCGGAGTTTGCGTATCATCCACCGGTGAGGCCAAGGAACCGCGTCACCTTTGGAATGGTGGATCCGAGTCCAATACCAACTGGTGAGAACCTGGCTTCCCGGTGGTTTATCAACCCTTTTGAGGGAGGGCATTCGAGGAATTTTATTTCCACCTCGCCTCACCGGACCAACTTTGTGTGTCAGCCAAGATGAGACTCGGCAGGGAGTTACCTGGACCAGTATGTACCGGTGCCGTCCCGACCAGCTATACGATCGGAGGGGGCTCCAATACCAAGAGTAACCGCAACCAGCACTAACCCATTCCTGCACGAACCTGCTGTACCGAGGGAAAATCAGGGGTCAGCGACAGGCGTTCAACCTTCCGACAGGTCGGTCATCTGTCACAACTGCGGGATCGCAGGCCACTTTGCAAAGGGATGTGCGGTACGGAAAGTGGTTCGCTGCTACCGATGTGGTAAAGAGGGCGAGACCACCCGAACGGCCCACAACTGCACGGGAAACGGATATGGGAGTCGCCGTTGAGGGGAGAAGCGACTTCCTCGATTCAAAAAAATTCCCCATTGACTATCCCGGAATACCTATGTAGTCCGGTAGGAGACAACAGCCAAGCCCGACAGGTCCTAGTTATCTGCATCGAGATTTTCGGGCGACCACTGCGTTGGTGGACTGCGGGGCAACTAGCTCCTACATCAGCACGGAGGGACTGTTGGGGATGGCCAGGTTGGGATATTCTGGACGGCCAACACCCGAACACCATAGCACCATCGCCAATGGACAGCAGATTACGTGCACGGAGGAAGTGGAGTTCAACGCAACGTTGAAGGGTCGTTGGAGTAGGCTCACTGCAAGAGTCTATCCCGACCTGCCGGTTCCATTGCTATTGGGCCTCGACTCTCTTTTCCTGCTAGAGATTGGAGTGGATCTTAGGAGGCGCAAATGGTTTTTCAGCGGGGAAACCACAGAGTTCGACTTCGAGCCGGTAGAAGTAATAAAGGACGATAACACCATGATGCCAATTACAGACCTGACGGAGGCCGAAACCGTTCGCTTGGAGGAATTCCTGTCCATCCAAGTTCCAAGATTGAAATCAGCTCCCGGGGTCACCAACTTGGTAGTCCACCATATCGATGTTGGTGATGCCAGACCCATCAAACAGCGATGGTATCCATTCACTCCCGTTATGAGGAAAGCGATGGATCAGGAAGTTGACCGCATGCTGGCGGCAGATGTCATCGAGCCTTCCACCAGTGAATGGAGCACTCCGATCGTAATGGCTGCAAAACCGAACGGCACCTTCCGGTTTTGCTTAGATTTCCGTAAGGCGAACGAGGTCTCTAAAAAAGACGCATACCCCATACCGTACATGAGTCATATCTTGGATTGCTTAAGGTCGGCCAAGTACATTTCTACACTGGACCTGAGTCAGGCCTTCCATCAGATCCCGCTGGACCTGGAGTCTCGAGAAATTACAGCATTTACAGTTCCCCATAGGGGACTATTCCAGTTCAAGAGGATACCGTACGGGTTGACCACCGCTCCCGCTACATTTCAGAGATTGTTAGACCGGGTTATTAGTCCCGATATGCAACCTCACGCGTTTGCCTATCTGGACGATATTGTCATTGCCACCGACACTTTTGAGGAACACCTGGAGTGGTTGAGGCGGGTTTTCGAGAAGATCATGGCGGCAGGGTTGTTGATCAACCCGGAGAAATGTGCATTTTGTCGAAAGGAACTGAAGTACTTGGGTTTCTTGATTAACCGCCGCCACCGCCGCCGTCGCAGTATAAGCTTATTTAAGAGTCAGCTGATTGATTTTGATAGACACTCATCGATATGGATACACGTTGGAAACATCCATGGACAGCTGTGATAAGCGGTCCTACGGGTTGTGGTAAAACATATTTTGTAAAAAAATTCTTTAAATACATGCGCGAAATGACGGATGTCCCGTTCGAGCGTATACTTTTTTATTACTCAGAGTGGCAGTCCGGGTATTCAGAGTACGGTGATAAAATCGACTTTCACGAGGGTTTACCGCAAGCAGCAGACTACTCGAATGATACAAGACCTAAACTTGTGGTCATTGACGATCTAATGCGCGAGGCATCCAACAATACTGTGGTCGATCTTTTCGCCAAGGGTAGCCATCATAAAAATCTTAGTGTCATTTTCATCACGCAAAATCTCTTCCATCAGGGTTACGGGCAACGCGATATCTCCTTAACGTTTTCGCTACGGGCGGGTTCTCCGCCACGGTACTTCTGCTGAACGGAGCGTCGCGACATCACTGCACGCTACGCGATGCCGACCGTCAGCGAGAGTACCGCGGCGGAGAACCCAAGCTGCTTGAATGTTTTCGGACGAAAAAATTTTTCTCCAAAGGGTATTTATAAATAAAGAGTATTCCAGGGTATTTATAACGTCTTAGTATGCGCTCTTTAATTTATAGTATGAGAGGAAGTAACATTATGCAATATAATATAATATAATAAAACAATATAACATATTATAACACAATTCTACAAATAATACAAATAATATAACATAATATAATACAATTCTAATAATGTAACTGCGTATGATATTTTTTAAAGCATGGTGTTACACACAGGCCAACATTGCAAATTTCGCATTCGTATCGCGATGTCTTTTTCTTGTCATTTCTTGAACAAACTACACACTTTCGCAGCTGATTTTTCGGTTGCCAGCAACAAATGATGCAAAAAAAACACTATCAGTGCATGCCCAGAGTCAGAAACTTATGCAAAACGGTTGGCCGCAATAGCTCAGTGGCATCTTGCGGAGGGCCACTATAGTGGCCCGTAGTACCTCAGTGGCATCTTGTGAAAGGCCACTATAGTAGCCCGTAGTAGCGAAAGGGTTAAACGCTAATTATATCGTTGTCTTCAAAAATCCGCGAGATCGCGCGCAAATACAGCACCTAGCCCGTCAGGTATGTCCCGAGCATCCGCGATTTTTGCAGGAGGTATATTTCGATGCAACGGCTGCACCGCACGGCTATCTATTATTCGACTTGAAACAATCGACGCCTGATAATTGTCGATTTCGCGCCTGTATATTTCCCGATGACCAATACCATTACGTTTACGTGCCTCAAAAAGCAATAAAAGTTCGCGATGCGACGCGCGATGTACCGGTAATGCGCTTGTAATGGCGTTGTGCGGACCTCTCGATAAAAAGCAAATAATTATATTGCAAGCGCTGTGTTATCTGAAGCAAGAGCAACGACGTGCAATTTTGCGCAAAGCAGATGTAGCGCTCGTACGCTGTATATGCGAGTGTGCTCTAAACGTTTTACAGGGAAACGTGAGTCTGAACAACGTGCAAAAGAATCATCTTCGGAGGCACGCGACAATTCTTCGATGGCTAGCCGCCAAAAGGGGAAATTGGAGCGGTAAGAGGAAGATCATCGTCGAGCACTGTGTCGGATTTCTCAAGTTGCTTCTTGTGCCTGTCTTGGCCTACACGAGCCATGGAATATGCCAGAAAGATGGTACTTATACCTCATGATAACATACATCGTCTCGGTGGACTCGCCACTACTGCTGCTGCTGCTACTACTACTACTACTACTACTACTACTACTAGTGCAGACTCCGTTGCCCTCCGTACAGACTACCGGTACGCCATTATCGCGCCTCGACTCTGAGGTTAGTGAAATTCTAAACTCTCACTCGTATAAGAGCGAGAGAGAAAAATGGATAGCGTACCAGCAGGTTTTACAGCGTTATCTTCATATGGTCGAGGACGATAATGCAGTATCGAATATTTCATCAAAACAAAAAATAGCAATACTCGATAGTCACGAGAATAAATCCGACGACGTTTTAATGAACAAAGTTAAATCTCGACTCAATGACACACTTATTATCGATAGCGTACCAAAAATATTTTAATCGAAAGCAATATCGTTGCTTCGCAATTTGCATCGCAGCGCCGTCGATAAAAAAATGACATGGGATCGTAATGGTGTTGTGTCCATAGACGGTAGAAGAATTTCAAATTCCGATATCGTTGATCTTGTTAACGATGCTATGCGAGCTAGAAAACGCGAGAAACCCATCGGACGATCTCACTTTGCCAAACTCCTGCGAGCGATACAGATGCCACGCGAATTTATCGGCAATCCCGAGTTACTACACGAGCCTACACCTACATCATCCTCGACACCGCAGCGGCGTCTTATTTTACCACGCGAAAGCGATAGTAGCAGCAGCAACAGCAGCAACAGTAGCAACAACAACGAGGCCGAGACCGTACACTCAAACAGAGACTTAATGCTCACGGCTGAAAACGACATCATCGAGGGGGAGGAAGGGGACGAAGAAGAGGACGAACGATTGCAAAACATCGCGCAAGTACAATATCGATCTCGCGCACCGTTAGAAAAGAAAAAGAAAAAGAATCCATTTAACTGGTCATCGTTAAATATATGAAAATTCTTCAAAAAATCTATTATGACACCACTCATCCTGCGTCCTATTCTCGAGCTATAAATTTGGCCCTGGTGGATCGAAGAGTAGCGCGAAACAATATTTTACCATGTCTCGAGACACAGGATTCATATAACATGCATCGTCTTATGCGACGACGATTTCCCCGTCGTATGTATACAACGTGAGTAATATAGACGATGTATGGGAGGCTGATTTAGCTGATCTTCGCTCGATAGCCACGTACAACGATGGGTACGCATATCTGCTTGTTGTTATCGACGTGTTGAGCAAATACGCGTGGGTCGAGGCCTTGCGTGACAAAACGAGAGCAAGTGTGGCCCGCGGTCTCACACGCATACTCGCACGCAGTAACAATCGTCGCCCGCAGCAATTGCAAACTGATCGGGGCAAAGAATTTATTAGCACTCCATTTCAGCAAATTCTCAAGAAAAAGAATATCGATTTTCGCGCTGCTCGTAACCTTGATATAAAAGCCTCGATTGCCGAACGCTTTAATCGAACAATAAAAGAGCAAATGTGGCGCTACTTTACATACACGCGAAATAAGCTTTATATCGATGTTTTACAAAATTTTTTATATGCTTATAATCACACCAGACACAGCGGAACGCGTATTCCCCCGGGCGAAGTAACCCTCGAAAACGCCTCTATAGCCCGAGACAATTTAGCACGGCGTTACGAGCGTAATGCGAAAAAAATTAACAAGCCTAAATACAGCGTCGGTGACTTGGTACGTATCAGTACAGCTAAAGCAGCTTTCGTGAAAGGATATGAGCGTGGTTGGAGTAACAAATTATTCAAGATTCAACGAATATCAGTGAATCGAGAACCATTCGTGTATATTTTACACGATCTGAATAACGAGACTGTTGATGGTATTTTCTACGAGGCAGAATTATCGCGAGTACGAGTACCTCCGTAATCTGAGAAGACGAAAGAGAAGAAGAAGAGGACAAAGAGGAAGAACGCACGGAATCACCGTCCTTGATAAATATGAGCTCCAAGGATAGCTCTTTTTTTGTCGTACTACCGAGCAACAGTAGTATACAGTATTTTCCGAATAATACGACGACAAAATTTATTACAAAACTACCGCGTCAGACACGTTTGCACGGAGAATGGTCTGTTTCTCTTGTGGAAATTGCTTATCCGATGACTCTTTTACATGTTCCTACTGTAGGAAATCTCGTAACTTTTGAGGATGGTGATTAGGATTTATCGGGTTTAAATCTTTTAACACGGAGACGCTCTGATAGAGACCAAGTTCCACCTGGTGTATATCGCTCTATAGACGCTCTTTTGGAGAGTATAAATAAGCTACCTCACGTGGCCGGTCATTTGCGCTTTAAATCGCTTCCGAGCGGGCAAATCGAAGTGGCCCGCGTATGCGACGATCTACGATACCATGACTTTCGCGTATCACCCGCTATCGCGAGGCTCTTAGGATTCTCGGAAGAGGCTTGTAGGTCTGTAATGATAAAGCCGCATTGCGAATACACAGGGTCGAGCCCAGCATCTCTCACCGGTGCTATACCAGGTAGCATGTTGCTATACACAGATATCTGCGAGAGCTATATTACAGGCGATGTACAAACACACCTCTTACGAGTCGTCCCTATTGATACTGATGACTGTCAGTATGGTTCGATGAAAATTAAATCGTTTTCAACGCCACGATATATACCTTTCTTGCGCAATAATTTACACACTATCGAGATCGATATAAGCGACGAATTTCGGGATCCTATACCATTCGAGCGGGGAACGTTGACTGTGACACTACATTTCAAAAGGTCCCACGATTGATTACATCGCTATGGATGATATTGACAGTGTGCAGCACGGATGGGGCCGTTGCAGGTACGGCGGTATTAGCCATGTTTATATCGGAACACCTAATCAACGAGGACACGGTATCGGCAGCTTTCTCGGGGGCCTTTTTCGTCGAGTGTTACCACTTTTAAAGAAGGGCGCTAAAGCAGTTGGAAAAGAGGCATTGCGCGCTGGTGTAAACGTATCCGGTGATATCCTCGATAGAAATATAGCTGTGAAAGAAGCTATTCGCTAGAGAGCGAGAGAATCAGGCAATAATCTCAAACGCAAAGCCTCTGAAGAAATTGACACTCTCATGGGGGGTCTGGTTATAAAAAGCGCAAAATTTCGCGAACTCCTCATTCATCGGACGAACGTAAACCACGACGTATCTGCCGTAAAAATAAAAGTGTAATAAAGAGAAAAGTAATAAAGAAGTAGAAGAATAATAAGAACAATAAGAAGAAGAAGAAGACTCGTCAACGAACAGTTGCAGATATTTTTGGATAGCTGAAACAAGATGGCTTTTCTACATGCGCACTGGTGCGAGTGTCTTAAATCGGAACTTGAATTATTTTCACTCCCACCGACGCAAACTACTATCGAAAGCTCCAATTGGGTGCATTACAAACCAATATCTTCGCTAACAGATGATTCACCGATTGAATTTGTTATTCCTGGACAGGGTGATGAGTATATCGATCCCGCGCATACTATGCTTAGTCTGAGAGTGAAAATAACATCTCCTACTGCGGAAAATGCCGCGGGTACAGCATCGAAAGTAAGTGCCGGCCCTGTAAACAATCTCTTGCATTCTATGTTTAATCAGGTGGATGTATACCTGAATCAAAAATTAGTTTCACCTCCAAACAATGCCTACGCTTATCAAGTGTACATAGGAACACTTTTGAATTACGGTCCAGCAGCAAAAAATTCGCATCTCACGAGTGTTCTCTGGTACGACGATACCCCTGGAAAAATGGATGATATAACATCGGAAAATACGGGTCTTGTGAAGAGAAACAATTTTTAAATGTCGAAAAAACTGTAGACTTGCTTGGTCATCTGCATTGCGATATATTCAATCAGGAGCGGTTCCTACATCGTCTTACTGTGCCTCTTATTTTATAATCGAGGTCCCTCGCGGTACGGTATCATATTCTGCGCCTTTTACTGCAGAGCAAGCGCTTCGCGAGGAGCACAGCGCAAAGCGGTACGCACGTGCAAAACCGCTGTTACTGCATTCAGAGCGCTGGACACCTTAGTTATGATTCAGAGGGCGGTTTGCTACCTTCAAAGCCCGTGATACCAACCAGCAGCATCCTGAGCATTCAGTCTGTCTTCAACTTCGTGATCGCGCAGTCAAAAACGTATTTTTCGCAATGTATCCTCGTTACGAGGCTAGCGGGTTTTCGGAGTCCTCAGTGCCGAAATAGTCATCGGGTACGATGGCGGCGTCATGGACGAGAGCTTCGAGAACTCCGAGCTTCCTGAAGCAGACGATGCTCGGTTATGAAAGTGTAGACGCGCGCGCGCGAGCGTGTGTGTGTGTGTTTGTGTGAGTGAGATAGTGAGAGACAGGAGTTTAAAATCGCCGTCGAAGGAAAGTGGACGTCAACAACAACAGAGGTAAGTACCTAATTTTTTTCCTTTTTTCAAGTATGTGTACACCTTCGCTCCATCCTTCTCTTATTTCTAGTCTTTCTTGTTCACCAGAGTACCCACACCACCTCACTTTACCATCTCCACGTTACCGACACTGGTTAAGCAGAGTGGGTAGCGCGACGGTGGAAAAGTGGGGTGGTGGGGGTAGCCGCGTGGTGGGGAAAGGAGTGGGGATAGGAGTGGGATGGAGCAAAGGTGTACACATACTACTCATGCACTATGCAAAAAAATTTCTAAAACTACTACTATACGAACTTTTACTAGACATCAAAAACAAAATATTATTCATATATGTCACTTTTTGACAACTATACTATAAGAAGCAACATATATAAATACATATATCAAAAAACATATTGTTATGTAACATATATTGTTATGTAACATATAAACATGCAATAATAATGTATGGAACTTTCCAAATATAAAATGGATGTTACTTATGTAATGGTTTGCTGTACATCCTGATATGTACAATACAATTATTCATTTTAAGCTTCGTCTTACATCTGCTGAAGATATTTATATTTAATGCATATATTTCAGAAATATACAAATGTATCCCAAAAAATATTCATAAAAAATATATGAATATTACAGCAATAAGAAATTTATACGCGGCACACTATGCAATGTATTTTTTTGAGTTTGGGTAAGCTGCAGCTTTTTGAAATCCTGAAATAAAATGTTTACAAGAAGTTGCATTTAATTATGCCGAGGACAAAGTACTAACCAAAAAGCCATGTAGTATACCAAAGTGTAAAAGTGAAGTTTAAAATATGCAATATTTATTGAAAAATAAGTATAAGCACTTTATGCATAAAACAGATGTGCAAAAGTTAGTAAATATTGCAAAACAGGCTAACTCATTAAGACTCACTTGTTGCAGGAGTATAGATGGCATCTGAGCCGCATATAAACATGAATATTAGTTTGACACGATCATTTTTCTATCTATCATGACACGATCATTTTTTTATCAAGAAATATTAAATATATATTCAATAAAAGAAAGTTAAGAATACAGGCCTAAATATCTAAATATATACATACCCGTGGGGCACGTTTAAAGTTGCTACATATCATATTCAGGAACATTTTCTGGATGCTAGGAAAATCCGCTGTTATCTTGTCCCATGTTTCCTCATTCTTGCTATGCTCCAGTGTTCGTTGTCTCGTGCATTGGATAACACGCTTTTGATTTTAAAGTAGTGCTCGACAACGTTTCACCTTGTTACGAATATTATGAACATTTGCAGAACGAATTGTAATAACGTTTACAGGTCGGAGACCCACTGGCTCAAAATTAGAATTGTCTCCAACATTTTCAGAATTCTCTATAGCGATGCTGGTGTCAATTTCAGCAGAACTGGCAGTACTGGCACAATCTACTGCAATGCTTACATTTGATAAATATAATGTAGGCATTGCATTGTCCATAAGACATCGTTTTTGCCCATAAGAAATTATCATTTCGTCTGCAAAATGTAGAGAACAAATTCTTAATTTTGTCTTTTTTTCGCTTGGTGCATCTGTAACATAAAAATTTAACTTGACTATGTAATCAGCATATTAAACAATGCAAATTTTTCATTGATTTATTATAGACTTACCAATCATGTTGTTCAATCCGATTCTGCTTAGCCATGCTTGTGCTTTCCAATCTTCTTTGGGTATCCTATGGTTAGGAACCTGTGAAGAGGATTTACAGCTTGGTACGCAACACCTTTTAACCATGATGTTACACAGGAAAACCTAAACAAACTTACATCACAAAAACTTTTAAAAGTCTAAAAAACTTTGATATATTATGTGTCAAGTACATCACTACTACGTAATTTTACTATTATTTCTATATTATTACTACTATTATTACTATCAGGAGTACAAATTGAAAATGCGGGATTTTTTTCTATTTTTGAACGTTTATTCTGAAAAAATGGTAACAAATGAATTATTCAAAGTATTGTCCATCGCTAGCCACAACTTTTTCCCATCTTTCTGGCAATTTACGGATACCGTCGCGAAAAAATTCGGCCGGCTTGGCTGCTATCCAGTCATCGACCCATTTTTGGGCTTCTTCGTAAGAATGGAAGCGCTGGTCAGCTAGGCCATGTGTCATCGATCGGAAAAGGTGGTAATCGGAAGGAGCAATATCTGGGCTATACGGCGGGTGGGGTAAGACTTCCCATTTCAGCGTTTGTAGGTATGTTTTGACCGGCGCTGCAACATGTGGCCGAGCGTTGTCATGTTGCAAAATTACTTTGTCGTGTCTTTGCTCGTATTGTGGCCGTTTTTCTTTGAGTGCGCGGCTCAAACGCATCAATTGAGTTCGGTATAGTGCTCCTGTGATGGTTTCGTTCGATTTCAATAGCTCATAATACACCACACCCAGCTGGTCCCACCAAATACAGAGCATGAGCTTGGCGCCGTGAATATTTGGTTTGGCCGTCGATGATGATGCATGGCCGGGGTAACCATATGATTTTTTGCGCTTCGGGTTATCGTAATGGATCCACTTTTCATCACCAGTGACAATGCGATGCAAAAAACCCTTCCGTTTTTGCCGTTCGAGCAGCAGTTCGCATGCAAAAAAACGGCGCTCGACGTCTCTCGGCTTCAGCTCATACGGCACCCAATGTCCTTGCTTTTGGATCATTCCGAGGGCTTTTATACGATGGGAAATGGCTTGTTGTGTCACTCCCAATGAATCTGCCAGCTCTTGTTGAGTTTGACACGAGTCTTCATTGAGTATTGCCTCCAATTCAGCATTCTCAAACTTTTTCACTTGGCCCGGCCGCTCTTTGTCCTCAACGTCAAAATCACCACTTCTAAACCGCACAAACCATCTCTCGCACGTTGAAACCGATGGAACATGACTCGGATAAGCCTCGGAGACCAATCGATGTGCTTCAGCAGCACTTTTCTTCAAATTAAAGAAGTAAATTAAAACTTCCCGCAAATGCTGTTTTGTTGGCACGAAACTCGACATATTGAGAGCTCAAAAAAACTATGAATTTGACACTGCGACAAATTGACACATACTGAAAATTAAAGCTATAAGACGTAGCTTTGACATGAACATAGTCACAGTACTGCCTGATGCGTATAGCGTTAGTAACGCCATCTGTTATCAAACCCGCATTTTCAATTTGTACCCCTGATACTATTATTAATAATAATTAACGTACCTGAACGCAATCTGACCTGATCTTGAACGTATCTAAGTGTTTCTAAAACGTTTCGGAAATGTGGGATATAATACACAACGGCAGCAACTTTTTTTTGTCAGTTCACACGCTGGCTCACTTTCACACTCCGCGTCACGTGACTCGTTTTAGTTCGTTCAGAGCTGAAACCACAGGTAGTTGGCATTACCGTCGATTCGTTACCCCTTTCACGGTGCGAGTTTGTATCCCCTGGCGAACGTCAAGCCGATCTTTTTAGACTTTCAGATACTTTCGGCTTCCGCAACCTTTTAACTCAAGCTTTATTTGGTTTCTTGTTCCAACAAATTCAACGACACTTGTCTTTCGGGCTTCTAACCGAATTCTTCTATTCGTGTGTATGGATTTGCTATCAAAGGACGCTTCGGACTTTTTATTTCTACCGGTAATTCTTCAACGTGCATCGTCGAATGTCCGACTTACGCCCGCACTACTCGCGTTCACTCGTGCGGAGCTATCTCAGCGACAATACAAACAATTTGGTACAGTTCAGTTAACGGTCTCTTCTCTCTCGGAAGCCATTGTACCGGCTCTCTAGCCTCGTGGTGCGCTTCGTTAATATTTAAGAGTCATCGAGCGAGTGCATACAAAGCGCCATGTGGCCAAATAACAAACTACGATTTCGTAGTTTTCGGATTTTGCCGAAAATACAATAGTATTATATGAAAAAAAAAATAAAAAATGAATTCTCTGGTTTAGTATCATTTATGGTCTGGTCCGTCTCGCCATGCAATTTTTTTTGCTTAGACACAATAAATTATCGAAAATTCGAGACGTCGTTAGGCATGACGCTTTTCTCGCGAACTCAGTAATTCATTTAATAACAATTTTCACGCATATCTGCCACACTTCACTGGACCAGACCGCAAAGCTTACCACTGCAGTGCACTTTAAAAAAATTCTTACTTGTTTCGTTGAAAATCCAAGCGATGATCCGAAAAATACGAACGGATACGTCAAAGTCATGTTCGCGGCCATATTGCAGTCTATGCTATGTAATCATTAGTTCCAGCTCCTGACGGTAGATTCGTAACGCACGGTTGTCGACATAAGTGGATAAGCAGGCGTTAAGGCATCAGCGTAAAGCGGGCCTCGAGATAAGACATTTTTTTATTCTGACTCAATGTCGCTGTAGAATCTATGTTGGTTTCTCGATAGAAAGTGTTACGTCCAGCGTCCTCATATGAATATATTATTTTAATTTTTTATAAATGCGTTGGGTCACTGCGGTGCCCGTATACTGCTCTGCTTACCATAATATAAATACTATTTCAGTAAATACTATTAATTAATATCTTACTTTACTACTCAAATTAATTAAATAAAAAAAATAATAATAACAACAATATAATAATGAGTTTTGCAATGTAGGCACCACATATACATTTATATTTAGGTACGCAGACATAGATCTAACATACTACATACCTATACGAAATGGTCTGTGGGGAATGCAATGAGAGGAAGGCAGATGCAAATAATCAAAGCACACTCTTCTCAATCGATTTATACTCGTCGCATTAACTCAAAAACCAAAAGTCGGAAAAGGTTGGCAATAGAACTATCCTTAATCTACAACCCCTGGCTGTTCAAATTCAGGGGGTGCCAAATCACTGTACTAAGAAATAAGTGTGGTTCAGTGGTTAGCCACTATTGGGAGCGAATTAAGGGGGTTCGCCTGTATCTGCCTCTACCATTGATCATTCCCTAGCACCCTCCGCTTAGAATTAAGAGGGACTTATGCCTGTATGATACCATAACATCCACGGTAAGGAATTTTGTTGTCGGCCGATCTAATACCATTGATGTAGTCGGCACCGATAAGGGCAATGTAACCAAAAACTATCATAACATCCACGGTGAGGAATTTTGTTGTCAGCCGATCTAATACCATTGATGTAGTCGGCACCGATAAGGGCTCCTATGTAACCAAAACTGCCAAGATAACCTTGCAGCCACCTTGAAGTACCGTGAGGGAATTATTACTCCCTCCACGAGTCAAAGATGCACAGTAGAATGATATTTAAGCAAGTAAAGCAGAACAGATCAGTTTAGCAATTTTCGCACAGTCTTCATCAGTCTTTCCGGTCTAATTAACTGATCAAGTCATCAGGCATCAGTCCCACGCGACACTCAAAGAGTAATTTTTAATTGATGTATTTACGTGTTTCACAACGGATTAACGCGCTTGGGAAGGTGACGAGCCTCTCAACGGTCAGTGCATTAAAGCAAACACCGGTTTTTGTTGAGTTCTCGTGTTATAAATTAACGCGAGCCGAACACTAAAAGCGTTAACATTCGGAACTAACCATTATTGAATACACAAGTGTCAAAATAAATTCATCATCAAACAATTAAATCGTGAGTGATTCAAATTCAAACTATCCTCCTACATTCGACGGGGATTGAACGTCATCCCTAGTATCAAGCAAATACCACAGTGACTATAACCCAGGGAAACTACGTGTTGAGTCGGTTCGGTAGTGCAGGTCCCTTGCGGAATTGATGCACGCCTACTGTCTTGGCATTGTACGGCCCCTGGAGGAACTCATTGACAGTTCATTAATTTCATACGGCCATCAGGTTGACCTCGTTTCAATTTAGCCGCACACACTGCGCTGATCATTTTGTGCAGAACCCTTGTGGAACACATGCACGATTAGCGTTGAGGTGTGATGTGGTTTGTTGAGGAGGGATTCGACTTGTAGGTACATAACTATACAACCCAGGAAAAACTACGTGTTGAGTCGGTTCGGTAGTGCAGGTCCCTTGCGGAATTGATGCACGCCTACTGTCTTGGCATTGTACGGCCCCTGGAGAAACTCATTGGCAGTTCATTAATTTCGTATAGCCATCAGGTTGACCTCGTTTCGATTTGGCCACACATACCGCACTGATCAACCTGTGCAGAACCCCTGCGGAACACATGCACGATTAGTGGTATAGTATGATGTGGTTGGTCGAGGAGAGATCCAGCTTGTAGGTCTATAACTCGTCAAATTCAACAAACGTCGTCCTAGCTCCTCCATCCCAGACCTCCTTCTTCTATCGTCATAGAACATTCATGGCCAGACGACGCGGAGGCCGCAAATACCAAATCCGTAGAGTGCATTCAATCGTTGCTCAAACACTGAGCCTAGTGAATTCCCTCAAAGACACGCTCACACCGGAGAAAATCGCAACCGGTTTGATCGCCCTCAGTGAACCCATTAATAACTGTCGTTTACCAAGGGGCAACAACCGTACTGTTGCAAAAGTAGTTCGACGAGCGCGTGCAATACAACCTCCGTCAAAACCGGTCATAGTCAGTAACGTGTCATACGCGGGACCTACGATCATTATCGCCGAAACCAGAACAGCAGTACCTGCTGTACCGGACCATCCAGTTCCTGAACCAGCGGTTCCAGTACCAAGGAAGAACCCAGAAGCTATTCCACGACAACCAGCGACCCGTCGGCGATTCACCAAGGTGGTCCAGCGAAAGCATCGTACAAGCATCAAACTGAGCAACATCCCAGTCATCACGATTGATTAGAACATACCCGCTACGCCCTACGTTCAACCACGCAGCCTAACACAATGAACGGCCGTAACCGGTGAGTAACCAAACATTAGCATTCTTATAATATTCGTGTTACATCGAGGGACAATTTCTGTTCAGCCCACATTAGTTAAAATTTCTAAGGTTAGTGAAGGTCTCCTCCCTACCGGTGAAGCCCGGTTCAAGCGAGATCTAATTTCTGCCCGAAATCCTGTGGCGTCCTTGTGCGCATTTATATCTTGAGAATCAAGATCTGTTGGTAGGACGTAACAAAAGTTCATAAGATCGAGAGGCCGTGTTTCAAAAGAACGTAAGTTCGTATTCCTCGACTAAATATATGGGCGACATATGAAGAAATTGTGTGTACATATGCATGTGGAAATATATATCGGCGCTTACAGACATATGTGAAATATAGACGATTTTGGCGCAAAAAATGTATATAACATATATTTTTCATATTTATCATACGTTTCAGATGTATTTCACGATAAGTTTAGATTTTACGGGAATTTTCAAAATGTTTAATTTTTTTAATCTTACACTTTTTAAAGCTATAGTTCAATGTGACTTTCAACAGCATTTTTATAATTGATATGTATATATATTTATAGTTTCTATATTTTTTTAAACTAACACAGTTAAAGAATTTTTAATAACTCTATGTTATTTAATCGCGCAATTGTTTTTGCACTTGAAAAATAATAAATTTCCCAAGAACGTTTTTTTTTCGAGCAATATTAACGCTACATAAATTTTTTTCTTTACACTAATTGTTCTCCGTAAATTTGAATGGATAGCCATCTTGCTGCAACCGTCTATCAGCGCTGTCAGTGTCACGTTCAGGAACTATGCTCCGCTGTACCAGTTTCTGCTCCGAGCAAGCAGAGGTGTATGTAAATCTAACAATAAGTGTGACGTTCGAACTCCACCTATGAGTGCGAAAGAAATAAGCTAGTATGGCACTCACGGCGGAGTGAAAGTGAAACAGCACATTTGTGTAAGTATGGAGATAAACCTCTATAGTTGATGCTATATACGCTAGTACAAAAAAAATTGACTGGGAAATTTATTCTTTTTCATCCTACTTTCGAATAAAATGTAAATTTTAAAACATACAAGTTTCCCATTGTTAACAAGATCTCTGATGTACAACAAAGTTATTAAAATTTACATGATGTTGAATCAAATATATATACAAATATGGACTGAATCCGTGTGCTCTTTCTCTCATTCCATCGTGAGCGCTCTGAAGTTAGGTTCACATGAACAAGTACTGTAATTGTAATAATAACAGTAACTGTAATCGCTCAATTATTTTTGCACTTGAAAAGGAATGTATTTCCCAAGACAGTTCGTTTTTTCGAACAATATTGATGCTACAAAATTTTTTTCTTTTACACTTCTTTTTCTCAGTAAATTTGAATGGGCAGCCATCTTGCTGCAACCATGTATCAGCGCCACCAGTGTCACATTCGAAAAATATGCTCCACGTAATGTGTACGTATGGATATTAAAATTGACTCGCTGTTGAATAATAAAATATGTATAGAAATATTGACTGGATCCCGCGTGCTCTTTCTCTCACACCATCGTGAGCGCTCTGAAGTTAGGTACACATAAACGAGTAGGAATGACGGCCAAATCTTTTGGAATTTCGACATATACAATAGTACTTCTCATAGATTTTTTAAAACTCTTTTATTTTTCTGGAATCTCACCGAATATATTCAATCTAGTGTTACGTCCAAGTAACATGAGAAATTGCCCTGTTTTAGACCTTAGCTACGGCTAATTAGTCTGGGATACGGGCTCGGTGATTTGATCGTTAAAGATGTGAATTTACGAAGGGGTTTGAGAATGATAAAGAAAATGTAAATGGTGAGTTCCTGTTTGACAACCGGGAGTTCGAATGAAAGGAAAAGAGGTGTTCGCGGTGGTCCGCGCAACACCCTTATTTAATGGGGGAGGATAGGAATTCGCGGTGGTCCGCGCAATTCCCTGGTTAAATTGAGAGGAAATAGAGTTCGCGGTGGTCCGCGCAACACTATCGTAAGGGAGGAAAAATAGCGTTCGCGGTGGTCCGCGCAACACTATGGTGAAGAAGGAAAAATAGCGTTCGCGGTGGTCCGCGCAACACTATTGTAAAGGAAGAATTTAGAATTCGCGGTGGTCCGCGCAATTCTATTGGAGAGACGGAAGTTAGAGTCCGCGGTGGTCCGCGCGACACTATAATGAATGGGAGAGAAGGTGGTTAGAGTTCGCGGCGGTCCGCGCAACTCTAGATAATTTCGAAGACTGAATTTAAACTTACTCTTTACTATAGATTTGAAAAATAACGGAGAGCTGTACAATGTTTCAGCTTGTTCCGGTGTCGTTGAATATTTTACAAGAACTGATTTTTAGAGCACAATTTCGCTCTTTTTATACTAGTGTTTATGCTATCCTTGTCTAAAATTAGGGGTTGGAGAGGGCAAGTTCTTTGGCATCTCATTGGTTTGAACTTACCGTCTTCCCTTTCCTAATTTTCCAGATAGTTGGGGAGAATAGCTCTTATCTCTATACGTTCAAGGTCCATGTCATCCGCCTTCCGTTAGCTCTAGCGCCAGGGCCACCACTCAGGGTTTGCTCTGGTGCCCGAAGGGTAGTCGGATGCTAGGGGCAGTGTGGTGGAGTTACGGGGACGTAACACCTCCCTTCTGAGATCAAATGTCGGGTTATAAGTGTATTCGACATTTGAAATTTGAAAGAATGGAATGAAGCTCTTAAATGTAGCTTAAATTAAGTGATAAATGCGATAAGATTCTATATAATTATAGTCGTGATCAAAATAGTAATCCCGATCGTGCTAACATGATGCTTGTTGTTGAGGTTGATGTCAGCCCTTCAAGGAGAATGGACCGGCAGAAGAGTGTCCTGGAGTTGTTATGGCTGCCGTCTGTTGTTGGCCCCGCTCCGCTTCAACTTGAGGGGTGGATACATGTATTGCCAAGAGTTCGTGGTCTTCGTTTGGTCCCGTTGCTGGTTCCGGTGGTTCATTTAAATTCCTTTTTAAATGGAGTAGAAGGTGCGTTACGGAATCCCAGATTGCTCCGATAAGGAATAGCGACCATCCGTATACGGTATGAAGTGCATAACCGTGGATGATCGTGTCTACGATGAGTTTTATTATTCGAATTAGAAGTATGATCCCGATGAGGCCAGCGCTTGCGGTACCAAAGAACATGAATCGACTCCACATGTTGTCCCAAACAGAGTCGACGAGATTCTTTAGCCCATCTGTTCCCAGCATTTTTGAAAATGCGAGGTCTTGGTTGCCAATGGGTTGGCCAGTGATGCCTCGCGCAATTGTGTTAAGCACTGCTGGTTTCTCCACTGGGAACATAATGTGATCTCTGAGCTTCTCGAGATCTTCTTGATTATAGATGCCGCTGGTTGCCAAGGATGCTGGGCTAGTATATGTCCATGTTGGTTTGGTCATCGGCTTGATGATAGTTGGTGGTAGACTTTGGACTGGTCCTGGTAGGAGTTTGTACCAGGCGTCTCCCAAAAGATATTCAGATGGTAACAAAACGTCACACGTAATTTCTATGCCTGTTTGCATGATGATGTGAGTACGTGGTGACAGAAATAGGTTCTGGTTACCTCTGGAGATCGGGAGTTCGTGGTAGCAATTTTCGGTTCTCCGTACCTTCACGTCTACTGGAATGCACTTGATGATGTGGGCGACTTCTCCGGCAATTACTGCCATGTATCCAGGTCCCTTCATGAGATGATAGGCGAATTCATCCGGGGATTGTGTTGCGATGATGAGGGCGTTCTTCAACACTTGCTGCTCCAGATTGCATCGTTGTGTCAGCACGTCGAGGTACAACTGATTTATTTGATTTCGAATGTGTTTTTCGACGAATACAAATTTAGAGTTTACATAGGCGAATATGTCTAAATTTTCTACAGCTATTGGTTTTGGTTTAGCGAAAGTTTCTCCCCTTCTGGTTTCAAATATTAGTAATTTCGGATGTTCTGTGCGTATTAACGTGTAACCGCATAGTGGTTGTTCAGATTTCTTAGTTAATGCGAATGTTATGTCTTGAGTTGAAAGTGTGTAGACTGTTTGAGTGTAGCTATGTCCGACATCTTTAATTTTCTTTGCCATTCCTTCATACAGTACATCGTACCGATTGAATTTGCAATTATCTGAGGGAAGTGAATTCCAAAAAGTTTGTCCACCCTCAAGGTCTACACAATCTTGATTTGTTAATAGGCACGTCATTCCTGATTTTAGATTTATGTGATTAGTATTTAGATTTACTGCTGCATAATATTCTACGAGAGTGATTCTTACAGATGCTTGTACTACTACATCGTCCCAGCTTCCATAAGGGTCTGAGTATTGCGCACCATAACAAGTCCCGTCATTCTTAATCGAGCCTGCTAAGGATATGCTTCGTGTTGCGGTTTGATTTTTACGTAGTTCAGTTATCAGAGAGATTCCAATTTTTAAAATGCCTGTTAAATGCATCTGCTCACATGCGTCTCGATTTACATCTGCTAGATATTCTAATTGTCCGTGTGCTACTACTGAGATGTGCGAGCTCATACCGCAGTGGTATATCACTCGATGGATTTCTACTTTACATTGGATAACTTTATTGTTGATAAATTCGTTCAGTTGTAGCACTTGGATATACACGGGAGTCGCTACTATCTCTGGTCTCTTTATATCGCAGTCGCCTACGTCGATTAGAGAAAGTGTGGTTATATTTAGTTTCGATGATCCGCAATCGTATCCGATTATTCCCATTGTACCTGCTACCGCACCTAGCAGTATCAGGAAGGTTAATGTTCCCTTCATCATGTTGCAACACGATTTGAATATTCAATTTTCTTTCTTCTATTATATTTGTTTAATTATTTATTTATTTATTTATTGACTTATTTGTTTGTTTATTTTGTAATTTATTGTTTAGTTAAGCTGGAAAAGAAAAATATACATATATAAATTGAATTTACTGCCCCGTCGTTTTCGTTGTTGAAATGTAAGAATATTTCAGTCTGTTTATGTTGACAACACGAGGTTTTCGCTTTATTTGGATTTTGACATTCCCTTTTGGGAGTATTTCTAAAACCTCGTGAGGTCCAGTATAATGATCTTCTAATTTTCCTGGCTTAGGCCCCTTTAGTAAAAAGACGAACTCACCGACCCTAAGTGTCTGAGGATTAATTTTTCTGTCATAGATTTCTTTAGATTTGATTTTTGCATTGATTAAATTACCTCGCGCTAAAACTTGGAGTTTGTATAGGCGAGTTACTAATTTAGTAAGATAATCGTCGTATGTGTTTTCTTCTTCATTCGTTATCGGATCGCTCGATGGAAGTCTTGCTAGTCTACCGAATACTAGTTCGAATGGTGTATGTCGAGTACCTTCGTGAGTACTTGTATTATATGAAAAGGTTGCCAATTCTAACCAATCGTCCCATTCTTGATCTTGGTTTGCAAATTGTTTAAGATATTCTCCTAATACATGATGAGATCTTTCAATGGATCCGTTTGACTGGGGATGAAATGCTGTTGTTTTATATTGTTGAATTTTGAATCGTTTGGCTAAACTCTTTAATACCTTGCTGAGGAAATTGCTACCTTGGTCTGTTAGAACAGATCTCGGAGCGCCGAAAGTGCAAATAAATCTTTTTACTAAAGCATTACTTATAGTCGTTGCTGTTGCATCCTGCAGTGGAATTGCTAACGTGTATTTTGTCAACAGGTCTTGAATAGTTAGTATATAAACATTCTCGTCTTTGGTTTTAGCTAAAGGACCTACGATATCCATTGCAACCTTATCGAAAGCTACACCGGGCGTATCCGTTATGATCATCGGGTTTCGATTTTTAACTCTAACTAATTTTTTTAGTTGGCACCCTAAACAATTCCTAACGAATGCCTGTATGTCCTTTTTTATATTTTCCCAACAATAACGGTGCCTGATTCTACTGAATGTTTTTGATACCCCCTTGTGTCCTCCGAGTGCTGAACAATGTAATTCTTTAATAATCTCGCTTCGTTTAGACTGTTCGACGTATTGAACTGCACCTGTACAGATTATTATTTTTGTAAGTGTCGATTGACCTAGAGAGTGTAGGTGACTTCTAATTATCTTCCAATCTATTGATTCTACTTCATTTGTTTTTGCTATGCTGATTGTTTTTAATTGGAATTTATTAGCTAGTTCGCCGAGACTACACAATGATTTTTCTATATCTGATACTACAGCTGAGAGGCCTTCTTCAAATCGCCGTATCGGTAACGCTATGTGGATTTTACTGCCGTATTCTTTCATCTGCGCTTTTCCCGGCTGTAAGTCATTAAACCTTGGTAGTTCGTTGCGTGTTTGGAGTTGAGTTGAGCCTATATCACATGGTTCTCCCGAGGTGTAGATAAAATACGTATAATTGTCCTTCCTCATGAACAGTTGGTCTCTGGATTCGAATACATTTCGAGGATCCGGTGTGGTTCCCTGTTCCCTTCTCTTTTCTGGTTCTGAGGTTGATTCCTCGATCTCGCTATCGCTGCTCGATGATTCTGTATCGGTAGGTTGGTTTGTAATTGCGTCAGCTTCTTCGTGTTTGGTCTGTTTAGGCCGCTTAGGTTTGTTTTTACGTTTACCGATGCTTTCATTCTCTTGGGTTGGTTCAATTTGCGATATTTGTTTGTCGAGTTCATCTCTTAACCTTTGAGGTTCTCGTTTATTTCGTTGACTTCTTCTTAAGGGTTGTTCGTTATTACTCCTTGATTCTGGGTTTTGATGGATCTCCGCTTGGGTTGTAATCTGATTTGGTCGTTCTTTATTAACCCCTGATTCCGGTTCTTTCGTCGATTGTCTATTACCCTGAACGGTATGGACATTCTGTGGTTCGACAGGGTTTCTGGATAGAGCGTCTGCATTTACATTTATTTTCCCTGCCTTATAAACGACATCGAAATCGTACAGGCCTAATTTTAGTCTCCATTTTGATACTCGTGAGGCTGGATCCTGTGAGTTTTTAAACCATACGAGAGGTTTGTGGTCTGTGACGACCGTGAATTTGCGTCCATATATATATGGATGGAGTTGTTTGACCGCGTAGACGATTGCCAAAGCTTCCTTTTCGTATGTTTCGTATCGTTTCTCCGCGTCGTTCAAGGTTCGAGAGATGTATGCGATGGGTAAATCCTTTCCGATTTCCCCTTGAGATAGGATACCCCCGATGGCGTATCCTGAAGCGTCCGTCGTGACGAGAAACGGTCGAGTGAAGTCTGGATGTTGAAGTATAGGTTCTTTGCAGAGAGCATCCTTCAAATATTGAAAAACTAACTGTTCCCTGCTTCCCCATAAAAATGTTGTATCCTTTTTTAACAAATCTGTGAGAGGTTTAGCGATTTTCGCGAATCCCTTAATGAAACGTCGATAGTATCCGGTTAAACCCAAAAATTGCCTTACTCCCTTAACGTTTCGGGGGGCCGGATAACCTTTTACTGCTTCGATTTTCCTTGGATCAGGTTTAATTCCGTTTTCTGTTATTAAATGTCCCAAGTATGCGACTTCCTTTCGTAGAAATTCACATTTGTCGGGCTGTAGCTTTAGATTAGCCTCCTTGAGGCGGGATATTAGCTTCCTATATTTGATTTCATGTTCCCGAAGCGACGATGCGTATATTACAATGTCATCTAAGTAGACGAAAAGTTCCGCGCCTTGCAGACCACATAATACGCGGTCCATTAGTCTCTGGAACGTCGCTGGAGCATTTTTCAAACCAAATGGCATTCGAGAAAATTCATAATGGCCAAATGGCGTAGAGAAAGCTGTTTTATGTGCATCTTTTGGATTTAGATTTATTTGATGGAAACCTGATGCGAGATCGAAAACCGAGAAGTATTTCGCTCCTCCGAGTTGGTCTAAAATATCGATTATATTTGGGAGGGGATA
Organism: Cylloceria caligata; assembly: GCA_963942595.1. Taxonomy (NCBI): domain Eukaryota; kingdom Metazoa; phylum Arthropoda; class Insecta; order Hymenoptera; family Ichneumonidae; genus Cylloceria; species Cylloceria caligata. The sequence continues at coordinate 54,197,355 of OZ012705.1, forward strand.
TGAATCTCCGATTGTTTTTTCGTTCAGCATTCGAAAGTCTAACACCATTCTCCATCGTTTATTACCGTGGCGGTCTGGTTTTTTTGGAACAATCCACACTGGACTGTTATAAGGAGATTGTGAAGTTTTAACTATTCCTTCGTTATAAAGTTCTTTCACTTGTCGCGTTATTTCGTCTTTGTGAATTGGGGGATACCGATATTGTCGTGTATTAATCGGGTGATCGTCAATTGTGGTAATGGCATGTTCCATCTTGGTAGTCGCACCCAATTTATCTCCCGGGATGTGATATTGGTCTGAACTTTCTTCGAGTAACTTGTTTATACTTTCGCGTTCTTCTGAATTTAGGTGATCGAGACGGAGTAGTTCCTTTATTTTTTCTATTTGATTCTTTTTCTCTTCTTTTAATGACGCAATTGTCATGCAACTAACGTCGGGTTTGGTGGATGTTGTTGATTTATTAGATTTAGAGGGTTCGGCAACATCGATGGTTGCCTTACTTTCTTGAGTATATTTTTTATTTGACGCGGTTGTCGTGCAATTCGCGTCGGATGTAGAGGATTTTGTGGAATTAGAAGGTTCGACAATTTCACTGACTGTCTCACTTCCTTGATAAATTTTTTTATTTGACGCGGTTGTCGGGCAATTCGCGTCGGATTTAGAAGATTTTGTGGAATTAGAAGGTTCGACAATTTCACTGATTGTCTTACTTCCTTGATTTGATTTTTTATTTGACGCGGTTGTCGGGCAATTCGCGTCGGATTTAGAAGATTTTGTGGAATTAGAAGGTTCGACAATTTCACTGATTGTCTTACTTCCTTGATTTGATTTTTTATTTGACGCGGTTGTCGGGCAATTCGCGTCGGATTTAGAAGATTTTGTGGAATTAGAAGGTTCGACAATTTCACTGATTGTCTTACTTCCTTGATTTGATTTTTTATTTGACGCGGTTGTCGTGCAATTCGCGTCGGATTTAGAAGATTTTGTGGAATTAGAAGGTTCGACAATTTCACTGATTGTCTTACTTCCTTGATTTGATTTTTTATTTGACGCGGTTGTCGTGCAATTCGCGTCGGATTTAGAAGATTTTGTGGAATTAGAAGGTTCGACAATTTCACTGATTGTCTTACTTCCTTGATTTGATTTTTTATTTGACGCGGTTGTCGTGCAATTCGCGTCAGATGTAGAAGATTTTGTGGAATTAGAAGTTGTGTTTTTAGATTTTTCTTCGAATTCTTGTAATGTCAGAGTTGGCACTATTATTTCGATTTCCTCTTCCCTGGTATTGTATACTTGGGTATACGCGATACCTTGCTGGTTCGTAACTAGAGCTTTACCGAAATAAATGCCATCTCCGATTTTAATGCGAGGGAGGTAACCTTCAGAGATTTCTTCGTTTTTTATTCTGACATAAAAGGTTGAAGCTGATCGCGCTGGAATTATTACCGTTTCCGGGCTAGTGAAGTTGATACGCCTGTCCCTCCAATATAAACAGTGTCCCTTATAATCGATCGTTGCCTTAAATCTCTGGTAGAACTCGTTTCCCAGTATTCCAGCCTGTTCGATGGGGAAATCCTCTTTAACTATGTGGAATACGACTGAACATCCTAAGATGTTTACAGAGAGTGACCCTAAGGTATCTACTGGATTCGTCGTTATTCCGTGTAGCTCGAGAATATCCGTTGCATCTACTATGGCACCTGGTTTGACCGATTTTTCTTTTATGAGGTTTGGCTCGGATCCCGTGTCAACTAATAAAGTTGTTGGTGGGTGTAAAGTTGAGGACTCTATCATAATTGTCGGAGGACGACAGCGCCGTTTTAAATTAACATTAGCTAGTCGGACTCGTCCCCTGGCTGCGTTTCGCTTATCACCAGAGCCTTGCGAAGGGCTGCTTTTGTTTGTGTCTCCGGATGAGCCCCGGTTATCGGGAGACTGTTGGAGTTTCCCTGCGCCTTCTGTTTGTTTATATATTCCCGTCTTCTACATTCGTCGATAGTGTGCCCGTCGCGTTTACAATACCGGCACGATTTTTGGGTCTGTTTATTATCTTCAGTCCGTCTGTCTCGCGGGTTGTATACAGCTTGAGCGGGTGGCCGACCCTTATCTTGAGAGGGCCCAGCCGCTTGGTTCCTAAACCAACACGTGTCCGCCGCGTGGCCCGTTCGGTTACAAATTTGGCAGATTACTATGTTTTTCTGTATTGCTGCTACAGTTTCTTTACGTGGCGCTGGTTTATCTACGCGTTTGGAATTTCTTAACTCGTTTATGGCCTTCTGTTTTCTATCTACTTTAATAGCGTCCGTCCCGGCGGCGGTCAATGTTGCATAAGTGGGCTTCATTCTTATTTGTATTTCGGGTTTAAGCCCGTCAAGAAAACTTTCTATGCATTCGCTCTCCGTGGCGGTCCTATCTGCGTCGCTTATTTCTTCGTTGTTATTGCTTTTATGTGCTTCGATTATATGATTTCCGATTTCGCGTACCCGATTTATATATTTAATTATATCTTCGTTTTCTAACTGTACTAACGTCCCGAGTTCTCGTCGTACCTGATTTACTGATTTTGCGGGAGAATATAATTCTTTTAAATATTTGGTTAATTCATTTAAAGTATTAAATTTAACTCCTTGTATCGATCTTTTTGCTTCTCCTATAATTTTCGTTCTAATTAACCTGACTAAGTTTTGTTCTACATTTGAGGGAAGCATAACTAGAGCTTCCTCACAGCTTTCAATAAATTGGTATATGGGAATATTTGTCCCGTCGAATTTAACAACAACTTCGACTGCATCCTTAAGGGATACCGTTTGTGAAGTTCCTATAGGCATGTCTACTTCTTGTGTTGTGCCTTCGTTGGATGTTGTGGATAGATTGTCGTCGCTGTTATTTTCTTGTGTAGGTAAAGGTGGAGGATTTAGATTAGAGGCACTCGACGGGTTGTCAACAGTTTGAATTACAGGATTGGTTTCACCCTTTTGCGGTGAATGCTCAATTGGCATGATTTGACCAAATTACCGTTAGTATCCCACCGCTGTCACCAAAAAGGTATGTTACGTCCAAGTAACATGAGAAATTGCCCTGTTTTAGACCTTAGCTACGGCTAATTAGTCTGGGATACGGGCTCGGTGATTTGATCGTTAAAGATGTGAATTTACGAAGGGGTTTGAGAATGATAAAGAAAATGTAAATGGTGAGTTCCTGTTTGACAACCGGGAGTTCGAATGAAAGGAAAAGAGGTGTTCGCGGTGGTCCGCGCAACACCCTTATTTAATGGGGGAGGATAGGAATTCGCGGTGGTCCGCGCAATTCCCTGGTTAAATTGAGAGGAAATAGAGTTCGCGGTGGTCCGCGCAACACTATCGTAAGGGAGGAAAAATAGCGTTCGCGGTGGTCCGCGCAACACTATGGTGAAGAAGGAAAAATAGCGTTCGCGGTGGTCCGCGCAACACTATTGTAAAGGAAGAATTTAGAATTCGCGGTGGTCCGCGCAATTCTATTGGAGAGACGGAAGTTAGAGTCCGCGGTGGTCCGCGCGACACTATAATGAATGGGAGAGAAGGTGGTTAGAGTTCGCGGCGGTCCGCGCAACTCTAGATAATTTCGAAGACTGAATTTAAACTTACTCTTTACTATAGATTTGAAAAATAACGGAGAGCTGTACAATGTTTCAGCTTGTTCCGGTGTCGTTGAATATTTTACAAGAACTGATTTTTAGAGCACAATTTCGCTCTTTTTATACTAGTGTTTATGCTATCCTTGTCTAAAATTAGGGGTTGGAGAGGGCAAGTTCTTTGGCATCTCATTGGTTTGAACTTACCGTCTTCCCTTTCCTAATTTTCCAGATAGTTGGGGAGAATAGCTCTTATCTCTATACGTTCAAGGTCCATGTCATCCGCCTTCCGTTAGCTCTAGCGCCAGGGCCACCACTCAGGGTTTGCTCTGGTGCCCGAAGGGTAGTCGGATGCTAGGGGCAGTGTGGTGGAGTTACGGGGACGTAACACTAGGACAAAAAAGATCACGATGCACAGAATTTGTGTACCAAATTTTGTTAAGACATCTTTAGGTGATTTGGAGAATATTGGACATGAAAGACTGGCATATTCGCGCCATGCCAGTGAAACGCATATTCCTTTTTTTGCCCTACGGGCAGTAGGGAGTAAAAAATGCAAAATTCCCAAATTCTTTGCCCCCAAATTATTGGTGCGGAGAAAAATATAAACAAATTCTAAAATAAAATTGGATGGCCATAGTTTTTTCACAAATTGTGGAAAAAATGCACTACTTCGAGAATGATTCAAGTTTCGATCCTGAAGCTTTACTAAATTACTATTAAAAAAGGTAAGTATTTAGCTATGGGAACACCTTCCGATCTCAAGAAGTTTAAATATATATTACGTAATTTATCACTCTGAGTAGCATTAGTAAAGGTTTTAGCCAGCGGTCACTCTTAGTTAAAAAGTTATTAACAAACAACGATTGAAAATTGGAATATAATTTTTCGACGTTATATGCGTAGTTTGTCCTTTCAAACTCATATCATTCATTGAACGTAAGTTGACTTTGTTTACTTTCGTGCCGAGTGTTGATGTCGAAACTTAAATAAACCTAATTAAAAAAAGAACTTGAAGAACCTAAAGAACCCTTATTTAAAAATTACAAATTAATCTTTTGCGTTTATGTTTTTTCGTTTGTTTGTGCACATATAGTCTAGCAACTCATCGCATTTTGTTGTTAATACGAAAAACTCATAGAATTTCATTTTTCACACTTTATATATTATCTGTACGAAAACACGTCGGATACTGCTTCATTCAGTCTGAAGTGCGCGATCTTGTGTATAGAAAGTATAGTGATCATACTGAAAGGAAAATATCCGGAAAATCGCGTTAGTACGGAATAATAATTCTGCATATTATATGCTCCACCTCCAAGCGTGGTGCGCGCGATCACGTGCATGTGTCAGTGAGACGACAAGTCGCGGGCGGCTGTAAACGCGCTGTTGCTGCGCTATAGCCGCGTCGTAGGAAGAGTTTTCTCTGTATACTTTAGAATTCAATGTACAGATCCACAGCCAAGCGAGAGAGAGAGAGACACACACACACACGCGCGCACACAGAGAGAGAGAGAGAGAGAGACAGACAGACAGACAGAGACAGAGACAGAGACAGAGACAGAGACAGACAGAGACAGAGACAGAGAGAGAGAGAGAGAGAGAGAGAGAGAGAGAGAGAGAGAGAGAGAGAGAGAGAGAGAGAGAGAAAACGGAACGAAAACATTAACCATTCATCTTTTTTTCACTGCAGCACGTGGAGTTATCGTGCAGCTCGTTCAGTGTACCGTGCTATGAGACAGAGAGAGTGGGATAGAATGAAAACAAATGCCGGTGTCTTGTTCTCATCATGGCACGGTGCATTATGGTAGTGCTTCGATTTTAGCTTTCAGATAACATAATCAGAAATTGTAATTTTCTAATTTGCATGCTTTTTTATTGAGGCAGTTGGTTTATCGCGTTTCGCGTAAGAGCCGCAACGATTCGGCGGCGTCACCGTCCGGGCCTCGGCGGATAGACAAAGCAAGAGTAGCGCTTAGCAACTCGGGCAATCTATGGAACGTTCGTTCGAGTTCACGCGCCAGCTATAGACAATAAGAGATACGCTAAGTAGTTCATCGCTGACCACGGTCGAATGTACACGCGTCTTAGCACAAATATTAAAATAAAGACATATATCCATAGTGCTTCATTAAGTAAGAGATTTACTGAAAAGTACCTACACACTCCTTCCTCTCACAATAACCAGAAAGAACTAAAACTACAAAAACTAGCTCTAACAGGTTATGGGCCCAGACTACACTTCCACTGCGTATCTGATTGAGAGAGAGAGGAACGAGGTCGGGAACAAAAGGCGTGGGCGATAGCCATCTTGAAGTTTTTGTCGGACACGTGTTGCGAGAATAGGGACGCGTCTCCCTTGCATCCGAAATGTCACAGGACATCTCAGCTCGCCATGTGAAGAAATTCGACGGGGCAAATTTCCAAGGGTGGAAATTTCAACTCAAGGCATTATTTATGGCTAACGAGATCGACGAAATAGTGAACGGTGAGCGAGTGTTACCGGGAGATCGAACAACGCCGGAATCGAGGCAGTGGGTGCGAGATAATGCGAAAGCAATGTTCCTTATCTCGTCTGCGCTCGAACCGGCTCAACTTGAACCGTTGCTTGTGTGTGAGTCCGCGAAGGACATGTGGGATAATTTATGCCGAATACACGAGCAGAGATCTTCCGCGAACAAGCTCTTGCTGATGCAAAAATTCCATGAATATCGTATGGAATCGAGTGATTCGGTTGTTCAGCATATCGCGAAGATACGGAATTTAGCTGCACAAATCGAAGACATTGGTGAACATGTGACAGAATTAACTGTGATAGCGAAAATTCTGGGTAGCTTGTCAGTGAAATACAGCACGCTGCAAACAGCATGGGACAGCGTTGATCCAGCGCGTCAAACGCTCGAGAACCTGCAAGAGAGACTAATTCGTGAGGAAGTCAGATTGGGACTGAGTGAAAGTGCTGACAATGCTTTTTCGGCCGTGAAGGATGAAAAAGGTCGAAACAATCGGAAGAACAAAAATAAGCCAAAGAAGAAAAACAAGGACAAGAAAAACGTGAAGTGCTATAAGTGCAACGAGATGGGGCATTATGCGCATGAGTGTCCGACTAGAAAGAGCGACGGAAACGGCGGGAGAAATCAGTCACCTGACTGTGCGTTCGTCGCTGAAAGCGCGCGAAGTGCGAAGCGTGAGTCGAGTGAACTCGAGCAACCGAGCTGTAAGCAGCTGCGAGAGCTGCTGGCGGTCGGTAAAAACGAAGTGTGGATCACCGACAGTGGTGCATCGAGACACATGACTTACCGACGCGACTGGATAACAGACTACCAGCCAATCTCGAATGGCGGAACCGTGTCTCTCGGCGACGGCGACAAGTGTAGTGTGGTGGGGAAAGGAGTTGTTCTTGCAAAAAAGCTCGTTGGTGGGTTGTGGACCGACGCGCGAATTGAGGAAGTTCTCTACGTCCCTCAACTCAAGAAAAACTTGTTCTCGGTCGGCGTTTGCACTAAAAAGGGTTTCGAGGTAATATTTAAAAATAATCTAGTGAATATAATGCGAAACCAAGAGATTGTTGCGTCGGGTGTGAGGCAAGAAAATGACATTTACCGAATGTTTATTCGTGCCGCGAAATCGAGTTCGGAAGAGGCAAACACAGCTGCGTACAATTTACGCGTATGGCACGAGAGGCTCGGCCATGTGGACAAACGTGCGATACGTGAGTTAGTGGACAAGGGACTTGTACGGGGAGTGTCGATGAGTGACAAGACAGACTTCGTGTGCGAAACATGTAGACTGGGGAAATCGCATCGACTACCGTTCAACAAACGTGATAAAGTGTCGACGAAACCGGGTGAGGTGTTTCATACTGATGTGTGTGGACCGATGTCCGTCGAATCGCCGGGCGGCGCGAGTTACTTCTTATCGTTCAAGGATGATGCGTCCGAATATCGTCACGTCTATTTCTTGCGCCATAAGTCCGATGTTTTCGAGAAGTTCAAGACTTTCGAAAAACTAGTCGCTAACAAATTCGGGCGTGCAATAAAAATTTTGCGATCGGACAACGGAAGAGAGTTCCGAAACAGACAAATGAACGAGTATCTCGATGCGCGAGGCATCAAAAAGGAATACACAGCTCCCTATACGCCACAACAAAACGGCAAGGCAGAGAGGGAGAATCGAACAATTGTTGAGAGCGCTCGAACGATGATTCACGCGAAGAGTCTGCCGTTATCGCTATGGGCCGAGGCGGTAAACACCGCCGTGTACGTGCTAAATCGCACAGTGTCTTCGGGTGGAACCTCCACGCCGTACGAAAAGTGGATAGGGAAGAAACCGATAATGAATCACCTAAGAATCTTCGGTTCAGTGGCGTACGTACACACACCGAAACAATTCACGAAGAAGTTCGATCTGCGAGGTCGAAAAATGATTTTAGTCGGATACGAAAGTGACTCTTCAAATTATCGTGTCTACGATCCGACGACGAAGCGAGTCAGTGTGACGAGAGACGCAACATTCCACGAGCGGATCGGCAAGGTAGAGATCGACGACGACGACGAAGAAGTCGAAACGATAACGTTCCAGGAACAGGAAGAAAAAGCCGATGGTCAGGCTGAAGGCGAAGAAATTCAACACGACGTCGAGAACGAGCTCGAAGCTCAGAAACGAGGGGAAGAATTAGAAATCGGAGATCACGTTCAGCATCGAGAAGAAGCTGAAGGACGAGTGCTGCGAAGGCGAGAAACGATTCGTCGTCCAGCGAGATACGAACTCGAAGTTGACATTGCTGAATATCCGATGCCGAATTCGTACGAGGAAGCAACACGAAGCATTGATGCCGCGCAGTGGGCACACGCTATCGATGAGGAACTCCAAGCACACGATACAAACAAAACTTGGGTGATCGTGCCAAAAACGCCGGGAACGAAAACTATCGATTCCAAATGGGTGTTTCGAATCAAAGAGGATCCTGCGAAAGAAGTCCGACGGTTCAAGGCGAGGCTGTGCGCACGGGGTTTTCGACAACAATACGGGATTGATTACACGGAGACGTTTGCACCAGTCGTGCGATACGACTCGCTCCGCGTACTTCTTGCAGCAGTAACCGAGAAAGATCTCGAACTACTGCAATTCGACGTCCAGACAGCGTTTCTCTACGGGGAATTAGAAGAAAACATCTTTATGGAAGTGCCCGAGGGTCTGGAAGTCGAGGGTAGCAAAGCAAACGAAGTGGTGTGCAAACTAAATAAATCTCTGTACGGGCTCAAACAAGCACCTCGCTGCTGGAATAAAAAATTCCTCGGAATTTTGCGCCAGTTCGATCTCAAATGTAGTCAAGCCGATCAGTGTATTTTTGTTGGGAAAGTTAAAGGCGAAACCGTGTACCTAGCACTCTTTGTAGACGACGGTCTTCTCGCAGCGAAAACAAAATCCACACTAAATTATGTAACGAGTAAATTGCGCGAAGCATTTAAAATAAAAATTGGAGACTCGAGTAGTTTTGTCGGGATGCAAATCGAGAGAGATCGAGGAAGGAAAACTCTGACGATTCATCAGAGCACGTACGTTGAAAAAATTATAGAAAAATTCGGGATGAAAGATGCGAATCCGGTCTGCGTACCGGTCGATCCGCATGTAACATTGTACCCGGTTGAAGAAAGCGACGAGACGACGAATATCGTACCATATCGCGAAGCAATCGGCTCCCTAGTTTTCCTTGCTGCTGTGTCTCGTCCTGACATATCATTTGCCGTAAACTCAGTAAGCAAATTTATAAACAAACACAGTGTCGAACACTGGAGAGCGGTTAAGAAAATTTTTGCATATCTCAAGGGGACAAAAGACTACGGGCTAGAATACAAAAGCGGCGGTAGCGAAAAAGATCTGATAGGATTTTCAGATGCAGACTACGCCAATGACGTCGAGACGCGAAGATCGACCACGGGATATATATTTTGTATGGCAAACGGGCCAGTGTCGTGGTCCTCCCAAAGACAAAAGCTAGTCGTGCTAAGCACAACGGAGTCGGAATACGTGGCTGCTGCGACAGCAACTAAAGAAGCCGTATGGCTGCGTAAACTAGTCAAAGATTTAGGATATTCGTGCGATCGTGAATTAACCCTATACGTCGACAATCAAAGCGCGATACGCTTGGTGAACAATCCTGTGTTTCACAAGCGTACCAAACATATCGACATACGTTATCATTACATACGCGAGAAGTTTGAGAATAATGAGATAATAGTAACGTATGTTCCGTCGGAATTACAGCGAGCCGACATTCTCACTAAGGCGCTGCCAAGAGAACGTTTCAGGAAGTTATGCGAATTAATAAACATAACTTCAATTACGAGGAAACGCTCAAACGGCGGTAGTATTGAGGCAGTTGGTTTATCGCGTTTCGCGTAAGAGCCGCAACGATTCGGCGGCGTCACCGTCCGGGCCTCGGCGGATAGACAAAGCAAGAGTAGCGCTTAGCAACTCGGGCAATCTATGGAACGTTCGTTCGAGTTCACGCGCCAGCTATAGACAATAAGAGATACGCTAAGTAGTTCATCGCTGACCACGGTCGAATGTACACGCGTCTTAGCACAAATATTAAAATAAAGACATATATCCATAGTGCTTCATTAAGTAAGAGATTTACTGAAAAGTACCTACACACTCCTTCCTCTCACAATAACCAGAAAGAACTAAAACTACAAAAACTAGCTCTAACATTTTTTAATTGGCATTTCAAGATATCGAACAAAAATGTGGCACATGAATAGAATTATGGTCATTATTTCAAATTGTGGTTTTTCCGAACTTCAATAATATTTTCTTTGTTCATTATTATACTGTATGAGAATGAGTGAACCAAACATATCCACATAAACCCGGATATGTATTTTATCCGGGCTTTTCGGAATTTTATTGGGAATGTGGTATATTATCGACAATTTTGTCTCCAACCCTTCACATTAGATTTATTTGGATTGGATTGGGATTGGGGTTGGATTGTGCAGTTGATCGCGAGGATGCATGGCGCTCGAGACGTAAGAACATTCTACTATTGTTTATACACGGTACTAATTGTAGGCAAGCGATGGTGTACGTTTTAAATATCGATATAGCTATAGCATCTATGATCTATTCATTGCTTCCTTATAGGAAAGCTGTTTTCGTGGAAGAAAATGTTCTCGAGATTTTTATGTCAGAGCACTTGAAAAGTCCCAAAACGTCGATAAATCATTTACAAAAAATGTCCGCGCGCGGGCGAGAGAGAGTGTGTGGGTGCGTGCGTGCGTGCGTGCGTGCGTGCGTGCGTGCATGCGTCCGTGTGTGCGATGAGTTTCCAAAGTTGCAATAGATATATCTCGAGAAAGTGCTACTCGATCAACCTGAAACTTTATTTTATAGTTGTTTCAATTTTTCGAAACAAGTAGGTACGCTTTTTACCTTTCGTATATTTTTTGTTACCGAGTTAAATAAAAACTTTCTCTAGGCCAGGAGAGGCCTAAGGTTGTTCGGTATTGAGTTTGGCAAACATTGATTAATTTTATATAATCATGCATTTTTGTAATTTTTCAGAAAAAAATATTTTTGCTCTAACTTTCGTAAGTTTTCATCTATCAAACTGAAAAACTACTTCCTCTATGAAGTCACAATTGAGACACCATTTGTAGAGGAGAATCTGTGGGTTGGCGAGAATTCCGAGAACGTAGTGTGAAAATTTCATATTTACACGCCTTTATCTAATTATTATCAGGGGTACAAATTGAAAATGCGGGTTTGATAACAGATGGCGTTACTAACGCTATACGCATCAGGCAGTACTGTGACTATGTTCATGTCAAAGCTACGTCTTATAGCTTTAATTTTCAGTATGTGTCAATTTGTCGCAGTGTCAAATTCATAGTTTTTTTGAGCTCTCAATATGTCGAGTTTCGTGCCAACAAAACAGCATTTGCGGGAAGTTTTAATTTACTTCTTTAATTTGAAGAAAAGTGCTGCTGAAGCACATCGATTGGTCTCCGAGGCTTATCCGAGTCATGTTCCATCGGTTTCAACGTGCGAGAGATGGTTTGTGCGGTTTAGAAGTGGTGATTTTGACGTTGAGGACAAAGAGCGGCCGGGCCAAGTGAAAAAGTTTGAGAATGCTGAATTGGAGGCAATACTCAATGAAGACTCGTGTCAAACTCAACAAGAGCTCGCAGATTCATTAGGAGTGACACAACAAGCCATTTCCCATCGTATAAAAGCCCTCGGAATGATCCAAAAGCAAGGACATTGGGTGCCGTATGAGCTGAAGCCGAGAGACGTCGAGCGCCGTTTTTTTGCATGCGAACTGCTGCTCGACCGGCAAAAACGGAAGGGTTTTTTGCATCGCATTGTCACTGGTGATGAAAAGTGGATCCATTACGATAACCCGAAGCGCAAAAAATCATATGGTTACCCCGGCCATGCATCATCATCGACGGCCAAACCAAATATTCACGGCGCCAAGCTCATGCTCTGTATTTGGTGGGACCAGCTGGGTGTGGTGTATTATGAGCTATTGAAATCGAACGAAACCATCACAGGAGCACTATACCGAACTCAATTGATGCGTTTGAGCCGCGCACTCAAAGAAAAACGGCCACAATACGAGCAAAGACACGACAAAGTAATTTTGCAACATGACAACGCTCGGCCACATGTTGCAGCGCCGGTCAAAACATACCTACAAACGCTGAAATGGGAAGTCTTACCCCACCCGCCGTATAGCCCAGATATTACTCCTTCCGATTACCACCTTTTCCGATCGATGACACATGGCCTAGCTGACCAGCGCTTCCATTCTTACGAAGAAGCCCAAAAATGGGTCGATGACTGGATAGCAGCCAAGCCGGCCGAATTTTTTCGCGACGGTATCCGTAAATTGCCAGAAAGATGGGAAAAAGTTGTGGCTAGCGATGGACAATACTTTGAATAATTCATTTCTTACCATTTTTTCAGAATAAACGTTCAAAAATAGAAAAAAATCCCGCATTTTCAATTTGTACTCCTGATAATACATGGGAGGGTCTAGTAAAAACATGATTAAAAATATAATTTTTATCAATTTTATTTTTCAAAATTTACATCCAGAAAAATTACCGGCGTGAAAAATATTTTGTGTCGAAATATTCTGAATGAGGGTCCACGGATGTCCTCGGCCGCGGACTCCTGCCCGCTGGACACCCCAGCGACGTATTTTGGAATTCGGGCTTGATCGATCTCTCAACTTATTTAATACGCGTTGAATTATCGCGCGAACCACGTGGCATAAAATATGATCGAGATCTTGAGCGAGTCCCGAGTTCCATTTGGGAATTCGGGTTTGATCGATCTCTCAACTTATTTAAGGGCTTATACGCAGTTATGAGGCAAAAAAAATACGGTTTTTCAAGAATTTATCCTGAAGAGACTTTTGAATTTATTAATTTGAAAATTTTTGTGGTTATAAAAGCATCCTTCAAGAACGTAAACAAATTTTTTATTTATAAAAATGTTGATTATAGAGGGCGCTGCAGGCGATTTCCGGAACCTTCTCTAAAAAAAGACGATTTACGGTGATCATCGTAACTCAAGATTGGATTATCTGAAATCAAAAAACCAAACAAATTTCGTTAATATATTAGATTATCTAGTAATTAATCGTTCGGCTAATCAAAATATTGAATTTTCACAAAATGGCGGCTTCTCAAAAAAATGTTTTCGATTTTTTATGTAAAATTTGGCCTTAAATTGTTTATAAAATTGAAAATAAGTATCGGATTGACAAAAGGAACAATTAATTACTAGAAAATGTATCTGAGAAGATTGTGTTAAGATTTTAGACCGATCGAACAAGCCGCTTTTGAGATATCGTGATCACCGACTTGAAAAATGCTGTTTTTAGAAAAACGCGTTTAAAGTTTCAAAACCGATTCACACATAGAAAAAAAATTTTTTTTCCAACTTACATGGTGTCGTCTATTCCAGGGCCATATAATAAACCCTCCATTCTTTCAGCAGCCTCCAGCAATTCAATTTGGTGCTGTCTTCGAGCCATCCTTCCCTCTCGTGTCGCTTCGTGCGCTCTGCGCTCGGATAGCGTAACGCGCTCTTCGTCCTCCTTTTGTACATATGCATGCGCATTGGGCCCCAAAGACAGTCCCATTGCATTCATATGGTACAAAAGTGAAATTGAACCTTCATTAAACATACCGGCGGCGATATTTGCGGCCATTTCAACAATTTTTGAGCCACTCGGAATGATTTTCGGCGTAATTTTCCAGATGATTTGGTTGTAACTCTCGTTATTATTTTGTGTAAAGCCGCCTACACATCGTTCCAATAATGTCTCGCTGCTGAGGTCTTCGTAAATTGGACGCACAGCTTCAGCAACATCCGTGGGTAATGGCTGGTAATCGTGCTCAAATTCGGTCAGTTTGTCTGCTGCTGCTGCTCGCTGCCAAGAACACCATGGCTTTCGTCCGTCTCAGCTTTACTCGGATTAAAAACGTTTTTCCGGTTTCGATTTCTTGATTTGTGCGCATTTGTAACAGAACGCCGTTCTTTACTTACTTTCATATTAAATTATTATACTATAATTCACAATTATCTTAGAAATCCGAACAAAATATTGCAGAAAATACGGAAACGAACGCACTTCTTCACTGCTTGCCTCGGCTGTATATACTGAATAAACGTCTAGAAATCGTTGAATTTTGATCTCAGGTACAAGGAAAACACTACTACACTCTCACACAATGTACAAGAATACAATACACAGGTATATAAAAGGAGCAACGGTCCAGGTAAACGGCTGCCCCTTGAGCCTCTGTCCCACCTACTTTCAAACGCGCCGAGGCGTCTCTACATATAGAAGTATAACTCCGAAAGTATTGCTCGGATCGACTTGAAATTTTGTGTCTATACTTTTGAATATATGTACATTACAAAAATGCAATAATAAAAAAATCGATTTTTTGAAAATCATAACTGCGTATAACCCCTTAACACGCATTGAATTATCCCGTGAACTACATGCATGATATATCTATACATATAAATATATATTATAGTATGAGAGAGGGCCGCTAGAAATCGTAGACTTAGCGGGGGTGGTGGAGGGCCTCTCAATATAAATTATATTAATTCATATTTTAGAAACTTCAACCTGACAAGCCAAATTAGCAAAATTACGCGATGCCACATCAATTTCTTATCAACGGTGAGTCTTTTTTGCGTTACAATATATTGAATGCTGGATCTACGAGGGCGGTTTGAAAAGTCCGTGCAAAAATGAAAACTACTTAATTTTTTAGGATAGATCATTTTTATTTTCCAGCATAATCTCCTTTTAGACTAATACACTTCGTCCAGCGATGCTCACTCTTCTGTCATCCATCACCATATCATGGATTCTATCAATGATTTCTGGAGTAGTGGCCGAAACAGGGCGTCCAGAACGTTCACCGTCACTTGTGTCTATATGGCCACTCCGAAAATTTTGAAACCACTTATAAACTGTTCTAATTGAAGGTGCAGAGTCACCATAATGTGTATCAAGCTTCTCTTTAGTCTCCTGAGGCGATTTGCCTTTCATAAAGTAATGTTTAATCAACACGCGCAATTCTTTTTCGTCCATGTTTTGAAAACCTTTCGACTTCTTCGATTCAAACGAACGCTAAACACAAAGAAATAAACCGATCTGGCTAAAACTTGGTGTGTGTTCTTCCAAGAGATGCTACTAACTGAAAATAACTTCGATAGGCAGCAGTAGTGCCCTCTCTCTGACTTTGCACGGACTTTTCAAACCACCCTCGTATGTCACAGATAATGAATATTACTAAAATTTGTTTTATGTTTTACTGGACGTTTGGAGATAACTTCTATGAAGCAATGTCCATTTATTTTGTGAGCGATAACGAACGTACAGATATTTCCGGTTCGATGATAGCGTTGCTCCGGGACTATGAGGCATCAGAAGAGGCGATCCAAAATTCATGGCAAGCAGCTTATCTACGCTTCGAACTTCTTCGTGCAATTTTCAGCTGCTGGTGAGTTTTTTTTACTCCAATAAAAAATTGATCGGCCATTTAAAGTCAGCCGAAAATAAAAACAGTTGTCTTTCCATATTATCGCCTGATTACATGCGTTCCTATATGAGCCTATACAAAATATACATTATAATATATAAAACGAGGATGCAGAGTAGAACCTTGAACGCTGCATTCACATTTTTTTCCACCTTTGACAAAGTCACCTCTATGAGGAAGTATGTTAATCGATTTAGAAGATGGAAAATAAGTTTAATAAGTTCACCGTACACAGCACACATTTTTTCACAAGCCTGCGCAGCGTTCTTCCCTTTGTCGTAATAATATTGCAAAATATAGCGCAATTTTTCATTACTTTTCTCCATTTTCAAACGCAAACAACTTTTCGACCACTGCACCAATTTCAATGCTTATACACTCAAAGTAACGCTCGAAATGTCACCTTTCCAACGAGCGTTTAGTGGTGTTGCTGCGATCTGTGTTTCCTGACTTATTTGCAATTGATTGCCAACTATGGGGAAAAACGTCACGAGCTTTTTCCCAGACCCAATATAACCTGACCAAATTATCCTCCAGCTCGAGGAATGCCGCGCACATGAGCTACGTGCGCAAGTACACAGCATTGTCACTCGCAATACAAATCGCCTGACACACGAAAGCCTCGGCTAGCTCGATGTCCTGATATCGCAGATATATTTTTTGTACTTTCGATGTGCGCTGTCAAAGACAGACTGAATGCTCTGCATGCTGCGGCGGGTATCATGGGACTTAAAGGTAACAAACCCCCTGAATCATAACTATGTATACAGCGCTTTGAATGCAACGACAACGGTTTTGCACGTGCATATCGCTTTGCGCTGTGCTCCTCGCGAAACGCTCACTTTGCAGTAAAAGGCGCCGAATACGATACCGCATCAAGAGGGACTTCAATTATAAATTGATAAAATTGTTATATCATTATATATAATTATATATATTTATTGTAATAATTTATATATCATTATAAAATAAGAGACAGTCAGACGAGGTGTTTGTTTTTAATTCACTAATGAATATTTCATTTAAATCACTTTACACACATTTACCGTCACATGGAACATCCCTGCAAACACGGTAATCTTCGCTCGGAAATTCTTTAACCATTCAATTTATGTTTATCACTGTCCGATCGTCGGGAGGTAAAACTATTGTAATATTTACGTACTATTCTATCGTTTTCCATTACATTATCGCTAAAGAGATTGTTAAACCGCGATATGGTGAATACGATACAAAATTGTCCACGCGCATCCGACGTATTACTCTGTAGCTGCTTGAGGCCCTACCGATAGAACTTGCAGTGTCTTCGTAGTCGTGCTAGATGCTGCGGTGTAATCGGTGGTAGCTCGAAGCTATCAAAGTACATTCCTTTTTCATGATGGTCAACGTACATGGCGATGCAGTGCTCTCCAAGTCCGTCGTGGTTATCTGTGTTAATTGCGAGTCCGGCCGGCAATGACCATACACGAAGAATTCTGTCAGCTGGGCATACACCAACGGTTGAAAGCGGTTCATACTGCAGATTCTCGTAGATTTGTCTAGTGTTCACGCTGAACACATAGTCAATGATTAAATGATGACCTATGCGTTTGATAGATGTACATATATGGTATCAGGGGTACAAATTGAAAATGCGGGTTTGATAACAGATGGCGTTACTAACGCTATACGCATCAGGCAGTACTGTGACTATGTTCATGTCAAAGCTACGTCTTATAGCTTTAATTTTCAGTATGTGTCAATTTGTCGCAGTGTCAAATTCATAGTTTTTTTGAGCTCTCAATATGTCGAGTTTCGTGCCAACAAAACAGCATTTGCGGGAAGTTTTAATTTACTTCTTTAATTTGAAGAAAAGTGCTGCTGAAGCACATCGATTGGTCTCCGAGGCTTATCCGAGTCATGTTCCATCGGTTTCAATGTGCGAGAGATGGTTTGTGCGGTTTAGAAGTGGTGATTTTGACGTTGAGGACAAAGAGCGGCCGGGCCAAGTGAAAAAGTTTGAGAATGCTGAATTGGAGGCAATACTCAATGAAGACTCGTGTCAAACTCAACAAGAGCTCGCAGATTCATTGGGAGTGACACAACAAGCCATTTCCCATCGTATAAAAGCCCTCGGAATGATCCAAAAGCAAGGACATTGGGTGCCGTATGAGCTGAAGCCGAGAGACGTCGAGCGCCGTTTTTTTGCATGCGAACTGCTGCTCGAACGGCAAAAACGGAAGGGTTTTTTGCATCGCATTGTCACTGGTGATGAAAAGTGGATCCATTACGATAACCCGAAGCGCAAAAAATCATATGGTTACCCCGGCCATGCATCATCATCGACGGCCAAACCAAATATTCACGGCGCCAAGCTCATGCTCTGTATTTGGTGGGACCAGCTGGGTGTGGTGTATTATGAGCTATTGAAATCGAACGAAACCATCACAGGAGCACTATACCGAACTCAATTGATGCGTTTGAGCCGCGCACTCAAAGAAAAACGGCCACAATACGAGCAAAGACACGACAAAGTAATTTTGCAACATGACAACGCTCGGCCACATGTTGCAGCGCCGGTCAAAACATACCTACAAACGCTGAAATGGGAAGTCTTACCCCACCCGCCGTATAGCCCAGATATTGCTCCTTCCGATTACCACCTTTTCCGATCGATGACACATGGCCTAGCTGACCAGCGCTTCCATTCTTACGAAGAAGCCCAAAAATGGGTCGATGACTGGATAGCAGCCAAGCCGGCCGAATTTTTTCGCGACGGTATCCGTAAATTGCCAGAAAGATGGGAAAAAGTTGTGGCTAGCGATGGACAATACTTTGAATAATTCATTTGTTACCATTTTTTCAGATTAAACGTTCAAAAATAGAAAAAAATCCCGCATTTTCAATTTGTACTCCTGATATATGAAAAACTTATTTCACAGCATCGTCGATCTTGTCACGACTACATGGTGAATATTTCTCCTCTTTCTTATTCTCTTCCTCTTCGTCTGCCGACTAAACATCCATGTACGATTTTCCTTTAAACAGGTGTTCACGCATTGCACAGCGTGAAGATGCCGTATCGTTTATCATAGCGTGTCGCAAGCATTTTCGGAATGATTTCGGTATAAATGTGTAGGATGGTGCGACCACCTCATCCTCCAGGTTGGAATTTTCACGACTCGTGATATCGTAAGGAAGTAGCCTTCTCGTGGCCGCGTGAGATACCTCTTGATTTTCGCGAAATTTCACGGTAGTTAGCGTATGCTTGTGACGATCCAATGAGCAGAGTTCAGTCTATCCACTGCCACCTCGGCAATTTCTTTCGGAATAAATTGTGAGTCTTTACCACGCATACCCTGTATATCCACGACGATATCCATTTTCACGTCTAATCCGTACAGATGCTCGAGTTCGACTGATTAGTTACTCACAGACACGCTTCTACGTCTCTTAACACGAAATAATTTTATGCCGACATCAGCACATTTTTTGCTAACTGGTAAAATCCACCATTATCTGACGAGAGGCATTGATTTCAAGGACATTATCATATTTCGCGTAGATAACACAATTTACCGTTGTAGCAAGTGCATCCTCAAAAGGTACCTCTATTCTCACACTACCATGCTTTATTAAAATCCAATGTTAATTTCTATTTGTCGAAAGATCGCGTGTCAAATCAAAAGCAAACAGACAGTATCCATCGCGATAAGTATCGCGATCGATCGAAATACCATCGTTCACGAAATGTATTCCAGTTCCCGAAAACGTTTGAAAAGCATCCACATACAGATTATTATTCGTCAAATCTGGTTGTAACGGTTTAGAAGGTATTTGGGCACCGTCTACATACAACGAGAGATAATTGATCTTGTAATTTTCGAAATTGAATGGATTCATACTGAAATCGCCGTTAAACGCTTTGTTATCGACAAAACCGATAATTACACGCTTCGACATTTAAACATTGCTTTCTCTTTACAAGACCCGCATTTCCTGATGTTATATCATCCATTTTTCTGGGGGTATCGTCTTACTAGTGAAAGCTCGTGAGATGCGAATTTTTGGCAGCTGCACTGCAATTCAAAAGTGTTTCTATGTATGCACGATCAGCGTAGGCATTATTTGGAGGTGAAACTTCAGTTTTTGATTCAGGTATACATCCACCTGAATAAACATAGAATGCAAGAAAACATACAGGGCCAGTGCTTACTTTTGGCGCTGTACCCGTAGCAATTTCTGTAGAAGGAGATGTTATTTTCACTTTCAAACTAAGCATAGTATGCGCGAGATCGATATACTTATCACCCTACTCAGGAATAACAAATTCAATAGGTGAATCATCTATTAGCGAAGAAATCAGGTTATACCTATAAATATGAAACCGGAATTTTTGTATAGAAAATACACGTTTATTGTATGAAAATGATAAAAAATATTTTATTCGAAGTATTGCCCATCGCTAGCTATGCATTTTTTCCACGTGTCTGACAATGTGTGGATGCCACGCGAAAAAAACTGTTGCTCTTTTGAGGCAAACCAGTCATCGGGCCATTTTCGTACATTTTCGTAAGAAGTAAAGCGCTGCTCAGCAAGTCCGTATCCCATCGATGCAAATAAGTAGTAAACGGACGGAGCCAAGTCTGGTGAGTAAGCCGCATGCGAAAGTGTTTCCCAACTATGTTGCCGTTTTTAATATTCTGGTCGTTTTTCACGCAAAGCTTGATTCAAATCGACATTTCTTGTCGGTAGCGTTCAGTATTAACGGTTTCGCCAGGTTCTAGCAGCTCATAATAGATCACACCCTTCTGATCCCACCAAACACAGAGCATTGTCTTCCGTCCATAGCGATTTGGTCTTGCAATCGATGTCGATGGTTCGTCTGGAGTTACTCATGATCTTTTACGCTTAGGATTCTCAAAATATATCCACTTTTCATCGCCAGTCACAATTCGATGAAGAAATGACTTTCTTTTGTACCTGGCGAGCAGCATTTCGCAAGTGGTTTTTCGGTTTTCCTGCTGTTGGAAAATCAGCTGGCGCACGGCGATCGATAATCGTCGTGCGCCTACCTGTTGCGGTGCTCTAGCACACGTTGTTCGGTTGAGCCGAAGATAGCCGAGGCAGGGCTTCACGAAGCCGAGGATGTGCCTCGTTGGCATGCCGCGTCGAGCGAGAGGATGTCTCTCTCGCTTGACTTCGGTTTCGCTCACCGGCTATCTCGCTCAACTGACTCCAGCGCTCAACGTAAATTTCATACTCGCAGCCATCTTGAGAATTTGGCACTTTTGCGACACACATCCTTTGGACAGCACGCACATCTACGGGACTCTTGGGACTTTACATCAACCCTTTTACATCGGCATCGCTCAACATATCTCATCAGGACTCATTGCTCAAGGTAAGAGTGCTCTGGCATAATTATGTATTAATTCACTGCCAGTGAGGAGAAGATTGGTGCATCAACACTTGGTCTCACGAGTGGCGTGCGTTGCAGCACATGCTGTACCACGTTCTCCTCATGGTATTTTGCCGGCTTAATTAATACAATTGAGCATGTGCCGAGTGTTCACTGTATTTTCCCCCAGTAATTCTGCTGGAAAAATGCAGTGAATATTTTGCTGCTCGACCAAGCAGTCTCAGTCTCTGTCATATTGTGCTACGCAGTAATGACTGCGTAGCTGTTCTCAAATAAAATCACTGCAACCACTCTGCAATACACTGCTGAGTGTTTGCAGTGAATTACACACAGACACTTTCGCACTCAGTAGCATCGGCGTGTCGTGCTGCGTAGTCCTGACTGCGTTGCACGCACCGCTGTTCCAAGTTTACATTCAGCACACAATTAATATAATTGTGTGCTGCTCACATTATCATTCCAAAGTTCCATTCGCCAGTTTAATTCATGTTTTCGCACTTAGCGGTCTTAGCGTATCGTGCTGCACAGTCATCACTGCATTGCACGCACCGCTTTCTCATGTTTAAACTCAGCGCACAATTAATATAATTGTGTGCTGCTCACATTCTGAGTCTAAATTCTATTTGGTTGTTTAATCTTATAATTTTGTATTTTAACTAAATTTACATTTTGGACAATTTTCTAAATTAAAGCCTTTTGGTGTAAATTTTTAATTATTGTGTTAAACTGGTATTATTTAAAATTGTATTTTGAATACTGCGAAGGAAGGCAGAAATAAACCGCTTCCTCAGCATAACATCTATGTGTCTGGTTTACTTTCCTCTTGCCTTGAGTGAGTTCTCATCCCTTTTCAATACATTCACAGATCGGTCAAGCTTCATCCGGACGGATTCTCAACATTTTTGGTCCTTCGAGCCGGATACTCGATTTGAGCAAGACAGACCAGGATTTTCTACCTTCCGCTCTCATCTCTACAAGTTCATCGGCTCATCTGGAATAGGACTCTGCGTAGCTCATCGCAGGATCCGCATTGGCTCATCACCTCGTCAAGCGGAGCAGCAAGTACGGTAAAGTACATCTCTGCGGAGAATCTTCGTTGCTATCTTCACTTTCTCTACTTGTACCGTTTGCAACAGGACTAGCAATGTCTGAGGGCACTCCGACAGACTCTGGGGTGGCGCCTGGAGGTCTTAACGAGAAAAAGACATTGTTGGTTCCTGGGGCCGGCATCGTTCCGAAGAAGACCCGATCACCAACTCGACTTACAACCGAGATGGCGTTGAAGGTCCAATCTCAACGGCGCCGGATTGCGCATTTGCAAACGGTTATTACTCTGCTTAACGAGGGCGGAGATACCCTCACCATGGCTTCGCTTGACGCTTACGTCGAGCAGGTTACGGAGATCCACGGCGACTTCCGGAAGGAACACGAGCTGTTGGAGTCTTCGTGCCCTCCGAGCTGTGTTGATCATGAATATTTTGCAGAAGATCTGCAAAGCCTTGAGTTGCAGCTCGCCCTCAAAGGCAAGATCACAGCTAGGAAGCCATGGAGAGGCTAGCTCAAGGGCGTCTTCCTGCACCAGCGGCGGCGTCGCCGCAGCCACGTACAAAGCTGCCAGAGATAAAACTGCCGGCATTTGGAGGGGATTATTCCGGCTGGCCGGCTTTTCGTGACGTGTCCACGTCACTGGTCATCCGGAATGCCCGCATCACTGATGTTGACCGGTTTTTATACCTGCGTGGCTGCGTGTCTGGCTCGGCGGCGCAGCTCATTTCATGGTTCGCAGTCACATGCGAATCGTTTAACTTGGCGTGGGAGACGTTGGTCTCCCGCTATGAAAACAAGCGGCTGCTGGTGCAGGAGCGCCTGGACAGGCTCCTCGCTCTCCGGTCCAGCTCATCAGATGCGAAGTCGCTCGCATCTACCCTGGCTTCATTCTCCGAGGCTTACAGAGCTCTTTCTTCGTTGGCTTCGTTCTCCGAGGCTTACAGAGCTCTTTCTTCGCTGGCAACGAAGGAAGAGCTCTGGGATTGCACGATGGTGAGGCTGCTGGGGCAGCAGCTAGACCAAGCCACACGCGAGGCCTGGGAGACGAAGCTGGGACGCACATCAGGCTTCCCGGCTTTTGCTGATCTCGAGGATTTTACCGAGACCAAGGTGAGAGCGTTGGAGATGGCGAAGGCCACTCCCAAGACTGGGACAACCTCGAACCGGACGTCCTCGGGGAACCCTCCCCCGGCAAAGGCCGGGACGCACGGCGCCGCGGCACATCATGCAGGTAGCGCAGCACGTGGCGCTCCGCCGTCAACTTCCAACGCGAACGAGTATCCCTGTGATCGCTGTCGGGCTCGGGGGCACTTCATCGTGATGTGTCCTGAGTTCCGGCGGTTCACTGTGGCTGATCGTCGCAAGATGGCGGAGAAAGCACGGCTGTGCTACAACTGCCTTGGGCGGCACAACGCATCAGCCTGTCGATCAAACCGGAAGTGCAAGGAGTGTTCAGGGTGGCACCACACGATGCTGCATCCGGCAGCGCCCCCTGCAACAGCTTCCGACGCACAACCGGCGCAATCCCAGGCATCAACACAATAGGATGTCACCGCGGTCGTCCTCTCATCGGTACAGCTCACACGGAACTGCTCAACATTATTGGCAACTGCTTTAGCACACATACACACATCGGTCTCAGCTCATCAAGCAAGACTTCTCATCGATCCTGGGTCGGAATTGACTTTCATTACGGAAGAACTCTTTCGTAAGCTCAACGCAACACGCAAGCACTCATCAATTCCGATCACAGGGGTCGGTGGAAGGCGATCAACGCAGACACCTGGCTCAGTACAGCTCACACTGTGTTCCACATACACCAAGGAGAAAGTCACGGTACTGGCTCACATTCTCAACACGGTTACTACTCACTTGCCATCCTTTGAGTCGTCAGTTCGTACATGGCCTCACATAGTGAAGCTGAAGCTGGCTGACCCTGACTTTCTCACACCACGACCAATCGATATCATAATTGGAGCAGATATTTATGGACAGGTTATTAAACCAAATATTCTCAAGGGCACATCATCTGCACCTATTGCACAATTATCGATATTTGGGTGGCTCATCATTGGACCAACAAACTCATGCCAATCTGACGCACTCACTGTTCATCATGCTGCGGTGCAACATAACGATCAGGAATTACAAAATGTGCTAACGAAATTTTGGATTCAGGAAGAGCCACCAAAGGACACAGTAAGTCAACTCACACCAGAGGAGCAGGCATGCGAGGATCATTTTCGCGACACGCATCAGCGTGATTCTACAGGCCGGTACATCGTTCGGCTTCCTCTCATATCATCGCCTGCGAATCTTGGAAGCTCACACTCACGAGCATTTCAATGTCTGCAACACACTCTACGGAAAATCTCAAAAAATGCTGAATACAGTCAGCTCTATACACAGTTCATGGACGCATATGAGCAACTCGGTCATATGGTGAAGGCATCAAAATCATCTCAAAGTAAAAAGCATTATTACTAGCCTCACCACGGTGTTCTCCGAAAGACAGCACTACCACAAAATTACGTGTTGTATTTAATGGGTCGAGTTCAACTTCATCAGGAATATCTCTTAACGACATCATGCACACCGGACCGAATTTATTGCTCAACATTTCGGACGTGCTCATTTGGATCCGTCAACATAGACACATCTTCGCCACTGACGTAACAAAAATGTATCGTCAGATCCGATTTCATCCTGAGGATTAGAATCTTCAACGGATTCTATGGAAAGATGGTCAACTCAATCCTGTGCCTTTTCAACTAACTACAGTTACATATGGTACAAAGGCTGCGCCATACTTGGCAGTTTGAACACTCATGCAGCTCACCGAAGATGAAGGCCATCGGTTTCCGCTTGCTGTGCCAGCTATCAAATTTGGCAGGTATGTGGATGACATCTTCGGTGGGGCGGATTCAACTCACCAGCTCATTGAAATAGCTCAACAGCTCAAGGACTTGTGCATGGCGGGCGGTTTTCCACTCGCCAAGTGGCACTCGTCAGACCTCAAAGTATTTGCCAATATCTCATCATCAAGGTCAAGCTCAGCTATCCCAATGGACGACTGCGAGACAAAGATTCTTGGTTTGACTTGGCTTCCTAGTGAAGACAAGTTCAAGTTCGCATCCCGGTTCAACTCAGCTCAAGAAAGTTTTACGAAACCCCTCATTCTCTCTGAGGTGGCTCAGCTCTTTGATCCACTCGGTTTCGTCTCACCGGTTGCGATAAGAGCCAAGATTCTTTTACAAGAGCTTTGGCTTCATAAGCTCAGCTGGGATGAACCACTGCCGTCCCAAGTCTCAGCACAATGGACTGCAATCAGGGAAAATCTCAAATGTCTGGCCAGACTCTCAATTCCTCGTTGGTTTAACACATGGAGCAACTCAAAAGTGGAATTGCATGGTTTCTCTGATACATCTCAGCTGGCCATGGCCGCTGTGATTTATATCACAGTCGACTCAACTACCACAGGAAAGGTGGCTTCACTTGTTTGCTCAAAAACGCGCGTGTCACCACTTAAGAAGCTCACCATACTAAGGCTCGAACTGACTGCAGCATTGTTGTTAGCTAAGCTGGTTGCATACGTTCAAGCCACGCTCATGATGAAAATTTCATCTACTCACCTGTGGACGGACTCATCAGTAACTCTCACCTGGATCAAAGCACATCCTTCTCGATGGAAGAACTATGTCCGAAATAGAGTCGCTCAAATACAAGAACTCACACCCAGTGCTCAATGTCGTCACGTGGCAGGCACAAGCAATCCAGCTGACTGTGCCTCGCGGGGCATATCAACATCTCAATTATCTTCTCATCAGTTGTGGTGGTCAGGTCCACCGTGGATGGTGAAGCCTGTTGAATTTCGGCCGAAAGCCACAGCTGACTCAGAGGATTGGAGCATTATGGGAGCCCGACTGACGTTAGCTCTCCTCGCGGCAACACAGGCGCCAGAGTATCATTGGGAACTCATTTATCGCTGTTCATCGCTCTCAAAATTATGTCGTCTCACCTCATTTTGTGTCAGGGCGGTGGCAAAAATGAGAGGGAGGTTAGAATCGGCAGGAAACGCTCCACTCACTGCGAGAGAAATGGCTGCAGCAAAAATGTTTTGGACAAAAGCGACACAAGCCTTGTTTTTCAAGCACGAGATACAAGTGCTGCAGTCAGGCTCGCATTTTCCATCTGCTCACCCCTTCAGTCGACTAACAGCTTTTATCGACGAGGAGGGTGTAATAAGAGTTGGAGGTCGTCTTGCGCAATCAGCACTCACTTATGAAGAAAGGCATCCTGCCATTCTACCTCGCCACTCTCGATTCACGACTCTCATTATAGAGCAAGCTCACGTGCGTACTCTTCACGGAGGCACGCAGCTCACACTAGCTCAAGTTAGGCTAACGCATTGGATCATTGGCGGTAGAGCTCCTGTGAAATCTCATATATTACATTGCGTGGTGTGTGCTCGACAGAGAGGAGTTCGTGCACAACAATTGATGGGCCAGCTTCCTCTGTCACGAGTCACACCATCGCGCGCATTTACTCACACAGGAGTAGACTACGCCGGCCCTCTCACGCTCAAAACTTGGAAGGGGCAAGGCAGTAAAACACACAAAGGCTGGATCTGCGTTTTTGTGTGTCTCGCCACTTCGGCTCTGCATCTTGAGGCCGTCAGTGACTACTCAGCTGGCGGCTTCCTCTCAACGTTCAGGCGATTCTCATCGAGGCGTGGCATTCCTTACACCATCTATTCTGACTGTGGCACCAACTTCGTTGGTGCACACAAATTCATACGTCAGATGTTTAGGAAGGCCTCGCAAGAGCATCATCTCATCGCTTCTTCTCTCGCAAATCAACAGATTGGGTGGAAGTTTATTCCACCTGCGGCACCACATATGGGTGGTAAATGGGAAGCAGCAGTAAAGTCTGTTAAATTTCATCTGCGGCGAACGGTGGGTGACACAGCACTCACGTTCGAAGAGCTCTCAACACTGCTTGCTCAAATCGAGGCTATACTTAACTCAAGGCCTCTGGAACCGCTCAGCGATGATCCAGATGACTCATCAGGACTCACGCCTGGACATTTTCTCATTGGTGAAGCACTCACAATGGTCCCAAAGCCAAATCTCGAAGATTTGGCAATCTCACGGCTCTCAAGGTGGCAATTGTTGCAGCAAAAAATACATCAATTTTGGCGACAGTGGTCTGCACATTATTTACAACGGCAGCAGTCAACTGCGAAGTGGCACCATCCTAACAACATTATCAAAGTTGGCTCGTTGGTCCTGCTCACGGATGAGCGCTTTCCACCGTGCAAGTGGCTACTTGCACGAGTCACCGAGTTGCATCCGGGCAAAGACGGGCTTACCAGGGTGGTGACACTCAAAACTGCTACCACCACGCTCACCAGGCCGATCTCAAAACTTGCTGTTCTGCCAATCTCATCCAACACCCAGCAATAATTAATTATCAACCCCGTTGCTGATCGCGGGCGGAATGTTGGAAAATCAGCTGGCGCACGGCGATCGATAATCGCCGTGCGCCTACCTGTTGCGGTGCTCTAGCACACGTTGTTCGGTTGAGCCGAAGATAGTCAAGGCAGGGCTTCGCGAAGCCGAGGATGTGCCTCGTTGGCATGCCGCGTCGAGCGAGAGGATGTCTCTCTCGCTTGACTTCGGTTTCGCTCACCGGCTATCTCGCTCAACTGACTCCAGCGCTCAACGTAAATTTCATACTCGCAGCCATCTTGAGAATTTGGCACTTTTGCGACACACATCCTTTGAACAGCACGCACATCCACGGGACTCTTGGGACTTTACATCAACCCTTTTACATCGGCATCGCTCAACATATCTCATCAGGACTCATTGCTCAAGGTAAAAGTCCTCTGGCATAATTATGTATTAATTCATTGCCAGTGAGGAGAAGATTGGTGCATCAACACTTGGTCTCACCAGTGGCGTGCGTTGCAGCACATGCTGTACCACGTTCTCCTCATGGTATTTTGCCGGCTTAATTAATACAATTAAGCATGTGCCGAGTGTTCACTGTATTTTCCCTCAGTAATTCTGCTGGAAAAATGCAGTGAATATTTTGCTGCTCGACCAAGCAGTCTCAGTCTCTGTCATATTGTGCTACGCAGTAATGACTGCGTAGCTCTTCTCAAATAAAATCACTGCACTCAAGCAACGTCAGTTGCAAGTGCTCTCATTAATTCATTGCAACCACTCTGCAATACACTGCTGAGTGTTTGCAGTGAATTACACACAGACACTTTCGCACTCAGTAGCATCGGCGTGTCGTGCTGCGTAGTCCTGACTGCGTTGCGCGCGCCGCTGTTCCAAGTTTACATTCAGCACACAATTAATATAATTGTGTGCTGCTCACATTATCATTCCAAAATTCCATTCGCCAGTTTAATTCATGTTTTCGCACTCAGCGGTCTTAGCGTGTCGTGCTGCACAGTCATCACTGCGTTGCACGCACCGCTTTCTCATGTTTAAACTCAGCACACAATTAATATAATTGTGTGCTGCTCACATTCTGAGTCTAAATTCTATTTGGTTGTTTAATCTTATAATTTTGTATTTTAACTATATTTACATTTTGGACAATTTTCTAAATTAAAGCTTTTTGGTGTAAATTTTCAATTATTGTGTTAAACTGGTATTATTTAAAATTGTATTTTGAATACTGCGAAGGAAGGCAGAAATAAACCGCTTCCTCAGCATAACATCTACCAGGTGTATGCATAAGTTTTTTCCGGTTTTTGGTAAAAAAAAAAAACACGTAATTTTCAAGGGAAATTAATTTTTGTTTTATTCAAAATATTGGCCATCGGCTTCTACACATTACGCCCATCTTTCAGGTAACTTATGAATACCATGCCAGAAAAACTGCTTGTCTTTTGCGGCAAACCATTCGTCGAGCCATTTTCCAACTTCCTCGAAATTGCTGAAGTGCTGCTCTGGGAGCGCGTGCCCCATTGATGCGAAGAGGTGATAGTCAGATGGCGCCAGGTCTGGGGAATACGGCGGGTGCGGAAGGATGTCCCATCCAAGCGATTTCAAGGTGTCTTTCACTGCTTTTGCTATGTGAGACGGCGCATTGTCGTGTAACAAAATCACTTTGCCATGTCTTCTGGCCCATTCCGGTCGTCTTTCGATTAATACGTGGTTTAAATTAATAATTTGTTGGCGATAGCGTTGTGTATTAACTTTTTCGCCGGGCTTCAAGAGTTCATAATACACAATACCGCTCTGGTCCCACCAGACATAGAGCATGGTCTTCTTGCCGAAGCGATTTGGCCTTGGTGTTGAAGGACCGGCTTCGCCAGGTGAAAGCTACGATTTTTTCCGCTTCGGGTTTTCAAAATAAATCCATTTTTCGTCACCCGTCACAATTCGATGCAAAAATGATTTCCTTTCGTGGCGTTGAAGCAGCACTTCACAAGTGACTTTGCGATTTTCTATTTGACGTTCATTCAAATCGTGTGGGACCCATTTACCGAGTTTATTGATCTTCCCCATTACTCGTAAACGTCTGCTGATTGTTTCTTGTGACACATGTAATGCTTCTGCTAATTGCCGTTGAGTTTGAGTTGGGTCATCGTCCAATAACTCCTGCAATTGCTCGTCTTCGCATTTTTGTGGTCTACCAGAGCGCTCACTGTCTTTCACATTGAAATCACCACTTTTAAATTGTCGAAACCATGTCTCAGATGTTCTAATCGATGGAGCGTGTTCACCATATGTTTCTACCAGCAAACGTTGACTTTCAGCAGCCTTTTTCTTTTGATTAAATAAGAAAAGCAATGCGTGCCGCAAATGTTCTTTTTCAGGCACAAAACTCGACATGATCACTGAACGATAAAACAAAGACGCTAGTTTTTGGCGGACTCAACTTGTGTGTGTTTGTAGGTTAATGTCAGACGAACAAAATGACGTATGTGTCAAATTGATACGCTGCGTACTTTTCGCTGGCGCCATCTCTTAGTTAAACCGGAAAAAACTTATGCATACACCTGGTATGTGTCTGGTTTACTTTCCTCTTGCCTTGAGTGAGTTCTCATCCCTTTTCAATACATTCACAGATCGGTCAAGCTTCATCCGGACGGATTCTCAACACCTGCTGTCTTTCATTCAGTTCATGTGGAACCCATTTTCCCATCTTCTGGATCTTTCCCATGGCTTTCGAACGTATGGAGACGGCTTCTTGTGTCACATTTAATTGATCCGCGAGTTGTTGTTGCGTTTGAGCGTCATCCTCATCCAAAAATGCTTTTAATTCGCTGTCTTCAAATTTTTTCGAAGGTCTTCCACGTTCTTCGTTTCTCACGTCAAAATCGCCACTTTTGAATTTTTTAAACCACTCAAAGCAGTGTGATTTACCAAGAGCATGTTCACCGTAAGCTTCGACAAGCATTCGATGCGATTCTGCAGCAGTTTTCTTCAATTGGTAACAGAAAATCAATGCTGTCCGCCAATCGTAGTTTCCAGATACAAAATTCGACATGTTCAACGCTATTACAAACTATGCTGATGTATGAAACTTGTATTGTTGTGAGTTGAAAATCTTTGTCAGAGATGTCAACAAGGAAATGGCGCCAATGACGCGGTTTGTCGGTAACTACATTGACAGCTAGGGCCATCTATGAGCAAATTCCGGTTTCATATTTATAGTCCTGGTAATACGAGGGTCGATCAATAAATAGTCGGCTTGGTAAAGAAAATCGCGTTTTTATGGACAAAAATCTTTTTATTTCTCAACATAATCTGCTTTTAGCTCGATACACTTATTCCAACGATTTTCCAATTTTTTGATGCCCTCCGGATAATACGATTTCGGAAGGTCCTCAAAATAGGTTTCTGTTTCGGCAATGAGGTCATCTCTGGAACCAAATCTCTTTCCGCCAAGTCATTTTTTCAGGTTTGGAAACAGAAAGTAGTCGGAAAGTCGTATTTAAATTCATGAATTTTGGCCATCAGCTACACGTTATCTTTCATGGTCGACAGTGAGCAAACGCGGCACCCATCTTGCGGATAACTATTTCATACCCAACTGATCACTCAGGATTGAAATCACTGAGCCGTATGATATGCCTGTGGCCTCAGCAATCTCACGTACTTTTAGTCTCCGATCATTTAACACCATATCGTGGACTTTTTCAATTGTTTCTGGTATGACGACCTCATTTGGACGACCTGGACGTTGATCGTCAATACAATGCTCGTACGACTGCGTTTAAATTCAGCTGTCCCATATTTAATAGTTGATAACGGAGGTGCAAGGTCCATATAAACTTCGTCTAGCTCCGCTTTGATTTCATTGTTCGTTTTCTTTTTCAAAAACAAAAATCGAATCACTGCACGATACTCAATTTTTTCCATTTTTGTAAAAACACAAAAGTTGTTTGTCTTTCGACGCTGTCAACCGCAAACTAAACATCGCAGTGAGCTGAAACTTTGACAACAGTCATGTGAAGGATGGCACTACTAAACGTTGCTATTGATTTCTTTCCTCGACCAACAGATGACGCAAGGCCCACTATTTATTGATCGACCCTCGTACAACCAGTTAGATCCTTCAAAAGTTGTTTGCGTCGGTGGGAGTGAAAATAATTCAAGTTCCGATTTAAAACACTCACACGATTGCGCATGTAGAAACGCCATCTTGTTTCAGTTATCCAGAAATATCTGTAACCGTTCATTCACGAGTGTTCTTCTTATCGTCCTTATTCCTCTTCTTCCTTTTCTTTATTACTTTTTTCTTTATTGCGTTTTTCTTTTTACGGTAGATACGTCCTGGTTCATTCAGTGAATGGGCAGTTCACGAAATCTTGCGCTTTTTATAACCGGACCCCCGCATGAGAGTGTCAGTTTTTTCAGAGGCCTTGCGCTTGACATTACCGCCGAATTATCGCACTCTCTCTCTTGAGTGGCATTTTTTACAGCTATATTTCTATCGAGGATATCATCGGCTACGTTTATACCAGCATACAATGCCTCTTTTCCAAATGCTTTTGCACCCTTCTTTAAAAGTAGCAAGATTCGACGAATCAGGCCCCCGAGAAAACTGCCGATACCGTGTCATCGTTGATTAAGCGTTCGGATATCAACATGGCTAATACCGCCGTACCCGTGACGGCTCCATCCGTGCTGCATACCGTCAATATCCTCCATAGTGGCGTAATCAATCGTGGGACCTTTTGAAATGTAGTGTCACAGTCAACGTTCCCTGTTCGAATGGTACAGGATTTCCAAACTCGTCTCTTATATCGATTTCGATAGTGTCTAAATTGTTGCGCAATAGAGGTATATATCGTGGCGCCGAAAATAACTTAATTTTTATGGAAGCATACTGAAAGTCGTCAGCATCAATGGGAACAACTCGTAAGAGTCGTGTTTGTACATTGCCTGCAATATAGCTCTCGCAGATATCGCTGAATAGAAACATACTGCCTGGTATAACACCGGTGAGAGATGCAGGCCTCGACCCCGTGTATTCGCAAAGCAGTTTTATCATTACAGACCTACAGGCCTCTTCTGAGAATCCAAGTAGCCTTGCGATAGCGGGTGATATACGAAAACTGTGGTTTCATAGATCGTCGCATACTCGCACTATTTCGACTTAACCGCTCAGAAGCGATTTAAAGCGCGGATGACCGGCCACGTGAGGTAACTTATTAATACTCTCCAAAGGAGCGTCTATAGAGCGATATATACCATATGGAACTTGATCTCTATCTGCGCGTCTCCGCGTTAAATATTAAAACCCGATAAATTATAATCATCATCCTCAAAAGATAGGAGATTTTCTACAGTAGGAACATGTAAAAGAGTCATCGGCTGAGCAATTGCCATAAGAGAAACAGACTATTCTCCGTGCAAACCTAACTCACGCGATAGTTGTGTAATAAATTTTGTCGTCGTATTATCCGGAAAATACTGCTTACTACTGTTGCTCGGTAATACGACAAAGAATGTACTCCTCGGAGCTCATATTTATCAGGGACGGTCATTCCGAGTGTTCTTCCTCTTCGTCCTCTTCTTCTCTTTTGTCTTTTTTGGTGACGGAGGCACTCGTTCCCGCGATAATTCTGCCTCATAGAAAATACCGTCGAGAGTCTCGTCATTGAGATCGAGCAAAATATACACGAATGGTTCTCGATTCACTGCTATTCGTTGAATCTTTAATAACTCGTTACTCCAACCACGCTCATATTCTTTCACGAATGTTGCTTTAGATGTACTGATACGTACCGAGTCACTAACAATGTATTTAGGCTTTTTAGTTTTTCTCGCGTCACGCTCGTAATGCCGTGCTAATTTTTCTCGGGCTATAGAGGCATTTTCTAGGGTCATCTCGCTCGGAGAAATATGCGTTCCGCTGTGTCTAGTGTGATTTTAAGCATATAAAAAAATTTGTAAAACATCAATGTAACGCTTATTTCGTGTGTATGTAAAGTAACGCCACATTCGCTCCTTCATCGTGCGTTCAAAGCGTTCGCCAATAGAGGCTTTTGTATCGGGGTTACGAGCAGCCCGAAAGTCTATACTTTTTTTCTTGAGAATTTGCTGAAATGGAGCGCTGATAAATTCTTTCCCTCGATCAGTTTGCAATTGCTGCGGTTGGCGATTGTTACTACGTGCGAGTATGCGCGTGAGATCTCGTGCCACATGTGCGCTCGGTTTGTCACGCAAAATCTCGACCTACGCGTATTTGGTCAACACATCGATGACAACAAGCAGATATGCGTACCCACCGTTATACGTAGCTATCGAGCAAAGATCAGCTCAATCAGCCGCCCATACATCTTGTATATTACCCACGTTGTACGTGCGACGGGGAATTCGTCATCGAATTTTTTGCTCGAGAATAACATGCAGGATGAGCAGAGTCCTAGATTTTTTCGAGAATTTTCATAATTTTAACGATGATCAGTTAAATGGATTTTGTTTCTTTTTCTCTACTAACTGTACGAGGGACTCATATCCGCTGGCGTGACGTTGACGCTACCTATGGGTGTTTAGCCATTGCTCGACCTCTTCTGCCTCCCTCTTCTCAACGTCGACGATGTCGTCCGCCGTGAGCATTAAATTTGTGTTTGAGTGTGCAGTTTCGAACTCGTTGTTGCTGCTGCTGTTTCTCCTGCCACCATCACGTGGTAAAATCAGTCGCCGCTGCAGTGTTGAAGATGATGTAGTTGTAGGCTCGTGTAGTAACACGAGGTTGCCGATAAATTCACGTGGCATCTGTATCGTTCGCAGGAATTTGGCGAAGTGAGATCGATCGACGGGGTTCTCGCAGTTTCTAGCGCGTATAGCATCATTAACAACATCGATGATATTGCAATTCGAAATTCTTCTACCGTCTCTGGAAACAACCGATACCAGCCCATATCATTTTTTTAACGTCTGCAATGCGATGTAAATTGCGAAGCAACGATATTGCTTTGGATTAACATTTTTTTGGTACGCTATCCATAATAAGTGTGTCATTGAGTCGAGATTTTATTTCCTTCTTTAAAACGTTGCCGATTTTATCCTCGCGGCTGTCGAGTACTGCTATTTTTCTTTTTGACGGAATATTCGGTACTGTATTATCGTATTCGACCAAGTGAAAATAACGCTGTAGAACTTGCTGTTACGCCGTCTATTTCTCTCTCTCGCACTTATACGAGTGAGAATTTAGAATCTCACTCAGCTCAGAGTCGAGACGTTATAACGGTGTACCGGTGGTCTGTACGGAGGGCGATCTCTAGTAGTAGTTGTAGTAGTACCAGTATTGGCGAGACCCGCGAGACGATGTATGTTATCATGAGGAATAAGCACCATCTTAGACCAAGAATAAGCAGCTTGAGAAATCCGACATAGTGCTTGACGATAATCTTCCTCTGACCGCTCCAATTGCCCCTTTTGGCGGCTAATCACCGAAGAGTTGTCGCGTGCGTCCGAAGATAATTCTTTTGCACGTTGTTCAGACTTACGTTTCCCGGTAAAACGTTTAGCGCTCACTCGCATATACACCAATATAATTATTTGCTTTTTATCGAGAGGTCCGCGCAACGCCATTACAAGCTCGAACGCCATTACTGGTACATCGCGCGTCGCATCGCGAACCTTTATTGCTTTTTGAGACATGTAAACGTAATGGTATTGGTCATCGGGAAATAAACAGGCGCGAAATCGACAATTATCAGGCGTCGATTGTTTCAAGTCGAATAATAGATAGCCGTGCGGTGCAACTGTTGCGTCGAAATATACTTCCTGCAAAAATCCCGAATTCTCGGGACATACCTGGCGTGCTAGATGTTGAACTTGCGCACGATCTCGCGGATTTTTGAAGACTACGATATAATAGCGTTTAAGGAGATATCCTGCTGCCGGTGACCCTGATGAGATTTTGCGTGATGAAGATGACATTAAGATCTTTATGATGGCTACCTTTGGTAAAAAGGTCGACCACGGTATTGATCGATGCCTCGAGCATTAGATCGCCAATGACCACAAGTTTAGGCCTTGCATCATTCGAGTAGTCTGCTGCTTTTATATGCTCATAATCACACTAGACACAGCATAACGCGTATTTCTCCGAGTGGTGTGACTCTCGAAAATGCCTCTATAGCCCGAGAAAATTTAGCACGGCGTTACGAGCGTAACGTGAGAAAAACTGAAAAGCCTAAATACAGCGTCGGTGATTTGGTACGTATCAGTACAGCTAAAGCAGCATTCGTGAAAGGATATGAGCGTGGTTGGAGTAACGAGTTATTCAAGATTCAACGAATATCAGTGAATCGAGAACCATTCGTGTATATTTTACACGATCTGAATAACGAGACTATCGACGGTATTTTCTACGAGGCAGAATTATCGCGAGTACGAGTGCCTCCGCCACCTGAGAAAACGAAAGAGAAGAAGAGGACAAAGAGGAAGAACGCTCGGAATCACTGTCCCTGATAAATATGAGCTCCAAGGATAGCTCTTTCTTTGTCGTACTACCGAGCAACAGTAGTATGCAGTATTTTTCAGATTATACGACGACGTAATTTATTACAAAACTACCGCGTCAGATACGTTTTCACGGAGAATGGTCTGTTTCTCTTGTGGAAATTGCTTATCCGATGACTCTTTTACATGGTCCTATTGTAGGAAATCTCGTAACTTTCAAGGATGGTGATTATGATTTATTGGGTTTAAATCTTTTAACACGGAGACGCGCGGATAGAGACTAAGTTCCATGTGGTGTATATCGCTTTATAGACGCTCTTTTGGAGAGTATAAATAAATTACCTCACGTGGCCGGTTATCTGCGCTTTAAATCGGACCGAGCGGTCAGGTCAAAATGGTGCGCGTATGCTATGATCTACCATACGATGACTTTCGCGTATCGCCCGCTATCGCAAGACAACTGGGATTCGAGGAAGAGGCCTGTACGTCTGTTATCATATAACTGCATTGCGAATACACGAGGTCGATGCCTGCATGTCTCAACGGCGCTATGCCAGGCAGCAAGTTTATTACAGGCGATGTACAAACACCCCTCTTACGAGTTGTTTCCATTGATGCTGACGGCTTTCAGTTTGGTTCGATAAAAATTTATTCGTTTTTGGCGTCGCAATATATACCTTTCTTGCGCAACAATTTACACACTATCGAAATCGATATAAGAGAAGAGTTTGGAATTCCTGTACCACTCGAACAGGGAACGTTCTCTGTTAGATTACTTTTCAAAAAGGCCCACGATTTATTACTTCGATATGGATGATATTGATAGAATGCATCACGGGCGGGGTCGTCGCGGGTACCGCGGTATTACCCATATTTATATAGGAACGCCTAATCAACGAGGACACAGTATCGGTAGCTTTTTCGGGGGCATGTTTCGTCGAGTATTGCCACTTTTAAAGAAAGGTGCAAAAGCAGTTGGAAAAGAGGCATTGCGTGCCGGTGTAAACGTAGTTGGTGATATCCTCGATAGGAATATAGCTGTGAAAGATGCTATTCGCGAGAGAGCGCGAGCCTCCAGCAGTAATTTCAAACACTAAAACTCTGAAAGAATTGACACCCTCATGCAGTGGCCCGGTTATAAAAAGCGCAAATTTTTGCGAACTGCTCATTCACTGAACGAACGTAAACCACGACATATCTGCCGTAAAAAAATCGTGATAAAGAGAAAAGCAATAAAGCAGACGGAGATTAATAAGAGGAAGAAGAAGAAGACTAGTCAATGAACGGTTGGAGAGGTTTTTGAATTGCTGAAACAAGATGGCATTTCTACA
Source organism: Cylloceria caligata (assembly GCA_963942595.1). Classification (NCBI taxonomy): domain Eukaryota; kingdom Metazoa; phylum Arthropoda; class Insecta; order Hymenoptera; family Ichneumonidae; genus Cylloceria; species Cylloceria caligata. Next base: position 54,234,782 of record OZ012705.1, read on the forward strand.
TGCACGCTCGTTCGAGTGCCTTAAATCGGAGCTTGAATTGTTTTCACTCCCACCCATGCAAACAAGTATCGAAGACTGTAATTGGGTGTATTATAAACCTATTTCTTGTGCTAACAGATTATTCACCCATTGCATTCATTGATCGAAAGCAATCAAAAGACTTGCTTTTGATTTGACACCCGATCTTTCGGCGAACAGCAATTTACATTGGAATTTAATAAAGCCCGGTAGCGTGAGAACTGAGGTACGATTTGGAAACGCGCTTGCTTCAACGGTAAATTGTAATGGTGGCGTTTCGCGAAGAACGTGGCGCAAAGCGACACACACAAAACCGCTCTCGATGCATTTAAACCGCCGGATACTCAGTTATGATTCATACTAGGTTGTTATCTTTAAGCCCATGACACCCTCTAGCAGCATCTTGAGCATTTAGTTTGTCTTTGGCACCCTACGCACAAACATTAAAAAGTAATTTATATTCGCGATACAGCAAGGAGGTTTTGAGCGACGCATTTTGGTGACGAGTGATTTTGGTGGAAAGCGTAATGAGGCGTGCGTGCGTGCGTGCGTGCGTGCGTGCGTGCGTGCGTGTGTGTGTATGAGAGTGCTTGAGTGATTTCGAGAAAGATAGGAGATTAAAATCGCCGCAGAAGGAACGTGGAGCCAACAACAGCTGAGGTGGTAAGCTCATAATTTTATTTATTTTTCCAAGTATGCGGACGCGTTGGCTCCATCCTGCTCTTATCTCTACTCTTCCTTATTCAGCAGAGTGCCTACACCATCCAGCTTTACTATCTCAACGTTGCCGACTCTGTTTAAGCAGAGTGGGAGGCGCGGCTGTGGAAAAATGAGGTGGCGTGGCTAGCCGCATGGTGGGGGAATAAGTGGGATGGAGCAAAGGCGTCTACATACTACTGAAGTTCTACCCCATGCGGCTTACTCACCAGACTTGGCTCTTTCCAATTACCACTTGTTTGCATCTATGCAAACTATTACTACTACTTTTTATCATTCTTCCGTGCTATGATAATGAGTGTGAGTAAATTAGAAATATTTGATAATGTTCCAAAAAAATTATTAAGAATTCTAAGATGAAGACTAACTGATGCGACAAAGCACTATGAAATTGACAAGTGCGCAGAGTGAGCACCTAGTCAGACTTAATAAGACATAATAAACAGCAATGAGTATAGTGCTCTGCGCAGTGAATCTGTATCACTTGAGTATTATTACGCTGTCGACGGATAGCGGGTCGATGCATTCGCACTTAGTATGTCGAGTGACAGCTGCGAATATTAATATTAAGGATCCTGGTGACAAGCATGCTAAATTAAATGCACTCAGTAGTTAACAATAATAAATCAACGGTTATTTAATTAATTAACAATGATTGCTTGAATACCTGTTGAATACACAAAAAAAAAATGTAATTTGATTTGGTCTGGCCTGTGTGATGATGTGCTAATGTTGAGTGGGTTCTCAGGCTGTTGAGTTGACTCGTTGATTCATGTGGATAATCCTGGTGAGGTGGTCTGGCTGTAGAGCTCTGTATTGAAGCCACACGACGGGCTGGTGAGTGGGCTACAGCCAACGACGAACCACGCCGTTGACTTTTATGTGAATATTTCTATAGTTCTGGTGATCTGCTGTGATTTGCACTGACACTGATTTGACAAAGAATGTAATACACTACACTACTGAGTAGACAAAATATGAGTGGAACTAATGAATAGATAAGTGAGATGACGCGGGAATGTCTAGCGCGAACGACTCTAATGTGAACAATGGATACATCCATCGACCACGAGATAGAGTATCATGAGGGCGGACGTGCGTCACAGCTTGCTTAAGTTATGATTCGCCGCCAGCGATGGAAAGTGAGTCCTGTTTGTGGTCTTGCTGCTGGGGCCACGCTAGGAGCGTCGGCCGCTTGAGTGAGCTTCGATCGAGGATGCAAGCTGATGGACAATGCGCTTGAGTGTGCTGGGTCGATAAATCGATATAGTATGCCTGTGAGCTATACCACATGACGCGAGGCGTCAGATGGTTGTGAGTGTTGTGCGTGCATGAGTTGAGTGTGTGCGTGATAGGTGCGAAAACTGAACATTCCAAATTTAACATGTTTTTTTTAGAAAAAAAATCCCCATTTCATACTTGTACATCTGGTATATATATATATTGTAAGGGTATTTAGCGTTAACATTAAATTTAATTACCCTGAAGATTTAGTTTGGTCTCGAGAAGGGAGGAAATTAATGTAGGCTTATATTATTAATTGTTGCGGTACATGAGAAAAAAAATAGTATGAAATTTAGTTGTTCTACTTCTATATTTCTTCCTGGTATTTCTGGCTACCACGCGTCTTACAAATGGTTATTCCCGGGCTCTTGCATGCCTCTATAATCGTGTACGCTAAGATTTTTAAACTGAAATTACCAGACATTGAAATTATGAAATTCAGCGCCTTTTTCCCCTTTCTTCGTTAGCATTTCGCTACATTACACAATATGCATCAGGTTCCTTCACTTTCACTGCATACATTTATTTATTGTTTAAATTTTTGTATACAACAGTGTACAGTAATGCATCATGTCGTACAGTACCAGGGATAATTGATAAGAAAATTGGGTATCAAATTTCAATATGGTAAGTCTTATTTGCATTCTTTCTTTTGTTCTTCTTTCATTTTGACATTCGTTTGTCAGTGCGTGTATACGCGGTTTCGACTATTGTGTAGACTAGGTACTCTATAAGTAAAGTTCACACAGTGGCAAGCATTGCTGTGCATGCGCAAGGTGCAAGGAAAGTTTCCTGTACTTCAAAGCTGTACAAACGACAATACATATGCATGCTTTCTAGAGGTTCGGTCAGTGATGATCAGTTCAGTTATGTTTGCTATTCCACTACACTTACCATTTTTCCGACTTATAATTATAAGATATTTTTCATAATCAGCAATTTATAAGGGTTCATTAATAATTGTTGGGAAATCAGCTGACTCATGGCGATCGATAATCGCCATGCACCTGTTACTATTGGTGTTGTGTTGCGCTCGGCTGTTGTGCGAAGAGTCGAGGCAGCGCTTCATAGGCATGCTACTCAAGCAAGAGACAACGATCTCTCGCTTGACTTCAGCGTCCACAACGACGCTTTCATATAGCTCAGCCATCTTGAAGATTTTGACACTTTCGTGAAAACCGCATAGACAGCTTCAACCACTGCTCTCACCTCGGACTTTTTTACCGCTTTACTCAGCATCGCCTCATAAGTGCTCAGCAGGACTCAAAATACTCGGCAAGTGTGCGCCGTCACTATTTAACTAAATTCAATGTCGGTGAGGTAGGGAAATCTCAATTTGTGCATCCTCAAAAGTCTCACCTCGTGACGTGCTTTGCAGTACGGGCTGCTTCATGTTTGACCTCACATGTCTCGGCACGCAATTAATATAATTGCATGTGCAGCTCATTAAATTTACTTTAAATTCATTCGTTTATTTTTTTGTTATATTTTTTTTTGTAGTGAAGCGAGTGAATCTGGAATAAAGGCTACTTTCTCTACCAACATCTTTGGTCTGGTTATTTCGCACCTGTCGTGAGTGAATACTCATTCTCTTTCAATATATTTCAGATTGAAAGTTACCAGGTAAGGCAATCCTCAACAATAATGCATATGACATTTTTATTCACGAAAAAAATAAAGCTTGTATACTTTGGATATTTTTTGTAGGAAGACTCGATAATATTGTTGGAAAATTGCAAAGTCATTATTTACTGGCTCGTTGCATGAATAAAATCACAAGAATTTTTTTTTTCTGGTAATCTCTTTACGGAAAATATTACTTTAACAGATTAATTTCTATCTTTTACTAAAATTCATAAACGTAAGTTGAGAATTATTCATCAGTTAAGTGCTCATTTCAAAACATTTGAGAATTCATTATAAACGATAAAAAAATTTGTGAATATTCGTTTGTTTGAGAATCACTCTGCTGGTCAAGTGTAGTTAACTATAATATAAAGAAAAAGAATGAGACGTGACTCGTCACAGGTGGCAAAACAAAATAGACGGGTGTAACAATAAAAAAGATCTATATTCACTATTCACAATACAAAAATAAACTTTACACTGAGCAGTCACTGAGTTCAATTGAAAAGCACACACAATTGTATTAAGGGTGTTTCACAGAGTTTTGTCCAGTGAGTGCGTATGATGATATGCACGACGTGCGAAGCATGCCACGAGGTGAGACGAAATGTTGATGGACTTGTTTGAGTAGTACCGAACGCATACTGATGTAATTTTTTTTAATTCTCAATGCATCACTTTAATCGATGGAATTGAGTCTAGTACGCACAAATAATTACCGGGAATGTCCGAGTTTTGAGAGTGAGAATGTCAGATACAAGTAGTTTTACGATGATACACGTTTTCCGTACAGCAAACCACCTAGAGCCAAAACAAGATGGCTACACATTCAAACGCGCCGATAAGCGACGCTACCGCCTTCCTAGAGTTCGATCGTCATCCCTTGCATGAATAATGTATCCGTACGGTGATGCCAACCGGACGCACGCACGGCTGCCGAGAGACGTGCTACAGTGCAGGGATCCTTGTCGCAGCCAAAGAGGATAGGTAGAGAGTGGAAGCTGACCGTATACAGTAAGCAGCGCCTTTAATAGCTCAGAGCCTAACTATTCCGTCTCCTCTCTCTCTGTCTCTCTCTCTTTCTTTCTTTCTTTCTCGCTAATGGCCTCATTCATTGTCCGTCGAAATCTCAAGCGCTGAGGAAGCTTCCATCGAGGTTCCTTGAATTTCCAAGGCTGCCTCATTTCATAGTCAAGCCTCAAGGCTTCCTTCCAGAAGGTAGACATATGTTAGGAACTGTTAGTGAACTTCGATAGCAGCATCGTAAATCCCTAAATTTATGTGGCCCCGGACTAACTCCACACAACTCTCTCGGCGGCCATCAAAATTAATTTCTTTTGAAACTGTGAACTTGTAATCACTTTGTGAGGTTAGTTTTCAAAGCGAAGAATTAATTTCTTTCGAAACTCTGAACTTGTGATCACTTTGTGAGGTTACTTTTCAACGTGATGGATTCTGGAAAAATGGTTCATTACACAGAACGAGAAAAATTACTCTTGGCTCAACTCGTTTCTGAAGAAAGAGCCATCAGAAATTTAAAAAATAGGGGCAACAGATCTCATTCAAAAAGCTGAGGCCTGGGATCCGTAAGTAAAAAATATATAAGCAAAAGCTGTACGCCTCGCTCCAGCAAATAGCTAAAGAAGTGCTGGGATAACATAAAAAAAAGGTAAATAAAAATTAACTTGCTGATCATTTCATTTATTGTGCACTTTTACTGTGTTAAAAATTGCAAGATTCTCATGATGATTTCAATAATCTTTAAAACTTCCAACATTAAAAACAATATAAATGGTGATACCAGAAAACGAAAAATAACCACTGTTTAAACACACGAACGACTCATGACTGGTATAGGGCTTGCGCTCGTAGAATCTGATGACCCAGTCATGAATTTCATAGACTCAACCAGTGCAAATGTGGATATCCAGTTACCAGTTACAGTTAGTGAATGGGCAGCCATTCGGGAATACAGCCTTAGTTGAGAAAAAGAGTGTAGTAAGTTTACGTCGTATTTAAATATTCTCGCCGCGTAAGGCGCTGCCACCTAGGCAGAATCTTCGACTCGAAGTCAATATAGCTAGTCGAGTATCGAACTCGCATCGTTTACCTAGGGAGCGATCTCAATCGCGCTCAGAGCGTACATAGCGTACTAACGCGTGGTCTGATTCGTGCATCGTCCGATGCTGACGATAATGACGGCACAAATGACGTCCCTATCGAGCGTACACGACGTACACAATGGTCACCGGTCGAATCTCAGCACCGTGTTCGTTGCACCTAACCTTTACTGTTTTGCACCTAACCTTCACTGTTTTCGGGGCATTTATTCCCACCCAAGGATTAGTCCTCTTTGTTCCCACCATTCGAAATTGTGATTTCGTCAACCCAAATTGTCCAAGTATAATAATAGAAAATGTCAGTACAAATTCGTGTTTACATGGAAGAAAGTGGTGAGCTGGTAAAGCTGATGCTGTTGCCTGAAAACGCCGAAACAGCAGCAAATCACGTCAATTAAAATTGATAAATAAATTCACCAGATTCCACGCTAACTTTTTTTTATTGTTGTGAGTCTCAAGAATGAAGAAATAAAAATAAAATCCTCATTTTACACTATAAAACATATACATATTATAAACTTGATGGTTTTATACAGAATAGTAAAATTTACAAAATCAATGGCTTCGTACATTTCTAAACGGTCCTCATTAGCAATTTGTTCATTATTCTCACACGTTTAGGATCACCTTCAACTTTTTCATAATACGTTAGTCGTTGTCTGGCGGTTATTCTTAACGTTTCTTCACATTGGAAAATATCGCTTCTCTGAATACAAATATTGTGAAGAACACACGTAGCTAATAAATACTGGGGAATTTTCTGAAGTTTGACCGTCGGTAAGCAATCGAGCATTCTACTCCAACGTCCTTTCCACAGCCCAAAAGCTCGCTCAATCGACATTCTTGCCGATGAGAGACAGTAATTGAAATTTTTTTGGGTCTGCGTCAAATGTCCGTAGTCTCTGAAAGGAACCATCACGTAGAGATGAATTCCGTATGCTGCATCACCAATTATGTGACAATCATTCGAAAAATACACATCTGGATTGTCGATGTATTCTTGGACGCGAGAGAACCGAATGACTCTGGCATCGTGGACATATCCAGCATAACCAGCCAATACGCTTGTGAATGATAAATCACGTGTGCAGACCGCTTGAAATATTAATTACAATATTTCAAACAAGCTTTTACAAAACTAAGCCGTCAAAGTAACTGAAAAAATATTACCTGTACTTGGATTGAGTGATATGATTTTCTATTTAAGTAAGAATTTACATCTTTATGAAGCGCCCTCATTCTGATATGCGTCCCATCAATTGTCCAATAACACCAGAAAATCCACTATTTGCCTCGAACTCGGATATAACCTGAGTAGCTCGGTCCCCTGTTGGCCATTGAATTAATTGAGGAGCTAAATAATGATAAGCATATGTCACTCTTTGCACACTTCTAATGACAGTGGCTTTTCCAAAGTTGAACCGGTCACAAATGGATCTATGTTAATAATATTTCAAAAATCAGTGATAGTTTTGTTTCCGAGTAAAAACATTGATTACAATCGGTAAAGTAAAACCTGTACGAGTCCGACGTTGCCATCACCCACAATGTTAAGAGAAGTTGCGTTCTAGAGCAGATCGGTTTTCTCCCAGACACAGAATTAGTGCTTGATATCGCTGAGCCTATAAGGCCAAATATAAACTCGGTCTCTGTACAGCTGACAAACTCATCGACCATCCAGATGTGCATGAGTTATATAGAAATTCACTGGTGCGTCAGCTTTACAGAAGTTGCGCAGAGACTCACCAGTGCCTCAGTTTTACAAAAGTTTCAGTTTGCAATGAATGATTAGTTGGAAAAGTCATTGGTTAGTAATATTACTTCTGAGATTGCATCGACTGACAAGATCAGAAGCAGCAACTCATGTAAATCTTCCTAATTTGTACATTTATCAGTGCTTATCACAAGTTGAACTAATTTGATGTACTCACCTGAAATGCGATTTAAATTCTTGATCAGAAAATCTGGGAATCATTTTGTCAACGTAATTTTCAATGCGAGGTCTGCGCTCCAATCTTCCTCGTTTCTTCCTTCACACAAGAATTGCGTAAAGAAGTTCGTCATCTTCGGAGTTACTTGCTGTTGTTGACGAAACAACATCATGTTGTCCTATTATATTTTTTGTATCACTGTCGTCACTTTCGTCAATTGCAGAAAATGCTGGAAGTGCAACTAACTTCTCGAGTTGATAGGTCATGATGATTTGTAAGGTTATATCGAACGTGTAAGCACGCTCGCAAGTGGTCTGAATTATTAGAAATGCAAACAGACGTTAACACGCTCATTGAATCGGACCGCACGTTAACAGTTTGTACATCGTCAGCGCTGTGAGCGCGATTCGGACCGCACCCCTAGTAGCAAGTACGCGGTAATGAGGTTACGGGTTATATACACCCGCGCTCTTTTCTCTGCGAGTACTGAGAGTAATTGGTGGCTCGAGCAATGAGCTGCCATTATATTCTCAAAGCTAAATGAACGTGCATTAGTCGGGCATCCAGAAATTCCACGATCATCGGTATACCCGCCGTACCGTGCAACGCAAAAGTAAATAGCGCTTAAAATCAGACGAATCGCCGGTCAACAGGACGTCTACCCAGACGGTCAATTATATCTCTATTGTATCTACGTTCATTGGACCTCGATGCTAGATATCGTTCAACCGAGTAGAACCTCCACATGAGGTTATTTTTCATGCTATTGGAGTAACTACATGTTTAGGTCGACTTTGCGCCTACGGGACAATCTCGACTTCTTGTCAAAATGTCTATAACCGTACATCTCACGAATGACCATCGGCACGGTCCAACCAACAGCTTGTCGGGGTAAAACTGTTAAACTGCCTTTCGGACCACATTGAAAGTCGACCAAGATAAGTGTCATACTATGCGTTATTGGTGTCTTTGTGTGAAATTATAAATATTGTCCTGTCGGTAGTACGAATCTCGACTAGTTTGTAAAGTAAAACCGCCGCTCGAGATCCGTACAACTCATTATTTGTATAAAGTGTGAAGTATGAGTTTTATCGGCTCTGGTAGCGACTTGCATATTGTCACGCGTGGTGCGTCGGTTGTAAAGCACTCCGTTGCCGGAGAATGAAAGAGTATGTCGGCTAGATTGGCCCAATGTTATATAAAGTCGACTTTGGTAGAATAGAATGTCAACGATCGCGGTGTCGAAGGAGTATGTCGGCTAGACTAGCCTAATGTAAGAAACAGTCACATCTCACTGAATGAACTGTGCGTTATTCTGTTGTTAAGAAGAACGCAGTAACTTTCAGACTGATTAATATCTTTGTGTCGGCTATATTAGCCTCATGTAAGTTACTGTGTGGATATTTGTGCATACTCTGCTGATCTTGTGAAGAGACAGATGTGATTCTGATTTTTTTGTTGAGAAATGTAGCTCTAATTTGTCACAAACCCCTCTGGGACATGACGCTGTGATTATCTAGTGAAATAAAGTCAATGAGGTGCTGTTGATGGCATCATTGTACCTAAAGATAAGAGACTGGCCCACCAAAAGTTCATGTTTGCCACCCTCGGAAAGTCCCCTTGAATAAGCATATAGCTCTTCGGCTTGGTCAATATTTTGAAAAATATAAACTAGAATCAGTGATTCAAATGTAACGTGCCGACCGGCCAAAGAATAAAGAAAATCAATACTGTAACGGAACGCAATTACAGCGATCCGCTACAAACTAGAATTAAAAACCCGAATCAAACCAACATCTAACTCCAACCAACAAACAGAGAAAACACACAAGAAAGCACAGACTAAAACAAAGAAATCGCTAAAAAGTGATTATCTATTAACAACACGAGCAAACAAGTGGCAAATAAGCACCCATCGGACAAGGAAAACATAAAATATCAGTAGGTACACACAAGCAACCGCGAGTACCCATCCTAAAGAGAATGGTGTCAATAGTAGACCACACCTTAGCGCAAAGACAATAATCAAAACAAAGCACAGCACACGGGGGGAACCCCCCGCACGCAGCGAGCAAGACAGGAGGCAGGACGGCTAGCAATACCACGCGCTGTGTCTACCGGACCCCAGCCCAGTAACCCCGCCCTACGCCAAGACCGGGCGGAACCACTCGTAAAACCAAACACCTTACCGTGCAAAGATTAACGCAGTAGGCCCTACCCCCGATAGGCCGCACTACTCAAACCGCCGAAAGACACCAAGATCGCCACACAACGGGGAAAAGACGAAAGAAATGGTGGAACCCACGGTAGTAGTATGTGTACACCTTTGCTCCATCCCACTCCTATCCCCACTCCTTCCCCCACCACGCGGCTACCCCCACCACCTCACTTTTCCACCGCCGCGCTACCCACTCTGCTTGACCAGTGTCGGTAACATGGAGATGGTAAAGTGAGGTGGTGTGGGTACCTTGGTGAACAAGGAAGAGTAGAGATAAGAGCAGGATGGAGCAAAGGTGTACACATACTAAATAAATAAATTCATGCACTCACCACTTCTGCTGTTGTTGACCGCTGCTGCTGTACTATCCTTCTCCTTCTACGGCGGTTTTAACTCTCTCTCTCTCCCTCTTTCTCTCACTTTCACACACACATGAACGCGAGCACGCACAAACCCACTCACACCCACACACACACGCACGCATACGCTCACGCACACACTTTTTCTACCTAGCACCGTCCATGTCAGGAGACTCGGGGTCCTCGAAGCCTTCGTCCACGTCGCCGCCATCGTAGCCGATTGCTATGTCCTCTCCGAGAACCCCGAATACGTGTTCCACCACGTCCACATTGTCCAACGTCGTTAGCCTAACACTGGGAGTACGACTCTCGCCTCTCACCACAACACCGTGCAATGATGCGGCGGAACCACACATTGACTCCAGCAGAGGCATTAAGCCAGAGTCGTCAACCCGTTCCAATCCATGCAGATGGCACCCCATGCATAAGGCAGGTATCATGCCGGTGAGGGTATCAGGATAATATAAGTTATCCCAATTGACGAATATTGGGTACCCCTCATCGATTAGGAGTACCTCCGAATATCCGTCACGATCTGCATAGATCAGCTCACCGCGATCCGCACGACCGTTTTCCACAACCACGCACCGCATCCCCTCGTAAAGGTCCTCCAGGGCGATACTAAACGATGCGCGATCCCACTCGTAAAAAACACGATGGAGAATTTTCGCCATCTCCTCGTACGCGTCCCACATTTCATCGGTTCGCAGATGAACCACCATGTCCAAGTCTATATATAAAACACTGCACCAAAACGCGACACCCAGAATACTTGCATCATAACGAGGATACATAGCGGAAAAACGTTTTAGACTGCACGATCACGAAGTTAAAGACAGACTGAATGCTCCGGATGAGGCTGGCGGTGATCACAGTGTTTGAAGATAACAAACCCCCCTCTGAGTCATAACTAGGTGTGCAGCGCTTTGAATGCAATGTCAGCAGTTTTGCACGTGTGTACCGCTTTGCGCTGTGCTTCTCGTGAAGCGAATGCTCTGCAGTAAAAGACACAGAATATGATACCGTGCCGCGAGAGACCTCGATTATATTTTATATATAATTATAAAAGAAGAGACACAGTAAACCGATGTATTTGTTTTTAATTAATCAATATTTTATTTAAATTACTTTACAGATATTTACCGTCGTATGCAACATCCCTGCAAACACGGTAATCTTCGCTCGGAGACTCCTCTGCCGTTAAATTTATTTTTATCACTGTCTGATCGTCGAGAGGCAAAAGCATTGTAATATTCACGCACTAATCTGTCGTTTTTCGTTACATTATCGCTAAAGAAATTATTAAATCGCGACATGGTGAAGCCGCACGACATAAGGTGTAGGAATACGATGCGAAATTGTCCACACACATCCGACGTATTACTCTGTAGCTGCTTGAGGCCGTACCGATAGAACTTGCAGTTTCTTCGTAGTCGGGCGAGATGTTGCGGTATAACCGGTGGTAGCCCGTAGCTATCAAAGTACATTCCTTTTCCATGATGGTTAACGTACATGGCGATCCAATGCTCTCCAGGTCCGTCGTGGTTATCCGTATTAACTACGAGTCCGGCTGGTAACGACCATACACGAGGAATTCTGTCAGCCGGGTATACGCCAACGGTTATAAGTGGTAGATACTGCAGACTCTCGTAGATTTGTCTAGTGTTCATGCTGAACACATAGTCAATGATTAAATGATGACCGATACGCTTTGAAAGACGTATATATATATGCAAAATTTATTTCACAGCGTCGTCGATCGTGTCACGACCACATGATGAAGATTTCTCCTCTTTTTTATTCTCTTCCTCTTCGTCTGCTGACGAAACATCCATGTATGATTCTCCTTTAAATGGATGCTCGCGAAGCCAATTTTTTATTTGGAAAGCCTGGCGCATTGCACAATGCGAAGACGCTGTATCGCTTATCATAGCGTGTCTGAAGCATTTTCGCAAAGATTTCGGCATAAATGTGTACGATGGGGCGCCCTCCTCATCCTCCAGGTTGGAAATTTCACGACTCGTGATATCGCAAAGAAGTATAGCCTTCTCGTGACCGCGCGTATAGATGCGTCTTGATTTTCGCGAAATTTCACGCAAGTTAGCGTATACCTGTTTACAGCTCACATCGCCCTCGTACCACTCCATACCGTAAAAATATTTCGAGAGAAAATTATTCTGGCTTCTCGATTGCTGTGGTAATTCGGCAAAGTGACACGGCGGTGCAACGACCCAATGAGCAGAGTACGGTCTATCCACTGCTACCACGGCAATTTCTTTCGGAATAAATTCCGAGTCTTTACCACGCATTCCCTGTATATCCACGACGATATCCATTTTCACGTCTAATCCGTACAGATGACCGAGTTCGACTGATTAGTTACTCGCGGACACGCTTCTATGTGTCTTAACACGAAATAATTTTATGCCGACATCAGCACATTTTTCGCTTATCCGGTAAAATCCACCATTACCTGCCGAGAGGCATCAATTTCAAGGACATTATCATATTCCGCGTAGACTACACAATTTATCGTTGAAGCAAGCGCATCCTCAAATCGTACCTCTATTCTCACACTACCGTGCTTTATTAAATTCCAATGTGTATTGCTGTTCGCCGAAAGATCGGGTGTCAAATCAAAAGCAAACAGACAGTATCCATCGCGATAATTATCGCGATCGATCGAATTACCATCGTCCAAGAAATGTATTCCAGTTCCCGAAAACAACGTTTGAAAAGCATCCACATATAGATGATTTTTCGTGAAATCAGGTTGTAACGGTTTCGAAGGTATTTGAGCACCATCTACATACAACGAGAGATAATTTATCTTGTAATTTTGGAAATTGAACGGATTCATACTGAAGTCACCGTTAAACGCTTTGTTATCGACGAAACCGATAATTATACGCTTCGGCAACTGACCTAACACGATATTATCGATAGTCTCTCCATGAACACCCGAGTGTATTGAAACGGCTTTTACCTCGACTCTCGTAAGAGGATATTTAGCCGTAGATTTTGCCAGAGTTCTAGCATGTGAGAGCAGCACACCAGGAGCTATTTTTGTTCTACGAACGAGAAGCGATGCCTCGAGAATCTTTAAGCCGCATTGACCATTCTTTGTATCCCCCACAAGACAAAATGAATCTCTAGACCGAACCAGCCGTAGGCGCATCTCGACACCGTTTAATAGGAACCGCTCCTGATTGAATATATCGCAATGCAGATGACCGAGCAAGTCTACAGTTTTTTCGACATTTAAAAATTGTTTTCTCTTCACAAGTCCCGTATTTTCCGATGTTATATCATCCATTTTTCCAGGTGTATCGTCGTACCAGAGAACGCTCGTGAGATGCGAATTTTTTGCTGCTGGACCGTAGTTCAAAAGTGTTTCTATGTACGCTCGATAAGCGTAGGCGTTATTTGGAGGTGAAACTAATTTTTGATTCAGGTATACATCCACCTGATTAAACATAGAATGCAAGAGATTGTTTACAGGGCCGGCACTTACTTTCGACGATGTGCCCACGGCAATTTCCGTAATGGTAGGAGATGTTATTTTCACTCTCAGACTAAGCATAGTATGCGCGAGATCGATATACTCATCACCCTGTCCGGGAATAACAAATTTAATCGGTGAATCATCTGTTAGCGAAGATATTGGTTTGTAATACACCCAATTGGAGCCTTCGATAGTAGTTTGCGTCGGTGGGAGTGAAAATAATTCAAGTTCCGATTTAAGACACTCGCACGAGTGCGCATGTAGAAAAGCCATCTTGTTTCAGCTATCCAAAAATATCTGCAACTGTTCGTTGACGAGTCTTCTTCTTATTGTTCATATTATTCTTCTTCTTTTTTATTGTTTTTCTCTTTATTACACTTTTATTTTTACGAGAGATACGTCGTGGTTTACGTTCGTTCGATGAATGAGGAGTACGTGAAATTTTGCGCTTTTTATAACCAGACCCCCGCATGAGAGTGTCAATTTTTTCAGAGGCTCTGCGTTTGAGATTACTGCCTGATTCTCGCGCTCTCTCGCGGATAGCATCTTTCACAGCTATATTTCTATCGAGGATATCACCGGCTACGTTTACACCAGCGCGCAACGCCTCTTTTCCAACTGCTTTAGCGCCCTTCTTCAAAAGTGGTAACACTCGACGAAACAGGCCCCCAAGAAAGCTACCGATACCGTGTCCTCGCTGATTAGGTGTTCCGATATAAACATGGCTAATACCACCGTACCCGCGACGACCCCATCCGTGCTGCACACTGTCAATATCATCCATAGTGGTGTAATCAATCGTGGGACCTTTTGAAATGTAGTGTCACAGTCAACGTTCCCTGCTCGAATGGTATAGAATCCCCAAATTCGTCTCTTATATCGATCTCGATAGTGTGTAAATTATTGCGCAAGAGAGGTATATATCGTGGCGTTGAAAACGATTTAATTTTTATCGAACCATACGGACAGTCATCAGTATCAATGGGAACAACTCGTAAGAGGGGTGTTTGTACATCGCCTGTAATATAGCTCTCGCAGATATCTGTGTATAAAAACATGCTGCCCGGTATAGCACCGGTGAGAGATGCAGGCCTCGACCCTGTGTATTCGCAATGCGGTTCTATCATTACGGGGCTACAAGCCTCTTCCGAGAATCCTAGTAGCCTTGCGATAGCGGGCGATACGTGAAAGTCGTGGTAGCGTAGATCGTCCCATACGCGTGCCACTTCGACCTGCCCGCTCGGAAGCGATTTAAAGCGCAAATGATCGGCCACGTGAGGTAGCTGATTTATACTCTCCAAAAGAGCGTCTATAGAGCGATATACACCAGGTGCTACTTGGTCTCTATCAACGCTCCTCCGTGTTAAAAGATTTAAACCCGATAAATCATAATCACCATCCTCAAAAGTTACGAGATTTTCTACAGTAGGAACATGTAAAAGAGTCATCGGATAAGCAATTTCCACAAGAGAAACAGCCCATTCTCCGTGCAGGCGTATCTGACGCGGTAGTTTTGTAATAAATTTCGTCGTCGTATTATCCGGAAAATACTGCATACTACTGTTGCTCGGTAGTACGACAAAGAAAGAGCTATCCTTGGAGCTCATATTTATCACGGACGATGATCCCGAGCGTTCTTCTTCTTCTTCTTCTTCTTTGTCCTCTTCTTCTCTTTCGTCTTCTCAAATGACGGAGGCACTCGTACTCGTGATAATTCTGCTTCGTAGAAAATACCGTCGATAGTCTCGTTATTCAGATCGTGTAAAATATACACGAATGGCTCTCGATTCAACGATATTCGTTGAATCTTGAATAATTCGTTACTCCAACCACGCTCATATCCTTTCACGAAAGCTGCTTTAGCTGTACTGATACGTACCAAGTCACCGACGCTGTATTTAAGCTTTTTAATTTTTTTCGCGTTACGCTCGTAACGCCGTGCTAAATTGCCTCGGGCTATAGAGGCATTTTCGAGGGTTACTTCGCTCGGAGAAATACGCGTTCCGCTGTGTCTAGTGTGATTATAAGCATATAAAAAATTTTGTAAAACATCGATGTAACGCTTATTTCGCGTGTATGTAAAGTAGCGCCACATTCGCTCTTTTATTGTTCGATTAAAGCGTTCGGCAATCGAGGCTTTTATATCAGGGTTACGAGCAGCGCGAAAATCGATATTCTTTTTCTTGAGAATTTGCTGAAACGGTGCGCCGATAAATTTTTTGCCTCGATCAGTTTGCAATTGTTGCGGGCGACGATTGTTACTGCGCGCGAGTATGCGTGTGAGACCGCGGGCCACGTTTGCGCTCGTTTTGTCACGCAAAGCCTCGACCCACGCGTATTTGCTCAACACATCAATAACAACAAGCAGATACGCGTACCCATCGTTGTACGTGGCTATCGAGCGAAGATCAGCTAAATCAGCCTCCCATACATCGTTTATATTACTCACACTGTACGTACGACGGGGAAATCGTCGTCGTACGAGGCGATGCATGTTATATGAATCCTGTGTCTCGAGCCATGGTAAAACATTTTTTCGCGCTACTCTACGATCCACCTGGGCCAAATTTTTTGCTCGAGAATAGGAAGCAGGATGAGCGGTGTCATAATAGATTTTTTGAAGAATTTTCATAATTTTAGCGATGACCAGTTAAATGGATACTTTTTCTTTTTCTTTTCTAACTGTGTGGGTGGTCGATATTCTACTTGTGCAAAGTTTTGCAATTGTTCGTCCTCTTCTTCATTTCCCTCCTCCCCCTCGATGATGTCGTTTTCAGCCGTGAGCATTAAATCTCTGTTTGAGTGTGCGGTCTCGGCTTCGTCGTCGTTGTTGTTGTTGTTGCTACCGTTGCTGCTGCTGCTGCTGCTACTATCGTTTTCGCGCGGTAAAATAAGACGCCGCTGTGGTGTCGAGGATGATGTAGGTGTAGGCTCGTGTAGTAACGCGGGGTTACCGATAAATTCACGAGGCATCTGTATCGCTCGCAGGAGTTTGGCAAAGTGAGATCGTCCGATGGGTTTCTCGCGTTTTCTAGCTCGCATAGCATCGTTAACAAGATCAACGATATTGGAATTTGAAATTCTTCTGCCGTCTATGGAAACAACGCCGTTACGATCCCATGTCATTTTTTTACCAACGGCGCTGCGATGCAAATTGCGAAGCAACGATATTGCTTTAGATTTCAATTTTTTGGTACGCTATCGATAATAAGTGTGTCATTGAGCCGCGATTTAACTTTGTTCATTAAATCGTCGTCGGATTTATTCTCGTGGCTATCGAGTATTGCTACTTTTCGTTTTGATGAAATATTCGGTACGGCATTATCGTACTCGACCATGTGAAGATAACGCTGTAAAACCTGTTGGTACGCTATCCACTTCTCTCTCTCGCTCTTGTACGAGTGAGAGTTTAGAATTTCACTCAGCTCAGAGTCGAGGCGCGATAATGGCGTACCGGTAGTCTGTACGGAAGGCAACGGGTCTGCACTAGTAGTAGTAGTAGTAGTAGCAGCAGCGGCAGTAGTGGCTAGTCCAGCGAGACGATGTATGTTATCATGAGGAATAAGTACCATCTTTCTGGCATATTCCATGTCTCGCGTAGGCCAAGACAGGCGCAAGAAGCAACTTGAGAAATCCGACACAGTGCTCGACGATGATCTTCCTCTTACCGCTCCAATTTCCCCTTTTGGCGGCTAGTCGCCGAAGAATTGTCGCGTGCCTCCGAAGATGATTCTTTTGCACGTTGTTCAGACTCGCGTTTCCCTGTAAAATGTTTAGAGCACACTCGCATATACAGCGTACAAGCGCTACATCTGCTTTGCGCAAAATTGCACGTCGTTGCTCTTGCTTTAGATAACACAACGCTTGCAATATAATTATCTGCTTTTTATCGAGAGGTCCGCGCAACGCCATTACAAGCGCATTACTGGTACATCGCGCGACGCATCGCGAACTTTTATTGCTTTTTGAGGCACGTAAACGTAATGGTATTGGTCATCGGGAAATATACAGGCGCGAAATCGACAATTATCAGGCGTCGATTGTTTCAAGTCAAATAATAGATAGCCGTGCGGTGCGGCTGTTGCATCGAAATATACTTCCTGCAAAAATCGCGGATTCTCGGGACATACCTGGCGGGCTAGGTGCTGAATTTGCGCGCGATCTCGCGGATTTTTGAAGACAATGATATAATTAGCGTTTAAGGAGATATCGCGCTGCCCGTGACCCTGATGGAAGAGATTTTGCGTGATGAAAATGACACTAAGATTTTTATGATGGCTACCCTTGGTGAAAAGATCGACCACAGTATTGTTGGATGCCTCGCGCATTAGATCGTCAATGACCACAAGTTTAGGTCTTGCGTCATTCGAGTAGTCTACTGCTTGCGGTAAACCCTCGCGAAATTCGATTTTATCACCGTACTCTGAATACCCGGACTGCCACTCTGAGTAATAAAAAAGTATACGCTCGAACGGGACATCCGTCATTTCGCGCATGTATTTAAAGAATTTTTTTACAAAATATGTTTTACCACATCCCGTAGGACCGCTTATCACAGCTGTCCACGGATGTTTCCAGCGTGTATCCATATCGACGAGTGTCTATCAAAATCAATCAGCAGACTCTTAAATAAGCTTATACCGCGGCTGCGGCTGCGGCGGCGGCGGCGGCGACCCCGCGGCATCAGCTATTTTCGCGGCCTTAAAGAGCTGATAAGACGCGGCGCGCCTGCACTAGCTGATGAGGCGCGGGCCCGCGGTATAAGCTGGCGTTTACGCTGTATGTATATTAAATAACGATAATTTTTATATTTCTCACAAATAAAGTAATATTTTTATTTCACTATGCATACATCTCTATATACAAATTTTACGAATCATCAAATTCTAAACAACAATATTATATCCACGGATGTAGCACTAGAAAGCCAGAACAAAAGGAAACACTCGATAAGAAAGACGGGACAAAAGGAATCAACGATGAGAAAGTCAGCACAAAAGGGAACGGTAGAGAGATAGCAGCTACTGTTACGAATATCAGCACAAAAAGAACGATCCGATAACGATTTTATACATGATAAATCAATTTTTCCAATGTATTGTACACTGTAAATATGTTACATGAAATTAGACAAAAAGATTATTTTTAAATATCGCGAATTCACCCGTAAAACTATATACTTTTTTGCGTTATACTAATTAGCGTATTTCACAATAGCCATACGGTACAGTAGAGTACAGCCCGTGCCGTTTTCGCTTCGTGTTAACAGGCTCGCATGATTTCGTTTCTTTACGCGTTACTACATGATGAAATTCCGTACGTCGAATAGCGTCGAATTTTAAAATAATACGTACAATTTCGGGTGTCCAACGGGATATTTTCCATTCTTACATACCCACGGATACAGCGAGCAAACATCCACATAGCGTATCTGCTCCCCGTTCGCGACGTCGTACAAGCTTACAAAATTTTCCGTTCAACCGCCAAAGAATGCATCGCGTGGCTCGAGAGGCGCCTGCTTGACCATGGCGTGATTTTTCACGTATATTGACATTTCCTCGTTATTCTCGAGTAATCTGTCGAAATCGCATTCTCATATTTCGGTTGGAGTGTACCCTTTCGATCTGATTCGCCCGGAAATAAGAATGGTACGCTCGTATCGCTCATCCATTGTATCGCCGAATTTAGTTCAAGCATCTCTATTCACGCGATAACATCGCGGACAACCGTGCCAAAAGCAGCCATGAAATTGAAGAACGTGATGGACCCCCGCATCCACGTAGTAACCGTCCACAGCCGGTAAGCCGGTGAGCCATACGAGCCATACGACGGCCTTGCGTGATTGCTTATCGCCCCAGCGATATCCTCCTGGTGGTAACACCGCAATGCGATCTTTCTGTAGAAAATTCTTTCGAAATACTCTCATACATGCTGATGCTATCGTGCATGCTTCTGCAAAGGGGCACACGCTCCCACAACGTATAAGTAACTCTCGAAAAGCTAAACACGCTCGTCTCAAAACCGTAACATCTGTACGACAATATTGCACAAATTGCGTCGCAAAATCAAATTTATAATCTACGCGACTCGATTCTTCCTCATACCATTTTAAAAAGCGCTCGCGATCCGCTGAGAACATGGTATCGGGTGAGTAAAAATGCAAAGCCGGCAGAGGACCTGAGTAATTCTGATATTCCGGTGTGTTGAATAAATGGGGAAATGTACCTTTTGCCACCTCATCAGCGAAACCAAAGGCCTTAGGTAAAGCGCTAAGAGCCATGGGTAAATAGTTTAGACTATCGAGAAAAACGACATCGCCAATTTTCATCGAGACAATCTTCGTACCGTTCATAATCAGAGAGGGCAGCTGTGTTTTTTCCACCTCGATTAAATACCGTAGAATAAATTGTGCGTCGAAACCTCTAGCATTATGAGCGATGCAGATGGTCTTTTTAAATTTTTGCGATAATGCCAATTTTACGAGATCCCCAACAGGATCATCGATAAACACGAATTCACGTTTACCACAGTTAGCACAATCTGTCTCTATATCTGTGATATCCAGACATGCCATACATACGCATTGTGCGACACATAAATTCGGCTCGTGAATTCGTGTTGATTTATCATCATGCAATTGCGCGTGTTGCTGCGTCTCAAAATCATAAAATAAAAATCTCGTGGAAGACTTGTCTTTTTTCTTCTCCTTTTGCGCATCTGATTTCTTAAGAGGTGCTATAAAACA
The DNA here is from genome assembly GCA_963942595.1 of Cylloceria caligata. Lineage (NCBI taxonomy): Eukaryota > Metazoa > Arthropoda > Insecta > Hymenoptera > Ichneumonidae > Cylloceria > Cylloceria caligata. Next base: position 54,255,305 of record OZ012705.1, read on the forward strand.
TGCATGCGTAGTCGGCCGCGTTTGTTTGCATGTAGCACAAAACGATATACCACATACATGCATCTTTTTATCTGTGGTTTTAATCATACGCGAGCAGCCTCTACAGATTTTCAATGCGTTACAGACGCTGTACCGTCTATATTTACGAGACGTGATACCCGCGGAGCCCTCACTCTTGTGATGAGCGAGGCAAAAAGCACCAAAGAACGAACGATTACAGTCTGCGCAATACTCAGGCTGAGAGTCTCTATTACCGTTGCAATAAGTGGATTTACATCGAGCACATTGATAGCTACATCGATGCTCGAGTACTCGAATATACTTGGAGTTACATTGCGTGCAGAACCCCCGACTACCTAGCGCACCGGCGAGATTTAATATCGGTTGATAGTGATGAGAACGCTCGTAATAGAGAATAAAGAGTGTAGGATTAATTTTACCTGTTGCAGTGAGTACGTATTTTCGCCCATCGTACAGAGCCGGAACGCGTTTTCCGAAGGTGAGAAATTCATAAACAACAATCGCTATACCCTCGTGAACCAAGTACTCCTGAAAGAGCTGAATTTCGCGCGCACCACACCCCCTAGACGGTGTCGTTACCCCTGCATTACGTGTGAGCTCTATCGCCGCTGTATATTGCGCACCTCGAAGCCCGTTCCGAATTTGACACCATCGTCTGTGTAGCACACCCGCACGTATTTGACCGCGTTCGGCATGCGCTCGGGCAGTGACAAGGGATCGTTGTAGACACAAATTATCGCGATTACTTATGCGTAAAATTGACTTTTTTGCTATAGACTCGTGTGTAAGCCTAGTGCCCACACCGGCTCCTTCGACGCCTCGTACTATACACGTCGTCATTCTACATGTACCAGCGTCTATTCGAAATTCGCGCGCGCTCTGAGCTACACTATTAATTAGTCGCCATATATCGTCGGGAACGATGTCACGAGCTGGTCGAAATGATAACCATACAGGTCCTTGCGCAAAAGACGGTACGCTCAGAGTCATACCCACATAATCATGTCCTTCGCACGATTCTGTAAGACGTGTGAGAACATCTCGTACACCTCCCTCGAACCATGTCAGATGATCGATACCGACCGGTGGCTGACGAAAATAAAAATCTGTCTCTCGACCCTGCATCCTAAAGCGTGAAAAATAACGTCTCTGCTCGTTGTCGATACCGAAACGTTCACCAGGAGGCAAAATATCACCACCCCGTGCAGCAGTCCTTCCATCGCCGGTCTGTCCACCTGCAGGCATAATTAAACCATTTATTAGAATTTTTATTTATACTACTTTAAATTTTTGTTTGTCGCTGGCTATATACTATGCATATAATTCGTGTAACGTAAGAATTACAAACTTATATTTGCTTCTAGTCCTCGAATCCGTCGACTGCACCCGGGAACCGCCGACGCATTTCGTAAACCAACTCGATTGTCGGCGGTCTCGGCACAGTGAATCGTGCAAAGCGAAAAACGTTTGGGTCCGTCTCGTACCCTGCTTTTTCATTTTACTATTATTATCCGCGTAATTTTTTTATTTTTGTCAGCGTAGTTGTATTATTAAAAGCTTACCTGAATCTACAGGGTCCTCCTCCTCTTCCTCCTCCTCCTCGTCGTCATCGTCTACGTCTTGCTCCTCCTCCTCCTCCTCCTCCTCTTCTTCTTCTTCTTCTTCTTCTTCTTCTTCTTCTTCTTCTTCTTCTTCCTCCTCTTCTTCTTCTTCTTCTTCTTCTTCTTCTTCTTCTTCTTCTTCTTCTTCCTCGCTGTCTGTATTGCTCTTGGCATCATCGTTTGAACTGTATTGTCGCGATGGGCCTGCGACGGATTCATCTGGTTCTCTCGAGGGGCCTGCCATGAAAAGACCGTTTGTAGGTTTATAACCGCAGAATGGCTGGATAAAATTTATCCAGCGATTCCCTACGGTGCTGTCGCCATCGTTGTCCCTGCTATGATCATCTGAATCGGTTCTACCCTCCTCATCGAAATCATAGGTGTCGGATCCCATTTCTGCGTCCTCATACCGTTGAACTATATAAAAATCTTATGAAATAAAGGAAATAAAATAAAAGTAATTAGCGCTGTATATTACTTACGTCTTTCATTGAGTATGGGTTGCAGAGCAGTCTCATTCAGCCAGCCTCGTCGACGAATAACACGCACCACCGAATCAATAATTATTTGATTATCAAACAATCCAATATAATACGCGTCAACTAAATCGCGCTGATGACACTCGCACAGCATACCGCGAATTTTACGAACAACCGCCTGTGTCGGAAGTTCCCATAGGGTGATCTGTAAATTTCTTCTACCCCAGCGCGAACGCAACGACGGTCTACGCTTCAATATAAACTCTATCAATTTTCTTATCAATGAGCGCTTTACCACTCTGACCATGATTGTGCTGTTAGAGTAGTAGTAGTAGTAACCACAGTAAATCAGACAATTAACTAGAGAATTTTCAAAGCGGCTCACTTTTATATATATTCCTTTAACAAGCTCTCTCTCTCTCTCTCTGCATATACTGCAACGATGTAATGAATACGACTAACCAAGAAGATGGCCGCACGCGATCGCTTTACAAAAGCAAGACCTAGGGAAATATTTAGCGATGGTGGTGTACTTAGTTATCGAGTTTCGCTGATGAAAGTCATATTGTTTTCATCTAATTTTAAGGCATTCGGCCATGAGGAAAATCATCAAATTTCACCGACGAATATTATTTAGTTTTCATGGTACATATTATCTGTATGTCAATGTGTGCGTGTGCGCATAAGTGTGCGCGAGTATGCAAGAGTTTTGGGATATATCTGCTGCTGTTACTAGGCTGTTGAGGAGAATGCGACAAATATCAAAGGATATTGGCTAGCAATTTTCAGGCGTATGATTTGCAGTATCAAAAGAAGAGGCAATGCAGTTAGGTGGTGGGGGAAATCTGTATAAAACGGAGTATGAACACCACCGACGATTCATTCGAAAAGTCACAGTCTACAGGAAAGCAATAAAAATGGCAAATAACGGTGCTAAGCCTCATGCGATATCGCAGTATATAGCGACCCCGTTATGTACGGTTTAAATAAATCATTTGGTAAAATAATCGTAGCCGGGTTCGAGTTGAACTCTACGTGTACGCTTACACCGGTGGTGAAAATATTGTCGAATACTTTTACCGGAATTACACTCGGTGCGGACGAGTGGCGAGTGTTTAAAAGTGATTTTTCTCGCGTACAGCAATATTTCGAAGCTCATGAACTGATGCCGAGAAAATGTGTAATACCCGCATAGAGCACACAACGCATTACACACTTTTAACCTCGTGTTACCAGCACAGAGCTGTGTCATTTGGTAAAATAAGCGGTAGCGCTGATGAGGAATACGAGAATCAAGAGGAATCTGGAGAATCGAAACGGAAACGCTTCCGAAAATACTCTCCAAACATTGTTCTTCAGCGGTCTACATTTGATATGCTCGTCGAAATAAGTAGAAGAATTGATATCCATATGCAGGCTCTAGAGAGCAAAAGTGAAACGATTCAGAGGTGTATGAACGAGGTGGTATCATATGTCCGTGAAAAGATAGTTGCCAGTGAAATGACTCGTGCAGTAGCGTATGAGATCATCGGTTCCAAGGACTTCTTTGAAGAAGCGCTCGAACACATCGCGATCTTGCTAACGCCAGAAGATACGGAGTTTATGAAAATTATTTTGTCCGAAATAATTGTGCTGTTTCGTGGTCATATCGCTGATCATGCATCGGGTGTTGCGTTGCGAACGCAATAATTCTACGTATGTGCAGCTATTTGTGATAAAGAAACTGTTGTAAATAATTGTATCTAGTGTACATTTCGCTCGAAATATTATAAAGTATACACAGATGTCAGTCACAGTGAGAGAGAGAAAGAGAGAGAGAGAGACAGTCGTAAAACCGAAGCATCAGCAAAGGTCTGCGCTAGAAAGAAGACGGATCGCTCGTCTCTGTTTTATTAACACAGCAGATCATGGAATACGTGTCAATGTCGATTAGCAGCAAAGCAGCGGAGCTTGGTAAGTAAAAAATATAAAATAATTTTAAATCATGTGATATTTATTTTTAATTTAAAAAATAATGTTTTGCAGAGCGAGCAGCCCCTGCATATGAGCCGACACCGAGGGTTCGTTATTCGTGTCATGGAGAGCGAGAGGAAGATAGAGCTAACTTCGGGAAAGAAAAGTGCCACCCGACATCCTCATCCGCAGTCGTCGTCGGTGGCAGAAGATCATCAACGCTGCCAACTTTGTATAATGAGTCGTAGCATATCAGGTAAGACAATATCGATTATTCTGTACACGATGTTTTTTATTGATCAGTGCGCTCAATTAAATAGTTGTTTCGTTCTTTTTTTCAGAAGTACACTATGATGACAACGTCCACAGCGAAAAATAATTTAAAAGCAATATTACGAGTGATAATACAAATTAATTCCATATAGCGATAAAAATAAAATTAACGGTGAAGGAATCTCCGAGCGTGGATGACCGTGTTTGCAGGGCTGTTGCATACGACGGTAAATGTATAAAGTGCTTTCCATAAAATATTGGTTAATTAAAAAATATCTGATCTTACTGTGTCTCTTATTTTTATAGCATAATAATTGAAGTCTTTCTCTCTCTCTCTCTCTCTCTCTCTCTCTCTCTCTCTCTCTCTCTCTGTGAGGGAACATATTCTATATCTTTTACTGCAGAGTAAGCACTTTGCAAGGAGCATAGCGCAGGGCTATGCATGCTCGAAAACCTCTTTCGTTGCATTCAAAGTGATGGATACCTAGTTATGATTCATAGGAGGCTGTTATCTTTATGCCCGTGATACTCTCTAGTAGCGTCTCGAGCATTTAGTCTGTCTTTGGCATCCTGTTTGGAAACAATAAAAAGCAATATGTATCCACGATACGGCAAGGAGATTTTAAGCGACGCGTTTTGGTGCCGATTAATGTTTGTCGAGAGTGTAATGAGTGTGTTTCTGCGTACGCAGGAAATGTGCGATGCATACGACGAGCTGGAAGAACTCCTACGTAGTGTGTATTTAGTGGAACATCGTGGGAGATCCATTGAACTTGGGGAGTTGCATATCGGCATGTCCTGTATTGTGCCTCGTTTCAATAACGTTGCCCGCGGGGAAGTGGTTTACCCGGACTTTGATGGGTACTGCGAGGTGCTGCTAGTCGATTTTGGCGAAACTATTTACATCGACTGGTCTCACCTATTTCATCCGGATCCTCTAGCAAGTATGCTACCGGTTCTTGTCATGGAGTTTTCCATATACGGACTCGACCGCGTGGACGTTGCAGGTATCGAGCAGCTCGTCGAAGAAGCGTGCGGTGGAGATGACTTGATCGCTGTCATGATGCGACCTCTTGCCGGCGATAGCGTTCCGCGGGTTCGCTTATCGAACGGTGAACGCGTGGATGTGGCGGCGTTTATTATAGAAGCCCTCGGTGATGAGATAGATATCGGCTACGATATCGATGCCGTGGACGAGGTCTTTGACGAGGACATAGTAATGAATTAAAGACGCTGTGCATGTGTATGTGTGTGTGTGTGCTTGTGTGAGAGAGTACATTCGAGAGACAGGAGTTTAAAATCGCTTTGGCAGGAGGGTAGATGCCTACAACAGCTGCGGTGGTGGTGAGTACATAATTTTATTCATTTTCCCAAGTATGTGTACACCTTTGCTCCATCCTACTCTTATCTCTACTCTTCCTTGTTCACCAAAGTACCCACACCACCTCACTTTACCATCTCCATGTTACCGACACTGGTCAAGCAGAGTGGGTAGCGCGGCGGCGCAAAAGTGAGGTGGTGGGGGTAGCCGCGTGGTGGGGGAAGGAGTGGGGATAGGAGTGGGATGGAGCAAAGGTGTACACATACTACTCACGGTGGTTACACAAATTCACGAGACAAAACAACAGGGTACCGTCATATGAGTCACCGCTACATACCCCCACTCACGAATAAACATTAACATTAGGAAAAACACATAAACCAAGCCAATCTCTCACCAAAATTAAGGAATAAATAAGTACCAAGGCATCTCCCAAACCTAGGAACTAACAAAAACTAGAATATCATAAAATCCAGCAAGGAGCATATAAAAACTCCAAGAGAAAAACAATTTTGGCAGAAATTAATCAAAAATGAGACAAACTAACTCTCACGAGGTAGGCAAAGACCCACATTTAAAGGAAATAAAAAAAAAACCATGATTGAACCACAAAAACATCAAAAGAAAGTATAAACCTCCAGCAGAGGGAAACTTAACATAGTCCATCAGAATTCAACCTCGCTGGTACCTCGGTTCAAACCCCAGGAAGACAAACAACCGGCTAAGTATAGAAATTCAAGACATAACGGAACACCTACACTCCACCCGCACCTCCCTCACTCAGTGAATAACGTGCGACGAACATCACGTGATCTACCATCTACCAAACTATATAAACCGCGACAGGACAAGCCTCAGGGCTCTTGTTGGAAATTACTCTTCAAAACGAAGTGCTGCTCGACAGCTCACCTAGATTTTATATTATAAAATTAACATGTAAAGAAACAAGTATTCTTTCGATCGATTGATTCCCCTGCATTGCGCTTGGCCGTCGATTGACCGAACGAACCGATAATTATAAGACTAACAGTTTGAGAGAAATCATGGTAGAAACCGGTGTTCTTTCGATCAACTGATTCCCCTGCATTGCGCTTGGTCGTCAGTTGACCGAACGAACTAATTAGGATACCCTGTGAGGAGTAAGGCTCCCCTGCATTGCGCTTGGCCGCCCCTACTCACAGCGTCAGGGCACTCTTCCATTAACGTGTCCCCACGCATAGCGCAGTGGCTACTCATCTTTTGGAGAGTGAAAAAGCACGTGTGTCACTAGGTCAAGGGAGTGGCATCCCGACTTACTACACCATGCGCACAAGATTCGTAGGGTATACCTGCGAGGGTGGGACCACGTCAGGGCCAGCGGCTAACTGCCCCCGGTCACGTACGGACATCTCGGCAGATCACGTCAATTAAGAGACCAAGTCGTATGCCCCTTAACGGCACGATAAGGTACCTTAAACTAACGTGAATAAATGCCTCAGTATCCGGGGTACAGGACGAGCTAGTTGGTCATCGCTGCGAACCCGGTGTCTTGCGCGAACAGTGAGCTATAGCTAGGGACCCAAACAATAAGAAAGACGAGTACGATAGGTAGGTAAATTCACACTCCTTATCTGACATTACAATACTCGCGACCCCACACTAAACTTACCGCGGAAACACCCAGCAGGGCGGAGCCTCGAGAAGCGAGCCACGCGAACGGTCACACCTAACAAGAAAGCGTTAAAGTAGCATATCACCAGCAAAATATCCTATGATTATACAAGGCCGACCGGTATATCTAATGTACATACCATGGAACGCCCCGTATGAGGACAAGCGCAGGCAATTAGACCTAGAAGGCCACCGACCTTGCAAAATCGCATAGACACACGCACAGTCACACAATTAACCAATCAAATGTTGAGCTCCAGACTAAAATCAGAACTAAAAATTACTGGAAATCGTGCCGCATATGTAACTTTAAGCTAAACGCGTAAAAGCACGCGCGATAAACGCCAGATTGATAAATTGAGTGTTAAGCTCCGTATGCGCGATATCTCGTCGCCATACGAATAATCGAGTCAAAACCCGAAATACTGGAAACAATTCCGCATACGTAATTTTAAGATAATCGCGAAGCGCTATAAACCCCAGATTGATAAATTGAGTGTTAAGCTCCGTATGCACGATATCTCATCGCCATACGAATAATCGAGTCAAAACCCGAAATACCGGAAACATTTGCGCATACGTAAGCTAAACATAATCGCGAAACGCGATAAACCCAGATCGATAAATTGAGTGTTGAGCTCCGTATGCGCGATTTCTCATCGCCATACGAATAATCGAGTCAAGACCCGAAATACCGGAAACAGTTCCGCATACGTAATTTTAAGATAATCACGTAAGAGCAAGACGCGATAACCCCAGATAGATAAATTGAGTGTTAAGCTCCGTATGCACAATATCTCATCGTCATACGAGTAATCGAGTCGAAACCCAAAAATACTGGAATTTATTCCACATACGTAATTATACGAAAAGGATTGCGTGAAAGCAAGACGCAATAGCAGTCGTTTCTATGTAATGATTGAGTGTTAAGATCCGTACGCACGATACTAGATCGTCGTACTAGATCACAAAATTCGATTCCGATCGGAAATAGGAAGCCGTACGCAGAGATAAAATCGCAACATAGATAGTTGACACCACCTCCACCTATCGAGGCCAATCCTTCCGATCTCCTCACAAACACTATCAAAACCAATCAGCGCCTGAAGCACAATCAAATTCAAGAATTACCCACCAAATACGAAGACCAATGATGAAAGGGTAATGAATCGCACGTCTTCCATGGGCATATGCAAATCAATAAAACCCAGACTGAGGTCTCTCAACAAAAACAAAAAGTAGAATCAATCACACACTCGTTTAAAACAGTAGACTCAACAAAACACTCCTTCCATCCAGCCCAGAGCACGAATCTGTTTCGAGCCATCAATTCTCTCCCCGGTGGTGTAGGAAAAGACCTCGCTCGAAAGAAAACATAAACTATGCGATTTCGCCGCGACCGCCTAGTAGACGCGCATAAACCTCGCACGAAGAGGGATAAATAAAGTGTATATACGATATCGGAAATCGCGAAACGTTTCAATACATGTGAGAAACGTAATTTATTAGAAGAGTTGTAAAGCATTGCATATGTTTACCGAATGTACCATTCTTACATGTTGCAATAATGATTATTTTCTTACTTTTTACATATCATTACTGTGGGAAATGATGCTGACGACTATATACTAATAGAGCATTTATATGAAGATTTTGATCATGCATCATCAATTCCATCTACTTCTCTCCATTCACTGCCGAACAAAGGATGCCTTCGAATAGTAATATGAAAGAAGCCGTTCTATCTATTTCTCATCATCATTCATCCCCGGAAAAAACCTTCTTTAAGTGATAAAAGTATAGAGGTAATGAGAAGGCTTAACGATTTGTTTAAAATTGTATATTCGAGAAATATGAATTAATTCTTAACAAAATGTTCGAAAGAAATTATTAAATTTTATTATCACTTCGACAGCATTCCGTTAAAACGAATACATATGCGTTTTCATATAATCTCATATAATCATAATCTTAATCGTATAACTTATTGAATTTGCAAATAATACGATTACAGGAATTTGAATGTATAGAATTCATTTTCAGAACATTCAAGATGAAAAACAGCTACAAATTTTACGACTACGAGAATCAATTCTGCAACAGCGGGAGCTCCATGCAATAAAAATGGAAATCGCAGAGGCAGAGAATCAACCGCTTTTTATCACAGTTGTCAACGCAGAGTTATCAAATAAATCAAACCACCGTAAAAAATTACTTCGAAGTTATTGAAGAAATTTGTTTTTTGTCCTTGTAATGTATAAAAATTGATCCGTTCTGACATTTTCAGAAATAGACAACTGCGTATGAATACATGAAGTATAGAAAAAGATTAAACATCGGCGTGTAAACCGTGCAACGAAAGAATATAAATATGATCATCATTTACAAATTTATGGAGGTAAACTCACACAAACATACATACATCATAATCACACGCACGAACATAAAATGATATATAGAATTAATGTTCAGCTACAGCTTCCTCACTTAAGTAAAATGTATTAAAATGAAGGTATTCCTTTGCGCAAGTTCTCCGCCATTTTGCTGGGGATTCACAACTTCCTCAAAAATATTTTCGTTCAGCTCTTCTTCAAACACTCCATCCAGATTATTCCGAATAGACAGGTTGTGTAAAATAGCGGTGGCACAAACAATTGCTACCGTTGTGCTTAACTTTCTTCGTAAGCCATAATGTAGACATGGGAATCGACGTTTCAGAACACCGAAAAGTTGCTCGACGATAACTCACGTTTTTTAATGTGCGGTGTTATATTGAACTACTGCAGGTGTCTCTGGTCTTAAAATAGGCGTCAATAGATAGCTTCGACATGCATATCAGCTATGTCCAAGCAGGATCCCATTTAGTTAACCTAACTCGAAACGACAGCGCAGGCCACTTCGGTCAAATATTATAGCGTCGTGAGTTGAACCGGGATGCCTGACATCTACAGAATTTCTCGTTGAGGACCCGACACAACCTGTGAACATAGTGAAATATTAACTCATTATAAATTTATTGCTTATGTTACATTTGTCATGTTAGGTAACCTTGTTCAATATACCACCTTGATCAAAAAGTTTTAGGACTTTATGCATAAAATCGAAAATACAAATTTATTCATCAAAATCAATATGGCCCCCTTCAAAGTACCTCCCATCGACTGCAACGCACTTACGCCAGCGCTTGATACAATCCTCGAAACACCGCTGATAATCAATTTTCGGTATGTCAATCATTCCAGCCGTCTTCAATTTTTTCATGACATCCTCTCGAGTGCTGTAACGCGTTCCGCGAAGCGGTTTTTTAAGTCGATTGAATAGGAAAAAGTCGCAGCGAGCCAGATCAGGTGAATTCGAAGGCTGTTGGATAGTATTCGTGTCGTTTTTGGTCAAAAACTCACGGATAAGAATCGCATTGTGCGATGGTACGTTATCGTGATGCAAAATCCACGAGTTGTTTTCCCACAAATCCAGTCTTTTTTGGCAAATTGCTTCACGCAAACGTTTCATACTCTTTGTTGACTGTCTGTTTTTCTGGCAAGAATCCATGATGCATAATACCGTTATAATCCATGTGATTATCGATAATCCAACCGTGAGCATCGCCTTCTTTTTTTACTGAAAACGACGTGGTTTTTTCGGTCTCGGCTAATTCGGTGCTCGCCATTCACTCGCTTGATGTCTGGATTGCGTGTCATACTCATGAATCCACGTCCCGTCTCCAGTGATGATCCGTTTGATAAAGGTTGGGTCGGATTCGGCCTTGGAAATGATGTCTTTCGCGATTTCAATGCGGTACTTTTTTGCATGAAATTGAGGTCTTTCGGAACCAGTCTTGCAGCGACACGTCTGAGGCCCAAATCACTAACCAAAATGTCTTGAGCGGATCCATAAGCAATGCTCAAGTCCTCTGCCAGATGTCCGATGGTCGATTTGGGGTTTTCGGCCAACATTTCTTTGATTTTATCGATGTTTTCATCGGTTTTCGACGTCGACGGCCTGTCGCTGTTCGTCATCGTCATCCTCCACCGACTCACGGCCACTTCTGAAGCTTTCGTTCCACTGAGAAACGTTCGATTTCGAAAGAGTATCATTGCCGAAAAACTTCTCCAACATTTCCAAGGTTTGCGGACCGTTAAATCCGTTTTTCACATAACAATTAATGCAAACTCGTTGATGCACAGTTGATGTCATTTTCAAACTTGTAAAAAATCGAAAACTAGCACAAAGGTAGATGTACTGAGTACCGCGTAACTTTTACAAATGTCAGGCTATGACGCTGAATTTGGAGAGAAGTGTCAATGACAGATGTAATAGCCTAACAAAAAAAAATTCCAATCGGGTGACTGACAACGCCACACGGTGGCCGGTCCTAAAACTTTTTGATCAAGGTGGCACCTTACGATCGAAAATCACCCGGAATTTATCAATAAAATGAGCCACCCTTGAGATGTTGTTGAAATTTTTTTTTTCTAGGGTGGTACATCTGTCAGTTGCTTACATGTCTCTTTTAAGCGCAATATGTCACATATTTTGTGCGTAATAGCTTTGTAAACAAGTCATTATTTGGTGTACTCTGGGAATTTCCCTATGTCGAATTTAGTTGAGCAAAGAGTGTGCCTGAAATTTTGTGTTTCTAACAAAATGTCATGTGCGGAAGCGTTGAAAATGTTAACGGTAGCCTACGGGGACTCGACAATGTCGAAAACGCAGGCATACGAGTGGTACAAAGAGTTTAAAGCGGGCCATAATGTGGTTGATGATTTGCCTGTTCCGGTCGTCCATCTACCTCTGTGACTGACGAAAACATTGAAAAAGTTAAGAAAATTGTGCTCGAAAATTGTCGTGTGAGCATCAGGGAAATAACAGCCGATCTTGGTGTCCCGTTCGGGTCAGTGCAGAGAGTTATGCACGACTCACACATCTCATCTTGTATGCGACTATTTGACCTAAAACAACGTTAATACCGTTCCGCAAGCTCCATGTTCACCTGATATGGCCCCGTGTGACTTTTTCCTGGTCTCACGACCCAAGTTATCACTTTGCGGAAAGCGTTTTGAGACGATTGGGCAATAAAGGTGAATGCGTAGAAGGTGCTGAAGGCGATTCCAGAATCGGTCTATGAAAAGTTTTTCAAAGATTAGAAGAAGCGTTGAAATATGTGTATTTCTTACGATGGAGATTATTTTGTAGGGAATAAAATAAATATCGATGAATAATTGAACCGTTTTCGTTTTATCGACAAATTCTGGGTACTTTTTGATCGTAAGGTACCTGTACATTCATAGAGAACTAGCCCTTTCGTTTCAGAAAACCCTCTCCATTATTACCTCCAGAGTTCGCAATCCGTATATGCGTGCAATCAATACACCCCATTACAGATGGAAAGTTACCCAGTGCATAAAATTGGTTTTTATAATTTGAACGTACTTGTTTAGGGAAAAATTTTATATACACACTCGAATAGAATGCTAAAATTTGAGAAACTCGAGAGTAGCATGTGGACGCCTTTGCTCCATCCCACTCCTTCCCCTACCACCCAACTTTTCTAGCGCACGCTACCCACTCTGCTTAACCAGTGTCGGTAACGTGGAGATGGTAAAGTGAGGTGATCGGGGCACTCGGCTGAGCAAGGAAGAGTAGAGATAAAAGCAGGATGGAGCAAACGCGTCCACATACTTGGAAAAATGAATAAAATAATCTACTCACCACCCCAGCTGTTGTCGGCTTCCGCCCTCCTTCCGCGGTAATTTTACATTAGTGGCTTTCGAATGTACTCACTCTCTCATATACACTTACACACACATGCCCACACACACAGAGCACCGTGTCTTTAATTTCTTTCTACGTCCGCATCCGAGAGAGTCATCTCGTCAAAGCCCTCGTCAATGGCATCGATATCGGGGTGGCATCATGACAGTGATCAAGGCATCGCTACCGTACGCTTCTTCGACGCTCCACTAAATACACGCTACGTAGAATCGCTTCCAGTTCGTCGTACGCATCGCACATTTCCTGCCTACGCCGGAACACGCTCATTACACTTTCGACTAAAATTACCCGACATCAAAACGCCTCACTTAAAATCTCCTTGTCGTATCGCGGATACTGTTTGAGAAAGCTTGAGCATTCTGCTGAGCCTTGCGGGATTGAGCACTGCAGGATAGCGTGGGCAACTGCTTGCTGTTGCTACTTAGCGGCAGCACCGCTCAGAAGCAGTATAACTCGCACTAGGTCATCGTGCCAAGCAACAGGTCGCTGCGCTCTACGACTGCTTGACTAGACAACGGCTGCTTTGCATAACGTAACCATCTTGCGTCTTGCGCTTGTAGGGTTTTCATCGCCACCGTGTTTTGTGCGTGCTCAAAATGGTTCAGTGCATCTAAATAAGACTCATCGATCAGTTCTGCCGACCTACAGTCTCTACAAACTCATCCATCATAGCAGCAATAATATATTAACGTCGGCCAACCAGTACATCAACATATTGTCTCATC